>JBCNYH010000014.1:4167108-4180642 GCA_039654325.1 Tandanus tandanus
TTTTCATTCCCAGCAGCCCAAAATTAGTTAAGTCTGACTATATTTATCTCAGAAGCATTTTGGCTGTAGCCCAGTGTAACCTGCACAATTTGTAATTCATTATTAATCAGCCTAAATAAAATGATTTCCTGTTTCCGTTTTGTTTTTGTTGCTAAACCTGTGCTCGGAATGAAGTCATATGTGCCAGGTTGGAAGATATAAATTGGCTACAAGCAAGAGGATGAATCTTTTTAGCTCATAACTCGCATCGTTTCGTGCTCAATTTGTTTTGTGATTCATTTTGCGCCGTCCTTCTTCTTCTTTTTTTTATGTTAATTAGTCAGCGATGCAACCGCTTCATAGATCACGTGGCTTTTAATCCAGGAGTTTGTCCTATGGGAACAGTGAGCCTGCGTGTCTGTAAATGCCCTCGCAGCTACTACTTTTCCTCCACGCCTGTAATAAATAATGTATTTGGCTAATTATATTAATGGATTGTTAGCCTATCTGTTCTGTTTAGCGTTATTGCTGTTGACTGTTTATACAGTCGAAATGAAAGCAATTAGTTTGCCTCACAGATACGCGCATCACTCCACACAACATAAATCCATCCTCTCATTAATTTTGATGATGCTTTCAAGAAAGTCGAAATACTCAAAGCGAGATGTTAGCACGCCCATTCAACCCCCCACCCTGGGAAATTAAACTCACCATCTTTCTTTCTATCTTGTCTTTGTTTCTCCCCTTCATCATAACATTTATGCAGCCTAACGATGGCTTCATTATGAATGGAAGTCAACGAATCACCAAATTAAAGCAGCTAATGGTGTAAATTTGCCGTTGCTTGATGATGCAGGGTTGAGGCATTAAAATCAATGAGGTGCAATAGTATACTTATCAGACATCAGATATTCCCGCTTTGGGCTAGAAGAAGCAAAGACAAAAGAAGAACAGTAGAAGAACGTTTCTACCGCTGTTCTGTTTATACACCGTGATGGATCACATCAACATTTCAAACTTGCTTCACTAAAAAGGAAACTGCAAGGTTCAAGAATGTTTTTCTTAAGAATCCTGTTTGTAAGGCCACGTCAGCAGTTCTAGGGGTCCCTACCTAAGTAAAAAAAAAAAAATCATGAGAAAACAAAAACAATTAAACCTTTTATTCATCGAAAACAAGTCATCATTGGTTAAAATCACATAAAAGACAGAGTTTATCATAAATTTGTTACCACCACAATGTATATAATTACATTGTAAACTCTGAAGTGTGTACTTTTTATTTCTAATTACATTTAAAGCAGCAGAAACGTTCCTGTTATTGCTTCACTAGAGCAGCTATAAACAACCGTTACCTTGTCAGCCTCAATTTTTCGAATGTAGCAAAAATACAAATGACCATATTCACACAAACTGAATATGAGCAAGCATGTCCTCTGATTGGCTCCACTACTACTATCATCTATCATCTCATGTATTGTAGGTAGAGAAAAACAGAACGATTTGATTGTGATTCGATTCGATTTGATAAAGTGATTTGGTGATCCAGATTCGTGGAATAACTGTTAAGGCGGAATGAAACGAAAGCCTTCCAAACTCCTCTGTAACTGAAAATATGTATATCATCAGGTGATTTTTACTTACTTTTACGAAGTAAAAGTTCGGTCTGCTAAAATGTGTTTGAGAGTCTGCATTAGCCTGTTTGTAAAGGCATCCATTTGTAATTTGTTTCACAATAAGATGTGGACGTCAGTTCCAGGAAGGCAAGATGCCAACAACAATAACGCTATACAGGTATCAAACTAACAAATCAGATATAAACGAGTGAACTTTTGAATAAAATAAAGCAAGACACATTTGCACATATTACATTACAGTTACATACGTCAGACAAGCGTCCGCCCATTTTCATAAAGGCAAATTTATATACCAGTACATTTTATGCACAAGACTTAAGCGTAAACTGTTGCATCAGCGTCACTCCCGCCCCACGTTTTCACAGTACAATTTCTCCCCCTGTGTGAGGATTTATTCCTCTTGTTTGTTTTTTTCACGAAGAAGGTTGCAATATCATGTTTTGGTGGGCATGGATATATACTATGCATGCTAACCTTTATCATGTTTGGCTTTAATTCTCCTTTAAATGTCAGCCTACTTGTTACCAAAAAAAGTCTGAGAATATGAAGTTATAGCTGCAAAGCGCTGACACTGGAGACTCCTTCCACAAATGCGAAAAAAATCTCCTTGCCTCCATCCCTGTGTACGTCGTTATTAGAGAAGTGATAAAATATTTGAACCAGGGTATTAATACGAACCTGTGCAGCTGGAACGTCTGTCAGAGCCACCGTCATAGAAATCCATTTGATGCCAGGTTTTGGTCAATCAACACGTGTTGTCTAACAGCATGTTTACAGCAATGCATGATCGACTTAACCTTATTAATTGGAAAGCAGGAAGTAGAAAAATGGATCCAAAATGACCATTTCGGAAGGTTGCTGAATTTGTGGAAAGATTTTGATTTTGAGTGATTCAGCAGCTTGTGGCTGCATTGGATTCGTTTCTGTTCTTCTCTCGCAGTGGAATATAACCTCTCAGTGCTGTTATTTTGACATATTGATTCTAATTCGGGCTCTCCCTCGTTCTTTCCCTTTCTCCCTCACTCCGATTTTGAAACACCCCCACAGAGTAGAGGCACTTTCTTTACACTCTAAGGGACAAAATCTTATAGTAAACATGCTGTGAGTCTGCAGGACGGAGATGCTGGAGGTATTCTTAGAGCCACGGTCTCTTCAGCAATGCCTTACCATCAAGTTTATTATCTATGGATCATGAGTGCTGTAATTCTTACACTTTGAATGAATTAACATGATCGAAATGGGATGTGCTTGACAAGAATACGTTGGAGATAGTGGAATTTGTCATCACGAGAAGATACATGCGTGTTAATCCTCTAGACATGATTATGACATGACTTCCATATTGTTGTACACATAAATAAAATCTCTCTGGCGTAAATGGGACGATATTTGAAATGAGACATACGCCCTGCCGAAAACTGAATGGCGTAATCTACCCCGCTGATTGCAAGCTGAAGCGCGAAGCCGCAAGTGCTGCGGGACTCCAGATTAGCATATGGCGTGCTGACACAATTATGGCGTTTAATGAGCCCTGAACGCCGCTCGCTGCATTAACCTGCTACCGCAGCATTCCTGCCCCTCCGCCAACTCTCAGCAGCAAAATAGGCATTTGTCTTCATATCCAGCATCCTCGCAGAGCTGATCGATTCTTATTGATCTGAACGATGAGTCTATAGGGATAGGTGGTCAATAAAAGCGATTATAATCGTGTTGTTACAGAGGTGCGAATGCACAAGAAAGGAAAGCTGCAGAGATTATTTAAGATCAAGGCTAATTGTAGAACAGAGGCAGTTTTGCAAACCCCCTGCTGGAAATGAGATGGGCTCTAAATGGTGCCTTCAAAGAATTTCGTACTTTGTGTAGTCAGTCATGGAATATACCCCAATCAGCCATAACATTACCTCCACTCGGCTGGTTTGCAGCTAGAGAGCCGCGTACACGGCAAGCTGCAATGCATTTTGTGTTCTGACTCCTTTCTATCATAGCCAGGTTGTATCATCCATCTATCTGCCACACTGCTTAATCCTACTAGGGTCGCGGGGAGGCTGGAGCCTATCTCAGCCGAGGCTGGAGCCTATCTCAGCCGACTCCGGGCGAAGGTAAAGCCTGAACAGCTTGCCAATCCATCGCAGGACCATCACCCATGCAATCATTCACACTCTCACCTGGGGGCAGTTTGGAACAGACAATTAGCCTAATGTGCATGTCTTTGGGCTGTGGGAGGAAACTGGAGTACCTGGAGGAAACCCACATAAGCACTGGGAGAACATAATTATGGCTAACAAGCCCTGAGATGAACTCGCCCCGAAATTCCCAGAATATATTCCGGATTTACTGCCAAGATAAAGTGTTCGCAGAAGACGAATGACTGTTGATCAGTAAGGACTTGAATTGGAGAATCTTCTCCCATGCTTTTTGCAGAATATATCAAGATCTCTCAGGTTTTATAGGTACCTCACTTTAACGGGTTCACTTCCAGGCTCTGGGTGGGTCAGGCCGCTGTCCTGAAACTACTTTTACATCGTGTTGTCTGCAGATCTGTACTGTGTTAAAAGGGCATTTTGCTCCAGTCCAAGTTCTTAAATCTTTTGAGAAGGTTCTTGTCAGTGTTCCTGAGCTTTAATCTGTTCATATTTCTTTTGATCCTGTCAAAACTGCATAAAAGGTAAACAGCATGATGTTGCCACAACTATTCTCTATAGAGATGAATTTCGGTAGGTAATGAGTAGTGACTGGAATCCCGACGTAACGCTTGACTTCCGATCCCGGCTTCATCAGTTCTCATGTCCTCCTATTGGTTGCTTGTAGACTTTTATACGTCGTGGCAGCGTTCTCGTGCTGACTTCAATAAAAGATTTGAAATACTACCAGAGCCTTTTTTTGTCAGCTGCCTACGTTCACAGCGGCACTAAATCAGCTGCTGGTTTGCATCCAAGCTCGCCAAATGTAACTCACAACCAAAGGAAACTTTAAGGCTTCTGCTCCGGGAATAGCGTTCGTAGTTCATCCCTTAATCATGTCTTTTATTTCAGAGTGATAGAACCATTCTATAAGGAATATGTACACTTCTTATTTAGAGCATCTTTCAGAAGTGCATCAAACACATGTCCTTAGGCTAATATAAATACTGTGGCTATAATTCTTTTATGCAGATCTGTTAAAATGCATGTTTTTGTGAGGTAGTACTATTCAATTATTTATTTCATGTAATATTGGATCATATTGATGAGAATAAGTAAACAAACAGCAATATATAGAAATAACAAAGATAACAGTTTCTTTTTTTTGATAAAAAAAAGTCAATATTTCTTGTGGCCACCCTTTACTTTGATTACAGCATTTAACCTTTCAGGCGTAGTGTTCACATATTTTTTCATTTCTTCACTCGCCAAACCATTCCATATGATTTGAAGTTCATTCATGCTATGCAAAAGTCAAAAAAATTACATTTGCGACACCTTTCAATTTTTCTGAAAAATTGGTATTTTCAGTGTTTTTGTTTATTAGCCATACTTTTACCTCAATATACTTGTCGGAATGATTTTTTTTGGTTCTCGTTGCCTACAATAGCATCGTTCAATACATTTTCACCAAAAAATTATAGAGAAGTCATTTTTTACTTCTTTTTTATTAGGAGCCCTTTTAGACAAAAGTGGTGGTGTATAATCTTCACTGCACACTACTGTAAGTGGAAAATAAATAAAACGTTTTAGGTGTGAAAAGAAAAATGTTTGGTTGCCCAAGCACACACACAGCTCTTAAGTAAAACTATACCACCTTTTTGTCATTACACAAGACTCAGAAACTCAGAAAGTTCTGATCCGGCCATTCCAAAATGTGTCCGATTCAATTTGTATTTTAGCATGTACCTTTTTTCAGCTGTCTAACAAGCCTGCAGGTTTTGTATCAGAATAAACCGGTCTTTGTAGATATGCATGATTTGTCTCTATCATAACTACACCACCACTTCCAGGGCAATTTTGACTCGGTGGTTAAGGCTGTGGGTAATTTATCAGAAGGTTGGAAGTTCAAGCGCCAGGGGCGCTGGAGCAAGCCTCTTAACCCTGTCTGCCTAGCTGCCCTACGCTCTGACCTCAACTTCCTAACAAGCTGGGAGATGGAAGAAAAATAATTTTCCTGGCCTGTAATGTATATGTGACAAATAAAGGCTTCTTCTATTTTACCCCTCATCTTTCAGTTGTAACTGAGTTAAGTTGTACTGCCCTTTTCACATTCCCCCAACATTTCTTTGCGGTTCAAATCTTGGCTCTGACTCAAACATTCTATAACTCAAATTCTTCTTTGTGAGCCATTCTTTGGTCTTGGTAGATTTGTTGGTGTGCTTAAGATCATTATCCTGTTGAAAGGTTCAACTTTAGCTTTCGGACAGGCAACCTCATGCTATCTTCAAGCCCTCTTTGATATGCTGCAGAGTTCATAGTATCAGTGACTGCGAGCTGCCCAGTCCCTGAGGCAGTGACTTAACCCTAAACCATAACATTTTCACCACCACTCCGCAGTTGTGAGGTTCTTCTCATGAAAAACCGTGTTTGGTCTGAGGCCCACATGTTTACTGTGACTGTGGCCAAACAGCTCTGTCTTTGAGCTCCCTATCCAAAGCACATTATTCCAAAAGGTTTGGTCTTTGTATGGGCAACTGTAGTCCTGCGTTAATGTACCTTTTGGACAGCAGAGGCTGTTTCCCAGCATGCTGTCCATATAGGTCAAATTAGCCCGATCTTTTTCTGATTGTTGACGAATGCACTTTCACACCAGAGTTGGCAACTGCAGGTTCTCTGATGAAGTTTTGAGGTTCTTGGAACCTTCTGGAATCAAGAGAACTGCTCTCAGTCTGAATTTGCTGGGGCAGCCAGTCTTAGTCATTTGAAATGTATGCCACTTGTTGATGATTTACAGCAAAATGATTTATTTCAAATAATTTTGAGAGCTTTTTAAGCTCTTTGCCAGATTCACAGGCAACCACAGTTTTTTTCTTTCCTGAAGGTCTTAGCGAGCTCTTTAGATATTGACAGATGACACCATGTACTTCAATAGCAAAGAGAACCCCACACCAAAGAAATCCGGTTCAAATAGGACCCGGTTCCACCTGCAGGAGGTTCTGATTAACGGCATCCAATCCGGAACACCTGGTTCTAATTTTACGGACTTGAAGATGTGACGAGTGTGAGGGTGTATTTAGGGTTTTATTTCAGTTTAAAATATGACTGTGAAATATCACTTCAGTTTATTTTAGTTTTAATTGGAGTATTATATCACCTTTATCTGTAGGCACTGGATGAAGGGGTGAAATATATGTTTGCTGAAAAAAGAACATTTGCATGGGAGACACTTATTTTTAATGTAACTGCATTTAAATAATTCTCCTAAAGATTATTAGATCTTATCTAAAAGTAACTCATGTTTAATTATTATTATTATGATTATGTCATTGGCTTTATATTAGTACTGGCCCTTTAAGGGTAGACTAACACTGGTCACTATTTTCTCAGTCCTGGAAGCATTTTTTGTTGACCGAACCAGCTGTCCAGATACAAAAGGACACAATGAACCCTTTTATGATAATCGACTCTTGCAATTAACCAGGGTTGTGTGTTTTCCATGCTGTGTGGTGGGGAGGGATCAGGAGGTTCGACTTGACACTTGAACCCCGTGCATATCAGAGATAACATTTAGAACAGCAAGGAGAAGGGAAAGGTCTTCAGGTGCTGAAACAGAAACAGGCCTGGCACGAGTCGACTTATTTAAAGAAGAGTGATTAATGAGCATGGAAATGGCACGCAGCACACACATGCACATGTGCACACCCGGGTATTCTCTCACACACACACACACACACACACACACACACACCTGTGCTACTGTTGGATTAATTAGAAGAAAACAACACAGGGCACATTAATCATGGTCTCCTGTATTAGGAGGCGGAAAGGGGATGAAGAGAGTGTGCACTCCTTTCTGACATCTCATTCACTTTTCCCCCCCAGAATGCACCATTCTGTCATTGTTTAGTCTGTGTATGTCTCTGTACCCTACTTTCTCAGCGTGCATTTCTCACTCATTGGGTACTTGTAGCTGGAAAGTAGGCCAAAAAAATCTGAAATGTCATAAGCCGCAGTAAATCTACTCTAAATACTATAAACAGCATTGATTGTCTATTTATTAAACAGCGTTAACATTACTGTGTTTGCTTTTAAAGTAAACTACCTCATGTTTAGTGGCATATAAATATTTTCCACCCAGTTTCCCTGGAAGAAAATACAATAAGCCAAATTTGTAAATTGTGAGACATTTTTAAACCCTCCGCTGTGGCCACTGAATAAACTTTGACTGAAACAATAATGATGCAAACAGTTGTAAATGTAATGTAAACAAAAGATACACAAAAGTGGTTCTCAATCGCTCGCAGAAAAGACTAATTTATTTGGTTTAAATCCTCGGGCTTAGCTTGACTAAGCTCGGAGCAATTAAAAATTTCCCCTCAAAGATTCAGCAGAAAATCACAATCCCAGTGAACATGAAATGCACAGCTTTTCTTTATGGGTTCTTTCACTGTGGAAAAAAAAATAAAAAATCACATTTAATTTGCATACGGAAAATGAAATAGCTCTGATAGCTCTGTCGAGACTGACTCATTCACTTAGGATTTCCAGTCTTAACCTGACTGACAGGAAGGAGCTGCTGTTCAGGATTTTCTTGGTTTCAAGGCCCTGCGTGAAAACACATCAGGACACAGCTAAACATGATATCTGATATACAAAGCATGTTCTGACATGATCGGTTAAAATCAAATAAAACTTAAAAGGTTTGTCAGTTAAGAGTAATTTTTGCTAACGCTTTTGCTAACATCCATGTGTACTTTGTTAAAGTGAGCTCTGGCGGTAAATACACACTGAGCACTGTTATGCGGTGATCACAAATATTAGGGTGCCTGTACCTTCTCTGGCCTTCAACAGCAACAAAGATTTGACTAGTTATGGTTTTAAAAAAATGGGGGATGCTTTCTACAGAAATATTCAACCAGGCCAGACTGACACGGCTGCCCAGTTGCTTAAAATTGACCAGGTTTGGGTGGCATTTCTGCTTCATGTCAATGATTGCCTGAGATACACTTCACATCCATTGTTTGTGTAAGCAACCTGAGGAAGAAAGCTCAGTCTTGTTCCTGGCAAGGATGAACCTTCTGACTTGGTGGATAATCTGTAATCACTGTTCAGACCTTCTATAGTGGGTATCACTGCTGCCTGTGCATCATAGAATATAGTTTCACTTTCAACCAACCCTGGGGCAATTTCTCCTCATTCGACAAAGCAATTTTTGTAGAACCCGTTCAATCGTGGAGAACATAAAAGACAGTAACCCAGACTCAGGATTGAAGTGGTGATCCAGGAGTGGTGAGCTGATTAGACCGCACCACTGTACCAGGGTTTTTTGCCTGTTGCAGGATTAATGGTAAAACATTCTGGCTTAAAAATTCTAGGATGGTGGCCAGCTGAAAGCTCACTTAGCCCCAGCCTCAACAAGCCATGTTCAAAGACACTTATGTCACTTGAAAACCCATTTCGTATTTTGAAAAAAATTTTTTTGGAGTGTACTTCAGTAATAAATGCAAAATTAGTTAAAATAGTAGCTGGTGTGCAGGTGTTTCCAGACAAACCGGACAAGAGTTTGCATCACATGTTGGGTGACTCAGAAAGGATAAACATATCCTCTCTACCGACTTAACATAGGTGTCCCACAAGGCACAATACTCTATCCTCTTCTGTTTCCCCCTCTATACCCCTTTCTCTCGGTGATGTAATGTCTTCATGTTTCCTTCTAGCACAGTCATAATGATGACACCACCCATCCTTTCTTTCACAGCATTCGAGAGCGAGGTTTCTTCATATATCTTGGCATGTCTGGCAGCCATCACCGAGCTGCCGTATATTGTGGCAGTGCATGTCCACTCTCATCTCCTTTGTCAGCTTCCTGAGCCCTCGTTCAAAAAAAGAATTGGACATTCCAAACCTTATTTATAGAATCCAATGTAAGCCTGAACATTTGATTGGAATATTTATCTGCAGGAGGACACACTGGAGCTGTCATAATGATCCTTGTGTCATTTTTTTTTTCCAAGTAGGCATTTCAGCATGTCAGAAGCAAATGTTTTAAATATTTTTACAACGATTATTTTAAGCGTCCACAAAGCAAGTTCAACCCTGTTATCATGTACTTTGTAGCAACGAAAAACATCAGGAGTTTGAGGCTATATGGCAAACAGGTTCATAAAAACCGTACAGTTAAAAGGTTGAACATCATCTCACTTATTATTCAGTTTTCATGCCCCCCTGCCGCCTTTAGTTTCCTGTCCTTGACTGACAGGAGTGGAATCTGATGAGATCTTCGTCTGTTATAGAACATCTACCTCAGAGTTTGTTTGTCGATGCTTTTCTGCTCACCATGGTTGTAAAGAGGGGTTGTTTGAGTCACCATAGTCTTCCTTTTAACTCGAAACCAGTCTGGTTGTTCTCCTGCTCTCAAAAACGTGTCTTTAGTACAGCGCTTGGTGAGTGTATGTGCTTGTTTGCTTGTTTTTTAATTAATCTTAGATTATGTAGCTCATCTGCTCGCTCAAGTCACTGTGAATGAGTAACATATAATAACAAGAGCATTAATAAAAATGCATTTAAGTCACAACTGAAATTATTGTCAGAGCCTGTGTTCTAGGAAATGAATCAACACCTACAGACTCCAGAATTCCTCAGTGCTGTGGTATAACAGGTCGTTAATTAATGCTCTGTGCCCCTACACTGATAGCTGGTGCGGTTTAAATGGATTTTGAGTGTCAGGTGTGTGAAAGTATATTGAGCAAGACGGCCAAGAAAGGAAGCTCTGTTTTCACACTACCTGGCCGGATCGATAAGTCAGCCTCCCCAGTCATCGATTGTGGGCAGAAATGAAAAACGTAATTTGCCGGCTAATTATCTGGAGCACTGCTTATGAGATGAGATGAGATGAGATGACCGTTGCTTTTGATCACCTCCGGAGACATTCGCTGTCCAAAATGAATTGGAGGAAGAGTAGAATAATTCTCAATGATTTCATTTGCCCTGTTTTGTTTTTGTCTTGCAGGTGCTTGATTGCCGACGAGGTAAGCCTGTTCTTATACTGTTGTGGTGGTTAGAAGGAAAGGTTATAGGGCATGTAGTGACATACAGCATAGATATCAGACTAAAACATTGTAGGGTATTTTAGTATTTCATGGCCTGCTGTTGATCCATTCATATAAATATAAAAGGCTCAGTTATAAGCTGCTGAACACGAAACATAAACACAAAATTCTGTTGTATTATGAGACCCCCCCCCAATTTTTTTGTCATATCCAATTCCCACCTGTCAAATATTGCCTCCCTATCACATACGATCACTACCAACCAGGGAGGGGCATAAGCATGCACATACCCCCTCTGTGACATGTGATGCTGCCGCCCGCATCTTTATGAACTGCTGTGTATGCGCATTTGGTGGCGGTCTAACACACTCGGAGGGAAAGCGCTATCCGCCCCTTTATATGAATGATCTCACAGACGCCCATGATTGGCTGTTGATCGCTGTGAGTGATGGGGATTCCAACCTGGAATGAGCCTCTTTGTTGAAGCCCTGAATTTGATCCCTTGGGCCTAGAAATATTTGGTGTAATTTTGTATTTGAATAATCAGTTAAAATATTAATATACTAGGGCCAGCCAAATAAAGTTTTGCACTCTATTTTTTTTGTTGGACCTTTAGTCTTTAGTGTGGATCACACCATGTAATCTCCATGGCTTTGTTGCTCCTGTTGGTCAGGTCGAGGCTCAGCAACATTAACGTGGCAATTAAATGAAGTCAGCTGATGAGCTGAATGTACTGAATGAGCAGGTTATCACATCAATGGACTTTTTCTTCCCCGATAGCACGGATATAAAATTGAATGAATGAATGAATCATTAAACATTCATTAATTCATGTAAAATTTGGGCACAAATAATTAGAGTAATTCAGGGAGCACGAGGAATCATTTTCATATAAGAACTGGCAATAGAGAGTCCTGACTTTAACCCTATTAAAAGTCTTTGGGATGTGCTGGAGAAGACTCTATAGAGTGGTTCAATTTTCTTATCATTAATTTAAGATGTCGGTGAAAAATTAACTCAAATCTGGATGGAAATAAATGTTGTGACGTTTCTGAAGTTTGTTGACACAATGCCATGGTGATAACATGCTGTAATCAAGGATGATTTTTAAAACTTTCTAGCAGGTTTTACAGATCTAGTTGCAAGTGTTGTCCCTCCAGGAATTTATGCGTAAAACCTTGTGATTTTAACCGATCACCACAACAATTCCTCAAATTTGGCCAATCATTGTATTGTACTGTGAGTTTCACCAATCATAGCAGTCCCACGTGCAAGAGGTGAGCCACATGTTGCCACACATCACCTCCATGTTTATGATTTGAAGCTCAGGTGGTTAAGGCCTTGGCTTACTGATCCAAAGGTCAGGGGTTCCAGTACCACCAAGCTGCCACTGTTGGGCCCTTGAGCAAGGCCCTTCTCCCTGAAGTGTTCATCTGTATAAAATGTGAGTCGCTCTGGATAAGGGCACCAGCCAAATGCTGTAAATATAAATGTAAAACGTCAATATGCAGACATGCGCAACTATTTTTGCAATTTTCACCTAATCCTGCAATTTCATTGCTACGAACACCTAAAACATCAACAGTTGTTGCAATTTATTTGAAAATCTGCTGCAAAATTTGGGATTTCAGACCGCAACGATCACTTAAACGCCTGTGAAGTCCTGTAGGGAAATAATAGGCGCTTTAACAGATTACAGGTGTGTGTATATTGCTTTTCTTGTTCCTAAAATGGTTTTATTTGTTTCTCACGTGAATGTTGCTGGTTACCATATCATGTTAGATGGAAAAATCTACTGTCCGTTTGTCTGTCCCTTGAATCCAATAGTTATCCTCGGAGTTGATTTTGTGTAAATGATTCCGGTGTTCATGACCACATTCTATCCAAATGAGTGTTGGTGTTTATTATAACTGGAAATGGTAAACGTTTGAACTCTGCTGCTGAAGATGGGGCTTGGAAAGACGGTCCAGGCCATCTCAGTGGCGTACCTCTACAGACACGAGTGGCCTCTGCTGATTGTGGTGCCTTCTTCACTGAAGTACCCATGGATCGAGGAGCTGGAGCGCTGGGTTCCCGAGCTCCATCCTGGCGACATCAACCTGGTGGAGAGCAAAGCTGATATCATGTATGCCTCTTTTCTCTTTTCTTTCTTTCCTTTTTTTTTTTATTAAAGAAAACACATTTTTGGAGCAGATTGTGCTCAGGCATGGTCCGGAGATGCTGTTAGGGCTGAGACATGCTAAGGCATAAAAAAAAAATTCTGTGTTTCCCCTAACCCGACCAACCCGGCAAAATGGTGCCGAGTCAAAAGATTTTTGGCGTGCGGAAAAAAAAAAAATAACTTAACCGACTGATTGAGAGTTCGACTAAGAGCAACTTATAAATTAAATAATTGTATATAATATTATACATACAGAATAATTATGTTTTTGGACACTTGAGTTCTGACATAAATTAATTCGTTCAGTGTTCCAGCTAGGTTGTTTTAGCAATTGTGCAGCGCCATGCCTTTCACATGACTGCCATGCCTTTTTTCATGCGCCATGCCCTTTTTACACAACGGCAATGCGGCTGTGTTATTATTTAAATGCTATTTTTCTGCAATTGCCTGCTATTATTTTCCTTGCCTCCACGACCCACGCAACTAGGAATGTTTAGTCAGCAGCATTTAGTTCATTCATTCATTCATCTTCTTCCGCTTGTTCCGGGGTCGGGTCGCGGGGGCAGCAGCCTAAGCAGTGAGGTCCAG
>JBCNYH010000014.1:4212731-4225434 GCA_039654325.1 Tandanus tandanus
TATATATATTTATTTATTTATTTTTTATTTTTTTTGCGTGTGTGTGTGTGTGCAAATAAAATAAAAAAAACTAGACATTTTACTCCAATTTTGACTCGGCAAAAGGACCAATGAGTGTGAATGTGTCCTAAGTCTTTAGTCCAGTTCCAGTCATGATATTACATCCAGTTCCTGGACTGGGAGTACAACATCGCAGCGTTGGAGCATATTTACACAGCGCCGATATGGCTTAGAGCGGAAAGAAATGGCACCTCGTCGTATAACGAGTTTGTCGTCTCTTATCATCTATCGAGTTCTCCCTTATTCTCTCGCTGCCTTATTCAATTTATGATAGCTCTGTAGGCCTGATGTATATTGCCACCCTTATTTTTCTTCAGAAATTTTTCTATTCAGTTGTTTGTCACTGTCTGACAGCAGTGTGTGTGTGTGTGTGTGTGTGTGTGTGTGTGTGTGTGTTTGTGTGTGAGGGCATACGCCAGAATACGGAACTACAAAAAGCACCTTATCTATTGCTGATCCTCATAAATCACCTGCTGTGACACACACACACACACAGAGTAGCGCAGACCTGAGTGTAGTCATTAAAAGAGAGCACAATGTGTGTGAATTGTGTTCAGATAAAGGTCTTGGTGATCGTGGCACGATGAAGCGACAACAAGAGCACTTGAGTCTGGTGAGCATGGAGCTCTGAGGCATGCCAGCTGAGGACCAAGATTATTTATCCAGGGTTTACAGCTGGGCTAATCGACTGGATAAGCGACTGACATGACGATGTAACACATAGCTATAAATGATGGTTTTGAAACATTCTGCTTATTTCAAGCATGCCATGTTTGTCAGTGTGCTAATAAGAAAAGAGAGGGTAAACAAGCTAAAAAAAAAAAATACACTCTGTGTGTGTCTGTGAAAACGGCGTTCTGAGCTCAGGAAGTTCTGCACTCGGAAACGCTTTGTTGATGAGAGAGGTTAGAGGAGAAAGTACCATGCAGCGCTTTTCCCATTTTCGACTGTCGAGTTTGGACGAGTCTGTACTCCGTGATGCCTCAGATTCCTGCTTCTTGGCTGACAGGAGATGAACCCGATGTGCTCTGCTGCCGCCGCCGCTGCTGTAGCTCGGGGTGTAACGGTGCATCGTAACGTTTGGTGTGTAATTACCTGCATTCATAATTATGTCAGTGGAATGTCCTCATAAGGATAGAAGTACACAACTGTGTGTGTGTGTGTGTGTGTGTGTGTGTGTGTGTGTGTGTGTGTGTGTGAGAGAGAGAGAGAGAGAGAAAGAGAGAGTGATTTATTAGTCCTGTGCCCTGTGCTTCCACATTCCCCTGTCGCTGTCACAGGTCACATGACCTAGCGATAGCGAGCTGATGTTCTGGAACATCAGGGATATCTACCCTTACACACACACACACACACACACACACACAGAAATCCTTTCTTCTTTTCTTTGTGTGTGTGTGCACTGGAGAGGAAGGTAGGACATATTGTACTCTCTCATTAATTTTTCTGACCCTGTAACAAAAAAAGGCACAATAGAATAACTCGCATCTCTCTTTCTCTCTATCTCTCTCTCTCTCATTCCCTCTCTCTTTCTGTCTTTCTCCCTTTCTCTCTTTCTTTTTCTCTCTTTCTGTCATTCTCCATTTCTCTCTCTCTCTTTCTCCCTCTGTCTCTCTATCTCTACCTCTCTCTCTCATTCCCTGTCCTCTCTCTCTCTCTTTCTGTCTTTCTCCCTTTCTCTCTTTCTTTTTCTCTCTCTCTTTCTCTCTCTCTCTGTCTATCTATCTGTCTCTCTTTCTTTCTATGTCTTTCTCCCTTTCTCTCTTTCTCTATATTTCTCTGTCTGTCTTTCTCTCTTTCTCTCTTTCTCCGTCTCACTTTCTATCTCCTCTCTCTCTCTTTCTCTCTCTATCTCTGTCATTCTCTCTCATCCTCTCTTTGTCTCTTTCTCTCTCTCTTTCTCTCTATCTCCTCTCTCTCTATTTCTCTTTCTCTCTCTTGCATCTCTCTCTTTTTCTGTCTATCTCTCCTCTCTTTCTCTTTCTTTCTCTCTTTCATCTTTTTCTCTCGGTCTCTTTCTCTCTCTTGTACCTTCTTTCTCTCTCAATTTCTGTCTTTTTGTGTCTCTCTATCTCTCTCCCCCCCCCCCTCTCTCTTTCCCCCTTCTGTCTCTTTTTTGTTTTGGTGTCTTTCTATCACTTTTTCTTTTTTGAGTCTTTTTTCTTTCTATCAATTTTTCTTACACTCTGTCTCTCTGTGTATATGTCTGTCTCTCTCTCTCTGCCTCTCTTTTTCTTGCTCTTTCTTTTTCTAACTCTTTCTCTGTGTGTCTTTCTCTCTCTCTCTTCCCTTGTTCTCTCTCTCTCTCTTGCTGTCTTTCTCTGTGTCTTCCTCCCCTGGTATGTCTGTCTCTCTCTCTCTTTTTCTCCTTGTGTGGGTTCTCCCCTTTTGTCTCTGTCTCTTGGTTTGTTGTCTCTCTCTCTCTCTCTCTCTCTCTCTCCCTCTCTCCTTCTTTCTCTTGCTGTCTGTTTACAGAAAGCCAGCTCCAGTCTGGAGAGGTGGGAGAGTTTGATGCGCTCTCTGGACTCTGGCGAGTCGGAGAACGAGAACCCATTTACAGAAGTGATGGGTCTCATCACGCAGATGTACAAGCAGACCGCAATAGCTAAGGTACCGGATAAGGGTCAAGATCAGTGTCAAATCCCTCTTTTAATTATTTACAGGATTCCGAGTTTGAAAATGAATATAAACGTCTTACATCATCACCCAGAGAAAAACCACTAGCCGTAGAGTTCTACTCCGAGTTAATGTCACAGTAAGGTGAGAATGTGGATGTTTTCTTATAAAAGATGAAGAATTCATTCATTTTCTAAGCCGCTTAATCCTAATTAGGGTCGTGTGGAGGCTGATCCAGGCCATCTCAGCCGACTCTGGGTGAGGGCAAGGTTCACCCTGGACATCTCACCAGGCTGTCGCAGGGCATGGTGAATCTATGATCATGACTTATTTAGTGTTATTAGCATCCATTTTTAATAAGAGCGAGCTGCTGTGATGTGTTTAACGTGTACTCAGGGAGATTATCCAGAGCCACGTCATCTCAATCATTTGAAAGCAATGTGATTTCGACTCGGTCAATTCCGATTTCACCCTCATGGAGCTAATCTCGAAACACAGACTGTGACTGTTTATGGCATGTTCAAAAAAAATGAATCCGTGCATGTCTATTTTACTGAGACTAAAACAACAACATTTCCACCTTGCCATTAAATGTATAGATTTATATGAATTATGATTTTGTGCTATAAACAACAATTTGTTGTTGAAGCTGTTACAGGAACATGATTAACAGCGGATTATTTGTTTAACATTGATATAATTTTTTGCAGACTAGCTGCATTTAATAATAGTTCCTTTTTTTTTATCTCTTTGTGTTTTGGGGAAACCAGAAGGAAAGTCGTCTGTCCCGAACAATTTGCCATGACAGCCTTTTCTCAGCTGCCACGCTTCACCTTGTCCTGAGCGCTTCTAATCAGGCTTTAACGCTCCAAACTATGTGAGCTGTTAGCCTGCTATCGATTAGCCGCGAGCGCGGTCTGGTTGATCCAATCTGATGTTAGTTTCCGCTCAATGGTTTTGATGGATGATGTTGATAGTTTTGATGATTTCACCACACACACCAAGGCCTTCGCTTTGGAAAAAATAATAATTAAATAATACAGAAATAATGTATCTGTAAATTGTTTACGTTCCAATCTTATCGTATGATTTTTATTTTTTTTTTATGGGGTGGTGAATGGAGTGACAGTGTTCCGTAGTAACTATTTCGATATTTATCTCCCCCCCCCCATTTTTATACTTTTAAATCTTTCATGGATGTGTGAGAGGAAATATAAATCCATGAGCATTGTTATGCACATGCAAAAAACAAGCCATGGCAAAAAGATCAATCCAAATGGCTCATAGAACCCACATTTCCACACTATCTATAGTATAACTGAAAATTCACAGCAGTCCCAAAAGTTAGTGACTGCCCACCCACTTTGCACACTCGCCGCTGTCCAGCGCATGCAGACTCACACCTCACAGAGCTAAAACTCCCCCGAAAGTCAGCACTTATCTCCTGTGTGTGATGCAAGTCAGACCCACATCTAAAGAAAAAAAACAGATTCAGTAATGCATCAGGTGTTGGTTGTGCTTCAGTGGGATTCAGTGATTGACTTTGAATCCTGAAATGCATCTCCCAGTGTTGAGACCCGCACACATTGAAAAAGGAAAACTTGATGGAGCATGAAGACGGACGATGGGAGACCCAGGACATGGTCTTCGTAGAGTTGAGCATTCCTTCTGAAATGTCTCTCTTTAAGTCCTACACTATATTTTTCAATGTTCTGCGATTCAGTTCCAAGCCCTCGAGCTCAGTCTGTAAACTGAGGAAATGTGTTCATATAGGCTTACATTAGGCAGCTAAAAGCAGGATTTTCAGCATGCAAATGTGGATTTATTTTGCCTTTGAATATATAAATATAATAAAAATTCCTTCGTCAGATGGCCCCAGCTTATATCATATTGCCAGTGACTCCTGCTGTGCAGCCCATTCTTTAGTTTTTGAGCAGAACCTTGGTGCCTGGCGGGGAGGGAGAGAGAGACAGAGAGAGACAGAGAGAGAGAGAGAGAGAGAGAGAGAGAGAGAGAGAGAGAGAGCGAGAGAGAACACTTAGCTTAAGCCTCCTAGTCCCAAAACACATGAACCGCTGATTCATTCAGACTACAAGGAAAATCCTGATACTCAATAGACTCCAACTCTGAGTTCAGAATTCAAGAGCTGTATATATAAATATAGATATATAGAGAGATACACACACATCCGTCAGCCATAACCTTAATATATAACCATTAGCATACTTTAACCATAAGCATAAATGCCATCATGCAACCAACTCTACTATATGGGTGTGAAACATGGCCTCCACTTCCTGAACAGCTGCACCTGTTCCACCTAAAGTGTTCCACCAATGCTTTTTCGCTGACATTTAAAATAAAGTGGTGGCAACACATCACAAATACTGAGCTACTGAGGTGCGCCAAGTCAACTAACATCGAGACAATTATTAGAAGCAACCGCCTGCTATGGCTTGGTCCCGTCTGCATGGATGGCAGCTGAATGCTAAAACAATTCCGTTATGGAGAACTTGCAAATATAATGAGACCAAAAGACTAGCCCAAAAAGAGATGAGGCTAGCCCAAGAAGAGATGGAAAGACTTTATTTTTTTTGTTTTGTTTTGTTTTGTTTTTTACACCTTTCCCCAATTTTTCTGCCTTAATTCCGACCTGTCAAGTATGCCTCACTATCATGCTGCTATCACCAATCAGGGAGGGATAAGTGCAAGTGCTTGCTTCCGCTGAGACGTGTGATGCCTGCCGCCCGCACCTTTATGAACTGCTGTGCATGCATATTCAGGGGCAGCGTAACACACTGGCAGTGATCTACCAATGATCACTGTAAGTGACAGGGAGGCAAGCATATGCCATTCTCCCCTCTCCTGAGAGCCTGGCCAATCAGCTCCCATGGACCCCCCTGCCTGTGGATGTCTGCGTGCATCAGCCTGGATTCGAACTCGCGATGTCCAGGATGATATTAGGGCAGGAAACTGTTAAAATGTTAAAGATGACCTCACAGCCTTTGAGGAAGGTCTAGACTGGCATGGTCTAACAGCCGACAGGGCAGTCTGGCACAGACAAATCAAATAAGGCAAAGTGCTCTCTGAACAAAATTTCGCAAATCGTTGAGACGACTGACATGGGAGATGCCACAAGGAGGACACCAATCATCAGTAGTGACATATTATGTAATGATGGGCCATTACCTTATAACCATTGAAAGGTGACATAAATAACAATTACAGTAGCATGTGTCACAGGGTGGGATACATTGCACCAGGGGTCTCCAACCCTGTTCCCGGAGACCTATCTTCCTGCAGGTTTTATCTGCAACCTAAACCTAACACCTCTTAGCTGATAAAGAACTATAATCAAGCAATAATCAGATGACCAGGTGTGCATGATTAGGATTGGGGCAAAACCTTCAGGAAGGTAGCTCTCTAGGAATGGGGTTGAAGACCCCTGCATTACACAAGAACTAAACAGTCCGTTCTTGAAGGTGTAAGCAGAAAAAATAGGCACTTGAACAAGAACCAAATTGTGATGGATAGATGAGTGGATCTCTTCCTCTCCAAGATGGCAGATCTTGTGGGGTGTTCCCAGTATGCAGTGTGCATGTAAGTACCTACCAAAGGGGACCAAGGAAGGATAACTGGTAAACCAGCTATAGAGTCATGGGCACCCAAATCTCATGTGGTGTGTTGAAAATGATCATGGTTCAATTCAACCACTGCACCCATTAAAGCATCTGTGAGGCATACATGGCCTTCCAGATGTTACCATAGATTTCCCTGGTGGCAAAAATGTACATGGAACATTGACTGCCACATATGCAACACTTACTGCCGGTAGGCGTGACACGTGACGTACTGTATGCATCACATATGCTCACGTTTCTCAGTCAAGTGTATATTTCCTTCGATCATATTTTTGCAAAAGACCACCCTCAAAATCATCCAGAATGGCCACGGTAGTCTTAGCCGTGCTCATGCGCAACTCACTATGTGAGGCCTCAGCACCAAAGAGCTACTGTGTAAACTGCTGCACTGATTCCAGTGGAATTCAATCTGGATTAAAAGATGGATGATTGAAAAACATTTGTACCCCTGCTCATCCATGCACTTATCCTGTCATGTGGTAGCAGCTCAGTGTATATTGTTGTGCAGATACCGCTGTCATACTTCACTCGGACCACATCTGAAGAAGAACCCAGGACGACAACTGCAGCATGCTATCAAAAGTGGACAGGTGAAGATTGCTGAAAGACACAATGGTGTCTTCTTGTCAATCAGACCCCATACTGGTGAAGCTTTCTGGCAAGAAAACACCAATAATAGTAATAATAATAAGAAGAAGAACAGGAAGAATATGTGGACATAAGTCATGTCTGAATACAGCCCTAAGTGTACCATGCATAGTGGACCGCAGCTAATAAAAAAATACAAAAATACACAAGCCTCTGGGATAACCATTGCTCCAAAAGCTAAATGGAATCTGAATTAATAAAAATAAGTCTTGCTTGTAAGAAAAGCACTCAAGGTCTGGTGATGGACAGGCTGCACTCCTCTCAAAGCTTTGTTCGTAGGGACCATGCGGTGGATATGAACATGTCCCAGATGCTTAAGTGTCTGATTTGAACGTGACCCTGTGAAGTAGTGTACCTGCTTCTGTACAACACAGGCACGGTATGCTTCCTTACCTACATTAGCAAATCAGACATCATGCTGTTGAACCCCTGGTGACCAACCATGGCAACCAGCCATTCTGATGGCATTGCCATGGGAACGCACTGCAGTGGGAGGCCAGTGACCTTTTCAGTCTCCTGAAATCTCGTTTTTTTTCCTCTTGGGTTTTTCTGCTACATGCTTTCTGTTAAGTGGTACGCAGTATGTTGTTCCCAGTACATAGTGCAAACAAGGGTGTGAATTAGGGATGCATGAAGATAATCTTTCCTCCAGACCAAGTTTGAGGATGTTTTGGTATGTATTAACACCGACACGGATGCTGGAATAAGTAACCTACTGAGTGTTCAATCATTCAGTGACATGATGGTGCATTTTATTTAGCTGTCTTTGTTTATATCAGTTCCTCTCATTTGCTGCTGACACTGAGCAAGTTTTATGTTTGATGTTTTGTCATTGAAACAGAATCTTGAATAAAGAAAATAGCACCTTAAAATGTTTAGCCAAGTGAACACTAGCAAAGGCAAAGTGTGTGGCTCAGTGCTCGCAGAAGTGAATTGCTCTGTATTTGTGTGCACACAATTCGTGGCACCTTGTGGTTATTTTTATGAAGCACACTTCAGTCAACTGACCTTCTGGGGCGGGGCTATTGAAGTGGGAAAAGTGGGGCGGGAGTCCTATTCTCGCGTATTTTGCACTCTCGCAAAAGTGAAACGGACTACAATTGACAGCCTTTTCAAACAGGTTATTTTATATATATATATATATATATATATATATATACATATATACACACACACACACACACACACACACACACCTATCTTACACATTTTACCAGATTGCAACTTGGTACATTTAAGTAAAAAACACCTCATGATAAAAATGTACATATTTCCAGTGTTATATGGTACATATTACCATATTTCTATTAAAACCCTTTTTAAATCAGGGTATTGTATCCAGGTGGCCTTCATTGCTTTTTTTTGGCACACTAGGGTTATTTCACATGATATTACTCTTTTGCTTTGGCCCCCTTTTTTTGACAATAGTATTGGGGTGATCCAGACACAACCATGAGCACTTTAAGAGCGCAAACCTCCGTCAAGCCTATAAATTCCCCCATATGGAGCAATAAGATTTTTTCACTTTGTCAGTGTTAAAAAATCCTTCAAAAAAAAACTCCAGATCATCTCCAAAATCTAATGGAGTCTTCCTTGTCCAAAACCCCACCTCAGGTTGAAATTTCCTGAAAGTCTACACATATATTTTTGTGTAATCATGCTAACAACAAAAACACAAACCGAAGGTAAACATTACTTATTGTTGGAGGTAATAATGAACGGAGTAACTAGACATGATTGAGAGGGGGCAAATAATATTAATTCTTACAATAAATTTATAATTTTACTTATAAGGCCAAATAAGTCTGCCAGTAGTAGTAGGCCTATATAAACTTAAATAACCACAAAATAAAATCAACACTATACGCTGGTTCCTAGCACTCTTCAAGCAGCAATACAGTAAGTAGTTCATTACACTTACTACTAACATGCATACAGACACATCCCGATAGGTTAATTACGTTAAAAGTGCTTGTGCGAGTGAATGCGGGGGTCAGAAGTCATTGTCTCTGCTGGCTTCGTGATCTCTGCTTCGTCACATTTAATCGCTTCTATTGATTTGTTTCCTCTCGGTTATTTGCTCACTGCTCACCTTTCATATCAAGCCCACTTTTCCCACACACACACACGCATGCACAGAAGGAATGGAATGAAGCAGTATCACGGCCGCATTAGACAGTGTCCCTCTTTTTCTGAAGTGCGAATTCCCAGCCAGCGCAAGTGAGCCAAGCATGGGTATTTTTACCCCAATAGCATCTGCTCCCAATTATCTCAAGACTAAGGCTTACACACACACACACACACACACACACACACACACACACACACGGCACAGTGGAGAAGATTTAACGCTGCTTCACAGGGAGCAGTTTTGGATACCAATTAAAAGATGTGAAAATGACAAAACTAGGCTGTAATAACAAAAGTGGGACGGCACTTGGAAAGCGAGGCTTTGCTCTCAGCTCGCTAACGATGGCGGTTAATGCCGCAGTCCGACCGGCCGTCACTGAAATAATGCAGTAAGGAATATTGCCAATGAATATTGTAAACCTCAGACCTATGTGAAAAAGAAAGGAAGCTGTGCTAGATGTGCTTCATGCATGGGAGTGGGAATACTGAATGTGAATGCCTGAATATATCCCTCCCTCTCCCCCCGATTCTCCATAGGCAGGAGCAGTGAAGGACTACATAAAGATGATGCTGGAGACTGAGCAGCTGAAGTTCCTGGTCTTTGCGCATCACCTCAGCATGCTGCAGGCGTGTACCGAGGCTGTGATTGAGGCCAAGGTACTGTGTGTGTGTGTGTGTGTGTGTGTGTGTGTGTGTGTGTGTGTGTGTGTGTGTGACACCCCCCCCCCCCCTGCACCACTCATCAGCCAAACAATCAGAGACACACCCGCTCTAATATATATGCATGTGCTTGTGTGTGTGTTGCCAGTCACATTAAAATTGCATTCAAACTTTAATTACTAATTAATTTTTATTTTATCCTGCCACAAACAACATTGACATTAAGGAGTTTAAGCAGCAATAGTTATTCAGGCAGCAATCAGTGCAAAATCAGTCACTAAGCAACAACTCAAACATAATGATGGTACAGTTTATCCTCAATTTAAAACAACAATAATACTAACATTATTAAAAGGAGAGCAACGTGGACAAAGTGATTGACACCACTTTGTATTTTTTTCCATAGTGATTTTACCCTTATAATCATAAAATTTATATTAAATATGTGGGTGTTGAAATATGCAATAACACACAGCAATCTGGTCATTATGAAGCTTTATGTGTTTCTCTGCTTTTCCTTCTTTTTTTCATTCCACCTAAACATTTATAGGCAATATCTTGTCAAACTTTGCATTCTTCCTCCTTTAAGGTATTTACAGATGTCTGTCATTTTTCAGAACACTGCAGTAAGATTTCATGGATATATTAGCATTGTTGTCTATAAGCTGCTGTCATCAGCGCTCAATCCACTCCCTGTGTTGACGGACTCAACCATATGAGTTTTGAGAGCGGGGGTGGTGGAGGTGTACATACTCTCTGTATTGTGTGCTCAGCGTTGACACAATAACACACTCTTTCAGTACTCAAACCATACGAAAAATAGTTCAATTTAACAAAAACACCCCCGAATGCCTTTCAGTTTTGTTCAATCAAGCACTTCCTGTGAAATAAACCCCGACAGGGTGATAAAGACCCTGAGTGTTTTTGTATAATTTAAAAACATAATTTATTGTGATTTTTGTGAGTATTACATGGCTGCCTATTAAGGAAATCGTTCATTTGACACAAAATATTGATTTAAAAAGGATTTTCTCATTTCCATAGCAATGATCTGTTATAGAGAAAATACCTTAGACCATATAATTGTAATTGACCAACCCGAATGCAGTATGCAAATTAGTTGCATTGCATTTTACTCACTCACTCACTTATTAGCCAAGACACACAGGGAGGCTGGAGCCTGTTATCTGACACCAGGCAAAGGCGGGGTACACCCTGAACAGCTCGCCAGAACATCGCAGGGCCAACACACACACCTAGGGACAATATGGAACATCCAATTAGCCTAATGTGCGTGTGTTTAGACTGTGGGAGAAAACCAGATAACCCTGAGGAAACCCATGCAAGCACAGGGAGAACATGCAAACTCCACACAGAGACACCCTATGCTAAACACTACATCACCATGTGTTGCATTTTAGGCAAAGAAAATTATGTAACATAAAATGATGTATTGTTTTGGATTATATTAAACCTATATAGTGCGTTAATAATGAGGCAATTGCAATATTACAACAAACATTTCTCGCTAGTAGGGGGTCAGAAAAAATGTAATTTGAAAATTAGTGTAAATAATTAGTACAATTAGTGTCAGAAATGTTTGATTTAATGGATTGATATTAAATATTAACTAAAGGTAGATTATAGGATAATAATGAGTTAAATGTGACTAAAAGAATCTGAAGAAATCTGTAAGAATAGTGGGTGTAAAATCTGAGGACAGGATGAAAAAGGAGAGCTGAATGATTGAGGAGAGCTTTTATAACTGTGGGTCTCCTCACTGTGCTTGTGCTTGTTTCCTGCCCCAATTTATGAAAGTGACTACTACTACTACCACTACTACTACCACACACACACACACACACACACACACACACTCACAGGAGAACTACTACATTCGTACACAAGTGTGTAGGGGCAGAATACATATTAGACACCGGTGCACAGCACTGTGGGTATGTTGGATGTACTTCTTTTGCTGTTGTCTCACACAACTGACCCAGCTCTTCTCACTACACACTTTACTAACTTCCAAACTTTCACCAGTGAGACTTTCACGTCATCTCCAACCTTTCCCACTTCTCTCATAGATTGAAAGGGGTGTGAGAGAGAGTGAGAGAAAGTGCGCAAATCTGTGTGTGTGTGATCGCACCTCATGGTGTGACCGCTCTCATTATCCTTTAAGATTTCATATCCACCAATTAGCACGAAAGCTCCTAAAAAAAAAAGTGTCTGTAAATGAGGTAGGGGTAATGCACTCAGCTGACCAAAGAAGTGGAAGAGAATGAGAGGGGGAAAACACGTTTGTTAAAATAGCAGCACATCTGTTAAAGCACACTTGTTGAGATTCTCAGGCATTTCAGTGTTTGATTCATACAGCAAAAATGGTACATGATGTTCCATCTCACCTGAAATGTAAGCTCACTTTTGGAGTGAGCTTTTAAGTATTGGTTTAGTTTTGCATTTTATATCCATATTGCCAAACATCTGTTTACTAACATAAATTTGAGTACAGTCAAGACCATAAAGAATCAAAAAGACCGCTGTCTTTCCTTCATAAGTTAAATCTTTTCTGTAGTCTTGGTTGTAGTAATTTGTTGGCCAAGGTGGTAATGAATAGGGAAAGGTGTTGTGGTCAGAGGGCAGGGGTAGTTGGGGATGGGCGACCTAGTCTTGCAGATAAAAAGAAGTTGTCATATAGTGAACAATGAAGATAGTTCTGTCACATGAATATGATGCAGTTCATGAAATAAGCCTAAGTTCCCATCTTCTCTGCAGTAATTTAACACAATCAGGCTTGAAGGGGCACAATGTGGTGTGAGGACAGAGGGTGGTGGTGTGGAGGGAATGGGCATGGTGGTGTTGGTGGAAAGAATGGGGCATAGTGGTGAAGAGGATAGGGGAAATGGTGGAGGTGGAGAGGATGGGGCATGGTGGCAGTGGAGAGG
>JBCNYH010000014.1:4270107-4293816 GCA_039654325.1 Tandanus tandanus
AGATAGGGTGAGAAGTTCTGTCATCCGGGAGGAACTCGGAGTAGAACCGCTGCTCCTTCACGTTGAGAGGAGCCAGTGGTGTGGTGTTTCGGGCATGTCCGACCGGGAAGAGACCGCGGGGCCGACCCAGAACACACTGGAGGGACTACACCTCTCAGCTGGTCTGGGAACGCCTTGGCGTCCCCCCGGAAGAGCTGGAGGAAGTGGCTAAGGAGAGGGACGTCTGGACCTCACTGCTTAGGCTGCCGCCCCCGCGACCCAACCCCGGAAGAAGCGGAAGAAGATGAATGAATGAATGAATGAATGAATGAATGAATGAATGAATGAATGAAATTAAGTTGACCAATAAAATGTCAAATGTCTTGAGTTCAATCTGTCTGAAATGAAACAGTGAGTACAGCTGTCAATAAGTCAAACATTAGTTCTTCTAGTAATTTCTGTTTTATTGATGCTACTCACTAACGAGCTTGAAAATGTTTCCCGATATGAGTCACAGAAACGGTAATTACAGATATTGATCAAACATTTTTCTATTTGGCTTTTTCAGACCATTTGATGTTGGTCCATGAAATAGTCCAGATCTTATAGCAGTTTTTTTTTTAATGATTAATAAACACACTGCTACGCCTACTAAACATAGTACATACAAACTACTCTTCTATAAATCCACACTATGAAGAAGGTCATGAAAGTGTCATAGAAACTATAGAAAACATTTCAGTATACTGTATGCTTTCCAGTATTACTTCTGAGATTAGCTGTTGTGTTTTACTAGGAATAAGTTCAGGTCTTGCTAATGTAGTAATGTCACTAAGATGTAATTGCGGAGCCCCATACTTAAGAGAAATTGCTACAGCTGATGTTTTGTGTTGCGAACATTGCGTCCATCTGTTCATCTGTCTGTGTCCGTACGTGTACACCTGGGAACTCTGGTGATGGTTCGCATCCCGGTATATAAGCATCGTAATGGGAATTAATGTCTGAGTGATGGTAACTTCTACTCTATCTTTCCCTCTAAACTGTTACTTGTTTAAAGCCACAAAAGAAAATACACTCTTTTTTGATAAAATTAACTTTTTAACGATGTAAACAGAATTCTAGGTGTCATATGCAGTAGGTATCTTCATTTTTTAGCTGATAACATAAACTATTACTGCCGCGCTATGCATTACTCATTTGAATAGAAAGGCTTTTAACCCAATCATGTTGAGGAAGCGCAGGACGTTTCTGGCGTGTATAACGTGCTTACAGCCTATCTGTATCTATAACTACCCTGTGGTGATATTCGGTTTCCTTTAAAGGAATCTTATCTCAATAGCACAATGTTTTCAGACAATATCAAAACTTTGGGGAGGGACGGTCATAACGTGATGGTTACACGACAGTACTTCGTCTATGGCGTCATCAAAACGAATTGACATTACAACAGGCAGTGCATAAATCTTTATATTACTGTTAAGAGGCTTAAACGGCTTCTGAAGATGTTGGGGAACTTGCGCATGATAAAGCAGGTATATAACTTACAT
Organism: Tandanus tandanus; assembly: GCA_039654325.1. Taxonomy (NCBI): domain Eukaryota; kingdom Metazoa; phylum Chordata; class Actinopteri; order Siluriformes; family Plotosidae; genus Tandanus; species Tandanus tandanus. Next base: position 4,271,634 of record JBCNYH010000014.1, read on the forward strand.
TTGTACTGATTGCATATTGTGAGCTGTTACACTGGGGATACAGACTATGATGATATTCAGTAATGTTGTTGTTGTGTGGTTTGTAATTCTATTCATTGGTTTTCTATATTACGGCTGTCAAACGCAGTCATGCATACCACAACTGACAGGCAAAGCATTTCATTGTGGTGATTAAAAAGATACGTGATTGCACCATGTTAAATACAGTTTCCCCCTCTGCTCGCGGATTGAGAGATATCCAATTATTTACAATTAGACAGAAGGAAAATTCTCATGAGCTTCATGATGGGCAGTGGTGGCTCATTGGGAAGGCTCTGGATTACTGATCAGAAGATCAGGGTTACAAGCCCCAGCACCACCAAGCTGCCACTGTTGGGCCCTTGAGCAAGGCCCTTAACCTTCAGCTGTTCAGTTGTTTAAGTGGCATAAAAATGTAAGCTGCTCTGACTGAGGGTGTCCACAAAATGTCATAAATGAAGGGCTGAGAACCAGAGTGGTCTAACCAACAGAAAGCTGTTTTTGAGAAAAATGACGTGAAAGTTTTTGCAGTATATAAACAAATCAGGGATAATGCTCACAAAATGATTCAAGGTCATAATGAGGGTGAAGGGACCATTCTGGCATGCATTGACCTTATCCACATCTGTCAAAATATGACCTTATCTCATTTTTCAGTTTTTGTGGGTTAGACCACTGTGGCTCTCAGCCTTTCAAATGTAATTTAATGTTTACATCAAATATCAGAATTGGAAAGAAGAAGGAGCTGATCTACATGAACTTATGGGAATCATTCCTTACAAGCAGGTTGCTCAGAAAAGCATCTCGGAATGTTAAAGTGTCTGTCCGCCACCGGGATCTGAAGCCTGGGCAGAGGCTGACGGGAACTGAAAAAGGCCAGGCGAGATTTCTTCAATCTTCAGCTGCCCACACTCAATCAATTCACTGGTTGTTGAAACTATTAGGTCACGACACTGAGTCTTCAGTTATTACACAGATACAGATACTGGTACAGCCGAGGTTTCAGTATGAGTTTCTAATTTCTTCACTCAGTGAACTTTATGGATCTTTAGATAGATTATTGGGGGTGGGGGTGGGGATTCAGCTGAAATCTATATATTTGTAGTGTAAGTGATGACTACATAGAAGAACATTAACATGTTTTATATATATATTTATAAAAGGGAAAATTAGTTACTGTAGTTCCTCATTATAGAAAGAAGGATTGTTGGGTTATTTTATTATTGATTATTATTAATATTGAATTAAATAATTGTTTGTTTGTAGTAATTGTCTGTATGCTCCCCAGACAGTAGATAGGTTGGGAAAAAGTACACATATAAATGCTAAATTATTTCCTTAATACTGCATTTTATCCTCAAGCAGTATATGATACAAGGTTTGATTCAGTCTGCTCTACAGGCTGCCTACACTGCACCGCAACACTTCAGTGCCATTTCATGAAAAAAAAAAAAAAACAACAATTAAAGAAAGCCAGCTGACTCTCTGCAGTAATGCGGAACAATTATATTCTGTTTGCTGTGAAAAATAGTCTGGCTCCATTTTTCACAGGAAAAAGATTACAATTAGTGCGTAAAATTAGTTTCTTGCAATAGAATAGTACTCTTCTCTGCAAAAACAAATGAGGGGAGGAAAACGGGACAGCAACGGAGCCTGAGTACCAATTTAAAAAAAATTTCCCCCCAAGTTAAAATAACCTTCATTTTTATTGGAAATGAAGGCATTTGTTTTAAAAGTCATTGTCTTTTGATGTTAGCACTAGGGATTAGCTGAGAGAAAAATAATAAGAAACTGGATAATATTAATCTGATGGGAAAGTCAGGACAGTCTGATATATGTGAGACATTCTTGGGTGAAGATGTGCAACAGCATTTTTTTAAACTTTAGTTATATTTCACCATGAATGAAACTTTTACTCTTTTATCTTGTGAATTTTTCATTACCTCCACCAAGGAGCTTCTGTTGTTGGTCAGGTTTGTGTGATTTTTAGCAGAATTACACGAAGATTTATGTTCGGATTTTCATGTAATTTTTACCAGAGGTGGGTCTTTGGACAACGAAGACTCCATTAGATTTTGGAGATGATCGAGATCAAATTCTGGATTCAGGAATTTTTGAAAGGATTCTTTTAAATTGTGAGATATTTGTCATCTTGGTTTATATGGGGGATTGCTGGGCTTGGTGGAGGTTTGTGCTCTCCAAGTGCTCTTTAAACTCTTTATGGTAGTGTGCCTCTCAAAATTGCATCCCTTGCATTGTTTCCCTTACTTGCATCTCATCTTTGTGACTTGGTCCTTCCCATCAAGGAAACAGAGATGCGAGGAAATAATGTGGGGAGCATGGAATCCAGAAAATGTGTTTTAAGAGAAATGATAGGTTTCCTCTGAAGGATCACATGGAGCCACATCCGTTGCTGATCACGGCGGAACAGCTGACCTGCTGGGTAAAAGCTTCATATAATGGCCGGTCTATTTATTTGCTGGTGTGCTGCTCTTGTGCATCGTTGATCCTTGCTCCTCAATGCACAAATAAAAGAATTGGGATGGCCAGCAAAGATGGTGGACCAGAAGAACTTCCGTTCTATCAAGGAGAGAGGAAACGACCAATAAGGATTTTGAGAAGCACCCACAGTTTGTTCACTTTGCCCTACATTACCCATAATGCCCTTTGGTTATCTGCTCATAGTGGTACAGTGGGATGTAGCCCTCAATTAATCTCTACCTAAACAGAGTGATGCAGCGGCACTTTAATCTTTCATCTTGCCCAGCTTTTGATGTTTCAACTTTCTATCGCTATCGCGCTGTAGATCATCCTGTAGATCAGTAATTACCCAAGTAATCACGTAAGTAATTAACTAAGACTTAAGTAAGCCTTTACTGTAAATTAGGACAACTACATCATGTAGCTGCAGTGCATTCTGGGACATTCAGATGTACCAGTGTCTCCACTACTCCTGAATTTATTTATATGTTTATTTTAGTTATATGATGTTAAATCCAGTTGCCAAATGAGTAAGAAAAGAACCGCTTACTCATGTTTTATCCACAAGCCACTCTGACCATTATCCATTATAATAGACATTTCTCCCATCATAACTAGTAGGAGCAATGTCCCACTATGACATTAACGTTAACGCTAATGACTCAGGAAAAATTAAAATACAGCCTCACTAAACACATCACAAATACTTCCATATAAATATATACAGCAGTGCATTAGGGTGCTGTTTTTCCACTTCATAAACTTGATGTAAACTTTCCATGCTAGAAAAAATTATAGCCCAGAATACTTTTTCTTATTTGTATTTTTCGGACAAATCTCAGGGATGCTCAGCCAATTTCAGCCCAAAGAGACAAGTCCAAATGTCATCTTATATTTGGCTCTGCCTCAATATCCTGCAACCGGTTGTGTTCTATATTTAAAGCAATATACACCTGTGATTCCATGTCTGCGTATGACGCAAGCATGCAATTTGGAAAGAAAATTGGAAACTCGCTCGTCCTGCGTTAATTTATATCCATCCTGACGCAAGAGGTATGTCATGGGGGAGACGAAATAGTTTATTACTGACGTGACCAGAGACATGCGAATAGGGGTTTGAGTTCTGTAATACACAAAGTTCTTTAGACTAAAGTTTCACATAGCTGCGTGTCTTATTACTGATGCTGTTCGTACTGTATGTATGTACATTTATACTGTATGTATTTGTTTAAGTTTTGTGTGATGGTTATGTGTGTTGTTGCAGAGGACATCACAGCAGGCCAAAGAGCGGAGTCAGATGAAGAAAGGAAAAGCAGCATCTAAACTATCCTCCGACATCACCCGATTCTTTATGAAGAAATAAGACTGGACTACCACCACCATGTTTCACTCATCAGTATGTGTATGTGGTAAAAAAAAAAAAAAAAAATCTTTGTTTGTGTGATTGAGATGTACTGATTTTGGGGTGTTTAAGAATGTGATACACCATGAATAGATTGACATGACAATGACCAGCCCTATGGACTTTTCATAATCCTGTATTTCAGTATCCAGTGTTCAGTTCTAAAGCAGGGATTCTTAACATTCAGGGTTTTTATACCAGCTAATACAGATGTGAGAATTAAGAAAGTAATACCGGGAAGGATGTGGAAAGAAAGGAAGAAAGAACATGTGACAGATTTAAGAAGTGACTGCCTGTTTCCAGAGTGACCATGGAGCTCTCCGTGCAGGACTGCTGAGTTGGTTCGACTGCATGACAACCCTCCTGTTTCTTGCAGAGAGAGCAGGGAGTCCAAGCGTTCTTGTTTGCTGCTATTTTTAACTCATACAGGCTTTTGGAGCATAAAAGCACCCTGCTGCATGACTCTTTAACATTTTTCCACTTACTTTCAATGGTGGAGGCGGTTGAAGAAATGTCTCCGCTGAAGGGTGTGTGTGTTAAAATAAGAATGTCATTTACCAATGCAGCATGAATGTGATTAAAAAATCCAGGCACAAGTTTTCAATCTCTGCTCAGACCCCCAGCTGGTGATTTTTTTTTTTTTTTCTTTTAACAAAAAAAAAAAAAAAAAAGTGCTGCTTTATTTGAATCCATCACAGCCCCTTATGTAATCTCAGCGAACACCATGGGACCCGCACAGCTCGTTGCCATGGCAACCTGTCCCGGTGATGGGCACCTATGTGTATATGGAAGCTCTTACAACTGCGTTTCTGTTTGCAGGCGTGCTACGAGACGAGTTAGCGAGTCAAAATCAGCCTCTGATCAAGTCTCCTGCTGCCCAGAGTCGCAGCACCTCAATCAAGGAAAGTTCCAGTGCAAATTTACACAGAGAACATTAAAATCCAGTTTGGTGTTTTTACTGAGAAACTGTTATATGTTTTGAGTGCTCTCAGATTATATAAAACAGTGGTTGGTTGGAACATTTACTATCTTCAGCCCAATAAAGGAACATTAAGCTTTATAGTCAGGGTTTGAAATGGGTTTACACAGAGCACGTGTGTGTGTGTGTGTGTGTGTGTGTGTGTGTGTGTGTGCGCGTGCGCGCAAGTATCTTTTTAAACTATGCTGAATTCTCCATTCTGATTGGTCAAAATTTATTGATGAATTCTGTTCAGTTTAATTTAATTCACTTTTATTTGGCCGTTTTTTTCTGTTGACATGATTTTAAACATTTCTCTATACTGAACCCTGTACATCCCTAATGAGCAAGCCTGTGGAGACAGAGGCAAGGAAAAACTTCATCAAATGACACGAGAAAGAAACCTTGAGAGGAGCCAGACTCAAAAGGGAAACTCGTCCTCATTTGGGTGAAACCAGATAAAAATACAAACCATGTAGCAGAAACTTCACTATAGTTTAACATGAAGTCTAGCTGGTTATCTTAGAACTGAAATGGTAATTGTAGTCCTAGATAATTTTAGTAAAAGAGTTTCTACCACCAGCAGTGAAGAGTCATCTTCACAGTTTCTTAGTGTATATTTAGGTCCATATGGATCATCATCAGCAGGAGTGACGGGCTTCTAAAATCAGAACTCAAACCAGTTGTAGCACATCAGGATGGACCACAGGATTCAGAGAGCAGAAGGATTAGTATCACTGGTATTTCAGAAGTAGCATGTGTACCTCAACAAAAACACAAAGACAGGGAGGGAGGGAGAGGTTGTTAGGTATACTCTTAACAATGTAATGGATAAAGGAGAGAGTTTATCAGGGCTCAGTGCAAGCAGGGACTCTGGTATGACTGATTATGACAGCGTGACTAGAAAGAGAGACCCAGAAGGAAGACAGTTATGAGGGCACACGGTGACATAAGGCAATCAGCAGTTCTCTATAACAACAGCACTGACCCTAGTTTTGGTTATAAGTTTGCCATTAATGCAGTTATGATAATACTTTGGGGAGGCAATGTGATGTAGTGGTTAGCACATCCGCTTAACAGCAAGAAAGTCCTGGGTTTGAGTCCTGGGCTAAGCGAGGGCATTTCTGTGTGCAGTTGCATATTCTCCCCAGGTTTCCTCTGGTTTTCTCCCACAGTCCAAAGGTATGCACGATAGGCTAATTGGCTGTTCCAAATTTCCCCTAGGTGTGACTGTGAATGGCCCAGCCTTGCAACTGTGGCAACTGGTGCACGCCTGTCCCAAGCATGGGTAAAGGGGAGGTTTTGGGTAAAGACCTGGCAACCTATTCTGAAAAAAAAACATGCCAATAACTCTGACAACAGAGTCACCAAAAGTCAGATTTGACTGAAAGGCATATCCAATCTAATCCCAATACATGATTGCTTCTACAGCAACAGATAACACAGTAAATGTCTGAGGAGCCCTGTTTAATATTATTGGATGGAGTCACCAGTGTCAATGTTTTCACTGTTAAAGCTGTAAACTCAAATTTTCTGCCACTGGGACATTTTTTAGGAAAAAGAGAAATTGGGAAAGAGTGAATGTTTATAGCTGCTTGTGTTGATAAGATGACCTAACTTGTTTAGCAAGACGTTCAACAGAATTAAACTATAAGCAGATAAAAAGCACTATGTGGTGTTGTGATAATGAAATTGGTCGCGCGACTCAGAATGAAGATGAAAACGCTTTGCAATGTGCCGTTAATGGAAAATATAAGATTTCACGATAGCATTTATACCACCATATCATTCTTCTAAACACTTCCCAATCAAACTTTTACACAAAAATTCCTGGTGTTATAAAAATAATAAATGTCATAATAATTAACCCCAAAAAAAAAAAGGAAAGAAAAAGCACTGAGTAAACATAGTTCCACTTCCTCAAATAAATTTTAGGGAGTGTTTTATGCCTGACATTTCAGACGGCTATGTCAAGGAAAAGTATTTCTGGTTCACACAATTATACAGCACGTATATGTAAAGCATGCACTCCACAGCTCGACTTTTTCCGTCGCCGATTAAGCCTACTAAAGTACCCGGCCTTTCATGATTCATTCGTACCCCAGTACTTTCTTGGCAGTTTGAGTTCACAAGTCATCCTGTTACAAGAGATAGGATGGTGATGTATTACCTGGAGCGGTCAGCTTCTCCGAGGACGCCATGTTCACCTCTGTGTCATTACTGTAAAGGTCAGAGAAATGGATGGATCTATTCAAGCTTCATCTTTCTTGCCCCCACCCCCACTCTCAAATTAATATCTAAGAGAGAGGAGCAGCGAATAACAGACATATCTCAGCGAGCCGTTGGAGAACATCCTCTCCTTTAAGTTCTCCTTTGTCCTTTTTTCATTTCCATGCATTATACTGTATTACAGTACAAATTGAGCATAATGGTTTATAATAAAGGTGTTTAAGAAAAAAAAAAAGTGGAGGGTGTTAGCCAGGCTGTAATTTCCTCTCTTGCTTTTTCGTTTCATTCAATGTTCACACCTGAAATTATTTAGATGCTCATTTGTGCCTGGGAAGGTCATGGGTCACTCATCAAACCATCAAATGAGTGCACTTTGCATGGAAGTCACAAAATAAAGCTTCTGGAGCAAAACAGTTTATTAAATGGTTACTTTTAGATTTTACATGTCAGTGGGGGCTGGGATCATGATCAAGAGGTTGTGAGTTTGAATTCGGTCAGATCCCCACTGTGCTGGGAACCCCGGGTGAGGTCTTAACCACAAGTGTGCCTCTGTCCACCCAGCAGTATAAATGGGTACCAGTTAAAAAAAATACTTGGAAGGTAAGCTGTGATGGAGTTAAACTGCTAGTTGCTTCACACTACGGAATCCAAGATGAGCTCCGGCTCTGATGATCCAGTAGGCTCGGGTGTAAAAAGCCCAGTAGACTTTACCTACCTTACCTTTTATATTTTAGTTATAAAACTCACTCATTTGCCGAACAGCTTAATCCTACTAGGGTTGCGGGGTGGCTGGAGCCCATCTCAGCCGACGCTGGGCGAAGATGGGGTACACCCTGAACTGCTTGCAGGGCCACACACAACCATTCACACTCACACCTGGGGGCAATTTGGAACAGCCAATTAGCCTAACCTGCATGACTGTGGGGGGAAACCTGTTCAAGCACAGGGAGAACATCCAAACTCCACACAGAAATGCCCAAGCCCGGGACTCAAACCAAGGACCGTGCTGTGATGTGCTAACCACTACCCCACCATGCATCCCTGAGTTATAAAACCCTCGTGAAAAACATAACAAATATTGCATCTTTTGTTTGTTTGTTTTTGTTTTAATAATTTGGTGGTCAGAGTGCTGTGGCCAAGTCCTCCATGTAATAAAGTTGTGCAGCGCTGGAGTTGACAGGCTGTGTACGCTCTGCGAGTAATGAACGTGTCAACGCATGACCTGCTGACGTACCCTCTGTCCCAACACCTGCAGACTTTATTACACAAAGAGGTCCACAACAACTTTAATAATGCAGAGACGGAGTGATGTTGAGCATCAGATTAATCCGGGCGCACCTCCACGGAGTTCAGGAGAAAGCAGCATTAACTGTATGCAGACATTTTGTTTGGCAACCTCGACAGGAGACAAGAACAGAACAGTAACATAAGCAGAAGTAATAAAGGAGCAGACCGAACACGGATCCAAGATAGAACACTCTCTCGTCAAGTCAAGGTTACTCAACAAACAACTCACTTCCTCTCTTTCTCTCTCTTTCTCTTCCTTTTTTCACAAAGGTACTTAATGCGTTTATTCATGAATGTGATCTGGTCACGATCCCCGAGTCCAACAGTCATCTGGCTTCCTTTGTTTCCTTATCCTTTAGACGCCTTGCTCGACCCTGAAATTAAATTCTTTCTCTTGGCTGGTGCAGAAAATCTTCCTGCACTCAGGCTTCTGTAAAGTGAAAAGAATGCACGTTTACTTTTCATGCTGTGCAAATACACGTTAATGAGTCAGGCAATCGTGTGGCAGCAGCTTGATGCATGAAATCATGTAGACACAGGTCAAAGAGCTTCAGGGAACATTCACACCAAGCATAAAGGAACACACACAGGATGGTGGAGAAAACAAAAAGCATACCCTGAGTGGTCTACTAGTCTACAGTAACACAGCCACTCTTTACATCAGTGCTGAAAAGAAATGCACTCCAAAGTCATGTCATTTCTTTGGAATTTTTTTATGACTTACTGCAGAAAGCAGCAGCTGTTTTCAAGTGTCCATACGTTTAATATAACACAAGATTATGAAATTAGCGTGATAGCACACTCTTAGGAGAGAGAAGGTTTTTTTTTTTTTAAACACTCATTTTGATTCACATATTATCCTCTCAGAATAATGATTTTCAACCCCTAGATAGCACACCAATCAAATTGGTCCATTCCTGTGTAGTATATATTTACTTTAAATCCAGTGTCACAGTTCTGATATGTAATAAGAAATTGCCAATCTGCTTTATATTATTAAAGGAATAAAATGCAAAATTAGGTATATAATTATTATTAGGGTAATCACTAACCCTGATTCTTTTCTGATAATAGAATTTTTATCACCTGTGCTCTTATTATCATTTATAATTGATATTATTATGCCGTTCTTGAGTGATTCATGTAGTGTTACGAGAAAATTATGAAAAATTAATTTCTTAATAAGCATAGACTTGAACCTGTTTCGGTTCAGTTTCTTTTGGTAAATCATGTATGTCTTCTTTCTGGGACATTTTGATCAGTTAACCAGTCCGATCAGGTTACTAGGGAAGCCCTGAGTGGACATGCATTCATACATTTTCTCAAGATAACACGTTAATCTCACTTGTTTTTCCATGATCTCCAGATATTTATATCATTCTCTGGATAACAAATGTTGCTTTCTCGTGATAGCGGGATCATTTTCTCAAGATCTTGATCCCATGACAGTTGTATAATTCATATAAGATCCAGAGATAACCAAACATAGTGTGCATTAGAAAAATGTCAAAAACATAAGGAAGGAAGGCAACATCATGTCAGAGGAGCAGGTATGTAGAGTATAATTCACAGCATCACATTTCTCTTCAATCAAGTCCTGACACTGGCTGAAATAACTTTATTCCTTGCTATAAATAACTTATCATGGGAAGACAATACTTGTCATCCTGAGAAAATGACATAAATAACTCGAGATCATGGGGGAAAAAATTCAATAAGTCGTTATCCCAAGAAAACGACATAATTATCCCGTTATCTCGAGAAAACCAAGGGGAAAAGATGTATGATTTATTTTTTTTAACAGGACTGCAACTGATGGAATAGAGTAATTTTCAAGAACCTAGTAATTAAACGAAGGACATCAACCACTCCATATAATTTTTTTCTTCATGCCGGTTTCATTTCAGGGAACTTGTATTTAATACTTATTGTTACTTTTCAAGGTCACACTTTTTGGAATTTACTTCGTTGGCCCATTTACTGGATTCGACCTCACGTCTATAAACAGGACATACAAAATGTGACTAGAACAACAAATTTGATTGGCTGAAAGACTTGCTAGGTTTTTGCTCAACAGACTGCTGAAAACTTACATTAACCAGAAAAAATTATCTGTGAATATGCAGTACTTTTTAAGTTCAGGTACATTTTTTGGCTATAGAAGAATTGAGTTACCCATTTAACACACGACCATTCATTCATTCATTTTCTGAACCGCTTAATCCTAATTAGGGTCGCGGGGAGGCTGAACACTATGCCACCATGCTGCCCACACAAGACCCATTTCTTCAAATTTTGGACTTACTAGGTTTTTGTTTAACACTCAAGTTAATCTCCACAATAGAAGTCAGTGCAAAGTTAGTTGTTACTATTACACCTGCAAGAGAACATCTTGTTAAAGCTGTCATGGTTCATTCAACTACCTGCACAAGCTTCAACTGAAACAAGTACCTGTATTTATATAGAATTTACCATTATAGAGATGAAGGCACTGCCTAAAAGCGGAGCTCCCATATGATTTCCTTCCTATGATCATATGATATTCCTACATATTTCAATATGATATTCTTACGTTTCTCCCTTTTTCAAAGAACAACACAGGGTTTCCATGTGTACACGTATGCCGGGGGGGCAGAGGGACGGACGGACGTACACTTTAGGTTTTTCTTGGTGTTCCAAAAACAACTCGATGGTTAGACCCTTTTTCCTCATCGGTGGTGCTCTGCTTGCACTGCGCTTCACTCTGTTAAAAGACACTGCTGTAATCCATCTGTACCAGGGCAGCCATCCACAGCACTCATTTTGTTTAAATGCAGGGGTTCTCAGACCATTTCTAACTCACGGCTGTAGAAAAACTCTTTAACTGTAGAAAAACATCTGCAGATTGACTGTATTTACATAATCCCACTATTTAAATAGCCCAGTATTTAAATCTGGCCAAGGCTCCTTACTAGAGCTTTTATTTCTGAACATTCACATAATAGTCTTTCCACTTGTTTTTTTTTTTTGTTTGTTTTTTTGTTTTGTTTTTTTTTTATTAAGGAATTGAGTTCTGGATTATACTCAAGTTCAATTCAAGTGAGCTAATAAGTCAAATCACAAATGTTATAACTGTTAATTGTGATTTAATCACCTTACAGTTTTAAAAGATAACAGAATCATTGGATGTTTCTTATTTGAAAAAAACAACAACAGCATTTTAATGAAATGTCTCAAAGGTATAAGACTTGAAGCTTCATGCTTGTCTAATATACTATAGCCAGCAAGTGTTTTCTTGAAAGTATACTCAAACACACCAAGCTTAATAGTTTGGGAATATTTATGACCTGTCATAAGAAGATAAGACACAAAGAGCTTTCCATTTCTCTTGCAAAAATGAGTGGAGGAAATAGGCTCTTACGTTTCAACCGTCATGTCTACCAACGGTAACCTAAAGGTAGCTCCCCAGCTCCCGAGCCCTGGAAGGCAAAAAAATAAATAAATTCCCTACTATCTTCCAGAATTAAGTAATTCCAGCTATGTGAGACTACAAAATATTATTTTCTGAGACTACAGTATATTATTTGGAATATCCAGTGAAGGAAGAGGTGTTTTTCAATTTGACAAGCAAGTGTAGACACTCCCTTATCCTGATTGGATGTTTCTCCTCTATGTAGATATCCAACAGGTACCAGAAGGTGAAGTGAACTACTCTTAATAAAAGACATCTATACTAAGTCAAATCATAAAGCTGAGACTAGATCGGGCATCGTTTCTGGTCAGGTAGACATATATTTTTGTAGATGGTAGAACACCTCGATCATTAGAGACTACTTTTCGCACTTTTACCATCCTGCGAACCCTAACATATTGCTGAGTCAGACAGAGTGATGTTGAAGCCCAACACAAGACAAAGCATTCAGTGAAGTGAAAAGGTTAATCTCAAAAAGCCACCCGCAGTTCTTAACACAGATGCTGGCAGCTATGACCTGGGCATCGTAAATCATCAGGAACACGACGGTTCACTGAAACCATCAGGCTTTTGTTTGAGCTCGAAGCGATGCTGAGAAACCGAAGCTTGGGTTTGTTAAAATGAATGTGTAACAAGCTTGTGTCCATCGGAGCACCTCTACTACTCTCTGCAGGTTGGAGTGAAACAAACTCTTAAACTATTATACCTCATCAATGGCCCTGATTATTACCGAAGATCTCTGAGAAGCTCCACTACACCCTTAGCACTTCGCAGTTTATAAAGTATATGCCGCTGTAGACACATTCGTCAAGACTGAGGGGCATTCGTTGCTGTATGAAATATGTCTACCCAACAAATGTCAAAACCATTTTTCCAGAACAAGGACTGTACAGCGCTTGTCCTAGTTAAATTCCTGACAGCATGCAGGACAATTTCCAACAGGACCCCATGGTTTTACCAAGTGCCTGGAACATTCCCAGACTTTACAAGACTGGTGCTGCATATAGAACACTTATTTGCTAATACTAGTTATGGATACTACAGATGGATGGCAGGACTCCCTCTGGCAAGAAAAAAACTGATGCTACATGGCTGTGAGAAACATTAGCACCATTCCCACATGCCCATTAGAATTTACCAGCAATTAATCAATAAGATGATGTCGAAGCAAGACGTGTTTGAAATCCTGAGAGGGCTAATGCAAGAAACTACAAGGAAGACCCCTAGTGAAATTCCTGGGAAATTATCAGGAAGCTCATGGAAAAGGCGTAGAAAGACAGCTTAGTATTACAAATATTTATATCTATGATACAATTGCTATATTTGGACAACCTTTTACACAATACAACTTCAACACATAAGAATTTTTGTTCATGATTTATAAGCGAATCACAAGAAGACTCCAAAGACCATGGTGTAAGTATAAAATAGGGTAGTGATAAAGCTGGGAATCTAGGAGGATGTCCATTTCAGTCTGATTTGGATGGAATAAGATAACTGAACAGTGTATCTGGGACCTATTGTGGGGTCTTAACAGTCACACTAAATATACCAGGCTACCAAACTGTTTGTTTTGTTTATTGGTTCTGTCCACACTGTGGCATCAGAATCAATGAATCAATCACCCTGTCCACACCAGGCTCAAGACCAGCTCTAACAAGACCTCTTCCCAAGGTGGTTTTGGCAAGATCAATTCTGCAGAACTGATCTTATGTTTGCAATGTGGACAAGAGAATCGAACTAGAAGCAAACGTCCTGAGTGTGGGCATGCGTGAAGCGTGCAAACAAGCGGAAAATGAAGGGCACCCTAAACCACACAGTTAGTACTGTGGACGCACAGATTTTACAATCAATCCTAGAATCAATTCTGCGGTTTCACACGTGAATGGAAACGAGTCCTAGAATTGCAAAACCGATCTGAATCAAACTTGATGTGGACATGGCCATCATAGGTGCTTGGGGTTGTGGGCGTGGCCACACCAGTTGCACTTGATCATTAGTAGGACACATGACTTTAAGACATGTTCTCTGACAATTCCTATTGAAAGTTTGATGTATTTCGCTCTTTATACTCAGTCAGTACTTGGTTTCGTTTTGGTGGGAGATGACTTCCCTGGGTGTCTTTATACTGAATAAAAACCGCAAAACTCTTTTCCGACATAATGGAATGCGTACCAACATGTCTCAACCCTGCCCATTGGTACCAACCACCATGACATGGTTAAAGTCACAGAGATCGCACATGCTGGATGTGAACATTATCTTAAGTTCTTGGCCTGTATCTGCACGGTTTACTATACTGTGCTGCTCCCATGTGATTGGCTGATGAGACGACTACAAAGGACAGGTTTAAAATCCCACAGATACTACAGTAATTATTACCCCACCTCACCATATGAAATGAATCCATGTCAAATTAAGCTAAAGCCTCAAGATTACTGGTAAATGAATGCTGATAATCCCCCAGCTTTTGAGTCTAAACACTAATTATGGCGGTGGACTTCAGTCCTGTGCAAAAACCTTTCACTCATCTCTATGACATGGTAAACGGACTTGCAGCGAAAACCAAATGTAACAAAGTGGGACATACCTAGCAACTCATTACCGTTCGGAAACCCAAGCTGAGTGAGCACAGCCAAGCTTATTGCAAGGATGATTTTTTTCAATACCTGGAGAATCTCAGACCTGCTTGTCCCAAAGTAAGTTGCAAAAACAATGATGCAAAAGCAAAGCAACTCCATGCATGCTGCAAAGCCGACAGTCTCCCCGTCCTTCCATCACTTCAAGAGACTCCAACTTGATGAAGACTTAGACGAGCGCGGAGATTGTGTTATCATCAGGACGATGCTGTGCGCTCAATCATCCTGTCAGTTGAATGAGGAAATAACCCAAGGCAGGTTTTTTTCCCCTTAGTGTGTGAATAGTACTGCAACAAAGAGAATCAACCGAAGCGTAAGTGGCATCGTCGATAAACTTTCAACGGGGAGGAAAATGAAATATGTAGAGCTTTTTTTAAAATTAGGTTTTAGCATTCTGGCGTCAACTCAACTGCAGTTTGCTTTAAATTCTTCCTTGAGCCTTTTTTCTCACTGAGTGCTTGGGTTCTGTGCAAAATGTTTAAAGTTTCAGAGTCAATTTGATTAATTTTGTTGGTAAAGCTTATAACAGTTGACATTATTACACATGAACCAGACTCCTCTCAGTGACACTAGATAGTGACATTGTGGATCATTACAGTATGCAGTACTGTACCAAGTGTGTTAAAATGATTGCAGGTTGAATAACGATCCTGGGATGACTATATGAAAAGCTTACAGCAGGTTGAATTTGACCAAATATGGCACAGGGGCAGAACCCTTACATCACCCTAAGAACACCATGCTTCACAACATGGGGTGGCAGCATCATTCTTAAACGTTTGGTTGATTCGTTGACTATATCTCTCTTTACCCAGGTGCCAGATGTTAACTGATGCTATTCTAGAGCCTTGGTCTTGATCCTTTGGGGTCTACCCGGAACTGTAGCATTTATATTGGGATCACATGACAATTTGCTCACTCCTTTCAATGAATTATGCAGCACGTGTTGTGGTGACTGGTTCCACCAAAAATAATTTATGGGTTAGCTGTTCTTGAGTTCAGATTTTTTATTCAGGACAAACCACAGAACCTTGTGGGTTGGTAAATTTAACCTTTCTTTTTTCTCTTAGAGTGTACGGCTCAGCAAGAGGTCTAAAGAAAAGTGGCTACCAGAGGCGTCCATCATAATCCAGCCTGTTTATAGTTATACGATTACAGTTGTACAGGTTAAAGATCTTGCAGTAGTGATACCAGGTATGTACTTTCTTCTAATCCCAACTAACACTAGCCTCAGCATTAAAAATGATGCTAACTATTCTGTCAGCAAACTGGTGAGAGCTCCGTCCAATTAATTACAGTAATCACTTCAGGGAAGCAGCAGCCCACGACTAACGAACGGACATGGCCAAATCCGTGCGAGTCCCAGCCAAAGCAGGGGAGCAGATGGAGGGATGCAGAGACACAAGTGCAGGGGAAAAGGATGAGCACGAGGCACGAGGCGAACTATGGAGCACGCGCAGGTGTTTGGCTCATAACATAGGCCAGAATGGTTGTTAAGGTGTTAAGAGAGTTGAGTTGATCCGGGCGTAATTTCTTCCTTCTGTCTCTGTCTGTAGTTGTAGCCATTAATCAGCCCATTCCCACAAGCATAAAAGAACTGATTATCTAACCGAAAAAAAACAGCACAATCAGCTGGGCTAAGCATATTAACACTCGTACATGCATGCGCACACACCTTTTCCTTCAAAATTTGGAGGCTAAATGAGTTTCTAATGACAGAGCACATTGAGTAAATCTGTGCAGGTTGAGGCCATGCAAAACGGGAATAAAAAAAAAACTGGTTCAGAAATTGCTTAATGGGGCGTATTTTCTAAAATCACCTGATAAACAGAAAGACAAACGCTATTTTTTAACACCACTGGTGGTGATTTCTCTCTTTCTCCCTCTGTCTCTTTGCTTTCTCTTTTCTTTCATCTGTCTTCCCACCTACTCGGTTGATAGAAGAAGCTCCTCGCAGGCTGCATCGGCCGTCAGTGGATAATGACCAAAAACACAATAAGGGACCTCAGAGGGGATCAGAGACCAAGAAGGAGGAGAGAAGGTGCTTAAGATAATTCATATTTCCTTCAGTCTGTGGCAGATTAATGGCTTGGGCTTTAGCTGTTTTCTCTCCGAATATTACATTAGCAATACACACTTCACTTACCTGCTCTGCTCTCTGCATAGATGGTGCCTTGGGCTGTGTGTGTGTGTGTAAGCCTCTTTCTTTCTGACAGTTGGAAAGCTGACACTGAGCATACCAATAGAGAAAATGATATGATCGAGTATTGAGTCATGAGATGAGTGATCCTGTTTAAGTAAACACCGATTCACAATCGCCGATCCGTGGCCTCTGGCAGCCAATAAAGCAGCACTGAAAGTATGATGTTTATTGAAAAACATGAGCTTATTTTCACTTGTCGCAGATTTTACAGAGAAAGAGTGCTCTGTCTTATTGAGAGTCTGCACAATCAGTGATCGATGTGTTTGACTTCTTCCACAGACAGCCAGTGAGGGCTGCAGAAATAATGGCTCCTGAGCGATATCCAGGTCCTATCTAGGGAACACTGCGAGCATGCTGGGAATAGGATGCAAATCCAGAACATACACATACAGACACTTATTATGGGATGCCCATGTATGTAATGACATAGACCATAGACATGAACACAAGACCGGCGCTACTCGGTATATCACGTGTATTTGGAACGTGCCGAAGTTGCCGCCATCGTACCAGAGACTGGTTACAGTTGACACCTAGGATTTATACATGTTAACAAGCTTCGGGATTGAGAAATTTTACTTCGTTTTGTGCTTTATTTGGAGTCATATTTATACGTGTTGATAAAATACCATGATACAAGAAAAAAATGTAACAATATTTAACATATTTGGACTTTCGATTTTTTTTTCTGGAAAAGAGAATAAATATAATAAAAAAATGCAATTATTCTGTAGATACAGTGCTTACAAGTGAAATGTTATTCCTTGTGCTTTAGAAATACTATTTCGCTTGTTGGACACAACATTCAACACCCATCTTATTGGAATGGAGGATTTTAGTTCTTGGTTATATAGCGGCCACTTAAAGGCATGTCATGCCCTCGCATCTTATCCGGTCTTGTGTTTATGTCTTTGCTATAGACCACGATGCTGTACCGGAAGCCGTACTCCTTGGCCCTCTGTCATGATGTACCACCATTGTGTCACATGACCTACACACTGTGTGATGATGTCACAGAGAGGGGTGCTCGTTTCCAATTCACCCTACATGTTTTTGGAGATTGGAGGAAACCAGAATTATCACATTTGTTCTTCATCTGTTCCTCTTAATGACTATGGCCAGGACCATTACACTGATGTTAAAAACAACAACAACATATTCTTAGTTATCCATCAGAGTTGTGTAAAGCTTTGACCAGTCCCAGTGATCTTTTGGTGAGAGGTGGGGTACACCCTGAAGAGGTCACTAATCTGTCACAGGGCTAACAAACAACCATTCACACTCACCCTTGTGGACACTTTAGACTGGTCAGTAGACCTAATGTACATGTCTTTGGACTGTAGGAGGAAACCCAGGCAAGCACAGGGAGAACATGCAAAGCCATGATTTGAACCCAGAACACTGTCGCTGCGAGGCAGCAGTGCTAACCACTGAGCCATCATGCTGCCCAGCAAAATCATTCAAATATTTAAAAGTAGTTATGAATCCTCGAGGTACAAACCAAACACTCTGGGTAAAATCAACAACCGAGACGTGTTTAAGAAAGTTCTTCCGTCAAGAACTCAAGAAATCCTGCATCAAAGACTGTCAGCTAGACGAACTAATCCTTACTGATTCTGGGAGAGGTTTCATTCGGGCCTCATGGACTGAGTGCAAATTTAGTTTAATATTTCTTTTTTTTAATTTTTTTTATATATATCTGAGATTTCTGCTGGGGTTTTTGCAGTCCCGGAGCCGGAGGACTGGGAGTACTCAGTGGCCCCAGATAGCTGTGATGGGTCAGCCTTTTAGCCATAATTAGTTCAAACTCTAGTGCCTCCTGAATAATGAATGAGAAGGGAAGCCAATCAAATCGTGCAGCTTTTCAGTCTTTTTAAGTTTGAAAAGACACGGGGACCCATCAAGGCCTGGATATTGGCAGAAAATCCTTCAGACTGATCTCCTGCCAGTTAAAACCCATTTCTGTGTGAAATCAGAAGGGAAACGGAAACACACACACACACACACACACACACACACACACACACACACACACACACACACACACTCTATGCCTGCCATTCAAAGCCTTTTGATTTACATTCTAATGATAACACTGCCAGTTATAACTCATCCCTCTACTGACCTCCTAGTTAACCTGTGTTTTTCATCCAGATGATATGATCGTGCTTGATTCAAGCCACAGTAATGCTTGGTAATAATAAAATAATCAGCATTCTATGAGGTTAGCTAACATTGGTGCCGTTGGGCTGCATGCTAGGCTTCTCCCAGCCGACGTAATCAGAAAGGACGGGCTGTTATTGCTGTTTCCTAATGCATTAATGCGTGCTGCTGCTCTCCTTGTAAACAAAGCTAATCCATATAATTACCTGGCCTGCCAGGCTCCTGATCTCTTTCCATTATAACCCATCTGCGTTTGAGAGCGTTAGAAAGTGAAATGAGCGCAGCTGTGGTCTAGTTAGCATTCAAAACAAGAATATTGAAAAACTGTTCAGTACAATGGGTCATTGTTGACATGTTAACATCCTAATTCTGACTGTTTTGATCAGGTATTTTTTATTTATTTTTTAGCATGTCTGGTCTCTCTGTGCCAAAAGCCATTTTCCTATAACTGGCCTTGTTTGTCTTTTTATTTGTGGCGTTCTGGTTCTGTAATGTGTACGAGTTAATGTGTGACTGGCTGGAGCGTGTTCATCTCAGGCTAATACAATGAGTGATATGGGACAGCTCTGTGCTGCTATGATGGGTGAATATGCAAGAAAATGGCCTCATAAATAATTCTAGGGTTTGATGATTGTGATTCTGGGAGCAGGCTTAAGTCTAATAGTGAAGCATGTGGCATTACTAGGAACTGATCCGAGATCAGATGGTGAAAACGCGTCCAGCAGGTCTCTGCTTCAGAGGGCTTGATTAAATTAGCATCCAGGGAGAGAATCTGCTTTCAAGTAAATCTGATTTGAATCCTCCCCTCCCTCTTTTGCTGAGCTGTGATGGACCTTGGAGCGAGGACAAAAGAGAGAAAGGATGTGTATGACTAGAAGATGGAATGAAGACACACACTGAGATGGAAAAACATCCTGGGAATCATTAAAGGAATAAAGCATGTTAATAGGGAGGATAAAGAAAAACATGGTACTCATTCCTCTTTTTCTTTCTCCCAGGCTGCACTGCTTGATATACAGAAATTCCTGTTTTTATCAGAGGGCAACTTTAGGAACATCTCGTCTTTATAGGCTGTTCATCTCAATCAGCACTTTGCTCAGATCTTTCAGCTTTAAACCAATCGTATCTCTGAATAAGATTTAGAATTTCAATAGTGCGGAGTGAGTCTTGTGACAGGATACAAAATGTTGGGATCCCTTCAAATACGCCATGTATGGAATAAATCCAGATGACTTGTGCTGTTATAGGAAAATAATCGACCATCATGACGGTGTTATGCAGCCCAGATTAGCAGATTATTGGCACAGTTTTCACACCGTCAATTTTTCATACTTTGCCACACAATTTCCTGGCACAAGCTGCTCTGAATCATTTACTAGCGATGATGTCTGGATCAAACACGTCTCGTTCCATTAAGAAAGCAACACAGTGGCAGTGATGAACCTCAGGAATTTCTAATCTGCCAAATTCAGCATCCTTCTGTTGACTAGTGACCTGATCTGCAAACTGTGCAATCTGTTCAAAATAAGTCAACTTTAATAGTCATTCAGAAATTCATTTGTTGTTATTGTTCAGGCAACATACACGATGCAGAGGTGATGCTTATTACAAATAGCTTCTCAAAAGCAACACACCACAATATATACTACAAATTATCCGAGAGTGAGGTCAGTACAGGGGAATTCCAGACCAGGGCTTTGATGTATTGACTGAGTGATATTAGTGTCCGTGCGTCAAGGTTGAGGTCTGGGATTTCTTTATACTGACCAAACTAACAATGTTAATAAGTTATTTATTATATGGCATCTTTTAACATCCCACCCCAAAATAAAAATTTAAAAAAGGAAGCGAAAATCAATGAACCAAAATTAAGTCAATCAACGTCGAAGACACACTCTGCTTTCTCAAATTTTGCAATTTAGTTTGCCAAAAGTAAGGTTAGATGTGATAATTTTAATACAGAGCAAAAAAGAAGGAAAAATGTACTTTATTTGAAGTTTTCATCGAGTGGGTACAGAAAAAAAGTAATTGACCGGTCTGTGATCTGAAATTCTGAATCACTTACCGATATTGGTCATCCTTACTGCACAATTTGTACGTAATGTACACATTTAAACGATACAGAGCTTATTTTAACATAAATTACCATAAAAAAAGCACTATACTGAGCTAGGGCAGGGGCTGCACCAATGGGGAACAATAATTTATTTCCCGGAAGTGACTTGAACTCATTGGGCCGGGTTGTTCAGTGCAAGTAAACAAGCAGCGAGCGACATTTTAGGTGAGTTGAGGTGGTCTTCGCAGACTACTGAACTGCGTCCGAAAGGAAACGTTTCCAGAGTATTGCCTGTGCTGGTGTTATGTTTTCCGTGATTTCTGCGCTTGTTCTTTGTGTATGCTTTGCACACAGCTCAGCACTGGCCAATAATGTGTTATCTTAGGTGTCTGCTGCACCCAGCTCAGCCAGTAGGACAAAACAACGAATTTGTGTCACTACCAGGGCTGGAACAGCCAATGAAGAAGGCAACATGTCACTGCACGTGCCTAGTAGCAATAGCAGTACTTGACAAGCTCTCGCTGTACTTGACAAGAAGCAAGGAATCACGTTGCCTGATGGAACCACTGACGTCATCCGTGATTGTTTTAAAGAGCTAGTAATACAAATTCACCACAGCTGCCCTTTAACAGTCAATCTGATTGCATGTACTATCATTGCCATATAGTAAAATAATGAATTATATATAGAGTTGAAAGCATAGGCAATCCATACCATCCAGATAAAGCTGAAACCAAACCCAAGTGACCTCAAGTGAGAAGTGAGATATTCTGAAGACATTGCCAGAACAGGAATGAACAGCTATTCATGCTCACATATGTACTCGCCAGTTGACCTAATCATGTCTATGGACTGTGGGAGGAAACCAGGGTACCTGGAGGAAACCCTCTCGGGAAGCCAGATCCTTCTTGCTGTGAGGTAACAATGCTAACCATTACACTCAACCATGCCATGCCACACAACTCCCCAAGCAACAAAATGGCTGCAAGGTATCAATTTACCCAAATTTCTTTTTGCTTTGCTCCTCCCAGAATTCCTGACTAAAAATTTGAAAGACAGAGATATCTCATCCTTGTTCTGGATTCAAAACTCTTTTTACTGTACCTGTTGCCAAACAAGGGAACTTTTGAGCACTTTAATAATATGCTTTCATTGAGATGTCCCACAACGAGGCAGTGGTGGCCCGGTGGTTGGGTGCTGGATTACTGATCCCAAGATAGGGGGTTCAAGCCCCACTGTCACCGGGTTGTCACTGCTGTCCCCCCCAGTGCAGCTAACTGGGTTATCAAAGGCCAG
>JBCNYH010000014.1:4295259-4314927 GCA_039654325.1 Tandanus tandanus
CACACACACACACACACACACACACACACACACACACACACACACACACACACACACACACACACACACAAAAAGGAAACATGGGTTATTTTGCTCAGCTCCTAAAGACAATTCCATCAGCATTTTGGAGCACTTATCCTTGTACAAAAGACAAGCTGTGCTTCATACAATCTGTATGTAGCAGGCAAACAACTGCTATTGATTAGAGATTTTTCTTTTTGTTATGGTTCTGCAGTGCAAAGTGACAAGCTTTCACAGCAAAGGGGACGACAGGTCACATTTCACGAACAAAGAGAAAAAGAAAGGAAGGAAGGAAGGAAGGAAAGAAGGAGGACAGAGAGGAAATGAGACAGAGCATCACAGTTTGACTATGTCACACCGCTTAGTCCCAGAGATGAAGGCAGATACAATTGCAGATAAAATGGTGATTTTAATAAAGAAGAGGTTCTCAGCCCTGGTCCTGGAGGACTCCCTCCTGCCTTTCAGTGTTTTCCTTGTTCCCAACACACCTGATTTAACTAATTAGCTATTTCACAGCTTGAAGTAGGTGTGACAGAGCAGAGGAAGCTCTAAAATATGCAGGACAGGGGTCCTCCAGGACCAGGGAGGGAACCTCTGTAATAAAGCACAGGCAGACAGTTCAAAATCACAGTACAGAATCGTAGTCAAAAACAGGCCAAGTTCAATCGATCAGGCAGAGAGAGAATCAAAGGAAAACAGTAATTTAAAAAAAGAAGGCAGTCAAAAGTCAAAACACTGGCAGCAAACCTGAAAAAAAAAGGCTTGGTAACAAGACACAGGAACACTACTTATCTAAGGTAGGTAATTAATGGAATGGGAAGCAGGTGTGCAGAGCATGTGTCAGCGTAATGTGATGGGAGTGTCTCTAGTCGGATGACTAAAATTGGTGAGGTGCATGCTGGGAAGTGTAGAGTGAGTACTGAGTGTGCTGTGAGGAAGCTGTGACAAAGTATTTATTGACCGATCGCTTGCCAACAGTCCAAGGCAATATGAAAGCACAAAAACATGCTGCCACACAAATGCATATGTGTA
The DNA here is from genome assembly GCA_039654325.1 of Tandanus tandanus. Lineage (NCBI taxonomy): Eukaryota > Metazoa > Chordata > Actinopteri > Siluriformes > Plotosidae > Tandanus > Tandanus tandanus. Next base: position 4,296,313 of record JBCNYH010000014.1, read on the forward strand.
TACACCCAACCGACCCCTAGATGGGACTGAACATATGGGCTGAGATGTGATGCTGTGTGTACAGTTCTGAGGAAAAACATATTCGCTTACCACCTCATGTGTGTGTGTGTGTGTGTGTGTGTGTGTGTGTGTGTGTGTGTACTTCTGAAAATAACCAAGCCCATGACAGCTTTTTCAGTGGCTATAAAGAATAGCTGCGTTGATTTCATAAACATGTACAATCATTCTTCTGCCGATATTTGGTGACATACAAATAACATCAACTGGCATCCTTCAGGAGCCTTCCAATCTGACATGTGAAGATCGGAAAGCAAGGAAATTTTAAAATCTGACAATTTCAGAAATCCCCTTTCCACTAAGAAACTGTCTACATGCTTAAAATGCAGCCAAGTCGGTTTTTAGAATTTATGCTGTAATTATATATCTTCTTTCATCATCTGTCAGACTCTCTCTCTCTCTCTCTCTCTCTCTCTCTCTCTGTGTGTGTGTGTGTGTGTGTGTGTGTGTGTGTGTGTGTGTGTGTGTGTGTGTGTGTGTGTGTGTGAGAAATCCCTTTGTCATCCATCACAATAGTAAAATAGATTTTCTGTACTAGTAACTATTTAAAAGAATGAAAATAAAGGCTTCCCAAATGTAGCCAGTGTGACATCTGAACAGTGTTTATCAGGAGATCGAGGTAGAAATCTGGTTCATGCATTAAAAATAGAGCGACACTACATTTCTGTGAGAGATCTACATTATGTGTCAGTTAGTGATGGTGTGTGATGGACATATACTTTCACATAGATTCATATACATGTGTTCGCACACATACACATAGGTACACTCCATGTTATTTTATTAATCCATGAACCCCTTGGGGAAAAAATGCCTGTAGAATACCTCACTACAGTGTTTGTTGGAGTCTAATTCTACCCGTTGTCTCTTCCCTTAACCCATACCCACCACACTCTCTCTTGATCTTTCTCTGCATCTCTGCTTAAAAAGCATAAGCCTTTTGTTCCTCATGTTGTTGCCATGGCTACGGCGAGCTGAGGAACACTGATTTCATGTTCAGGCTTGCACTACTGACTGTTCGTGAAGGTCCACTCCAAATATCGGGCACACACACACACACACACACACACACACACACACACACACACACACACACCCTCTAACTTACTTAATGTCCCAAAAACCTTACCTGTCTTGGATTGATGTCTCTCTATTTTTAGTCTGCCCTCACATCTTACTGCTCTCTTTCCTCACACAACCATCACCACTTCTATACACCTTCTCCAAAATCTCTACACCCTCCGTACTGCCATCACATTTATAGCTGTGTTGAACAGGATGTCCGATACATTTTAACCCAATGCCTAAACTTGTAAAAAGTACTACTGAAGAACAGAGTGGACGTGTCACAGCTGCCGTACCTCCACCCAGTTACCATCCACCTCCTGGAAGAGAACGCAGAACGGGTCGGACTTAGAGGCAACGTCACGGTCCAGCAGGTTTGAGCAGCACACGGAGAGCTCCACCTTGGTGACACAGTGCTGAGGGCCAATGGCAGGGCCGGCATTGGGCTCTGAACCCATTGTATATGCCATGCAGGCTGGAGTGCCTCCTCTCCCACAGCCTACACACAGGGAAAGTAACACAGCTAATTAAATCGTTTATCAGATTGCTGAACTGGTTGAACATTTTTAAACCTCACTTCTTCTTTATAAAGACCCAATTAAAACCAATAGCCCTTTTAAAGGTAGATAAATGGGGCAGATCCTTTCAGTTGTCATGACATAAGCATTAACATGTTCAGCTTCGGCAGTAAATCCTTTGGTTTACTCAGTCACCTGCAAACTGATTAACTGAAGCAGATTTGAGGAGTGTTTGCAGGCTCCTGGTGGTACAAACATGAAGTGTTTGTCCAGTATTCGCATTCACTCACTGCTTAATCCTACTAGGGTCAGCTGACACTGAGCGAAGGCGGGGTAGTTATTAGCAGGTTGCTGTGAACCTATATACTGTATGTGAGAGGGTGCAGGTAGAGATGTCATCATACCTAAGTACTGTAACAAAAGCTTAGAAGAATTTACCGTGCACATCAGTATGACTGTCACTGTTATTACTACTAGGGGTAACATAAACTAAACTTAGAACCTAGGTTTGTTAATGCTATATAAGTAGCATAAAATAGTCAACCAGTAGTGTATTAGTTGATATTACTAGTTAGCAAGCTGGCTAGTTGAAACACTTAACATCGGGGGGAAAAAATAAAATAAAAGTGACCAGGAACATTATTCACTTACACTAAACAGACATGACCAAGCTTGAGGACCACGAGCCAGACAAGCAAATCAAACACAAAATGTTAGCTGACTAACATTAGTGCTAGCTAGATTAAAACAACTTGACCTCACTCACTCATTTGCCTTAACAGCTGAGGTGCACCCAGATCATCCCAAGGCAAACACACACACACAACCATACCACTCACCCCTAGGGGCAATTTGAAACAGCCAATTAGGTAATGTGCACGTTTTTGGACTGTGGAGGAGACCAGAGCACCTGGAGGAAACCCCAAACAAACACAGGGAGAACAGGCAGACTCCACAAAGAAAATGCCTGACCCTGGGACTCGTACCCAGGATCCTCTTGCCGTAAGGTGGACATGCTAACCAAAATGCCACCATGCCACCCCAAAGTTGTATAACTGATTTACTTCATTTAATTCAAAACAGTTATTTATGGCATGGCTAAATTCTGCAGACCAAATCTCTCTCTCTCTCTCTCTCTCTCTCTCTCTCTCTCTCTCTCTCTCTCTCTCTGTCTCTCTCTCTCTGGCACATGCAAAGATAACGAGAAAGAAGAATAATATCATGGCAGGACATAAGGAACACAGCAAGAGCTCCTGTTGCTAAGATACTGATGTACCAATGGCTTTTCTCTCTGCGTTAGTGTCACTTACCACAAATAGGCTATGACCACCGTACACATAGAATACAAATACAGCTGATTACTATTCATGTTACATCCAGTTACTTCATGTTACATCTCAAACCTGTGCCAAATTACAATTAGGCACACACACACAAAAAAATGCAAGCCGAAATTTGATTATCTAACCATGTGCAGCATCACAGCTATAGAAAGACAAAATTTTACCAACCCCCTGATACTGATATCAACAACTAGAAAAAATAAGCTTCCATTGTGACCTACATACAGCTGTACCATTCTTTGAGGCCACTGACCACATAGCAAAAATGGAAACACTAAACACAAGAGCAGAAAAAAGGAACAGCAACAAAAAGGACAGAACAGAAATAGAAAGTTAGTGAGATATCGATGACTTGAGCTGATATACTTTACTGTCTTTCCTAAAACTGAGCCTTCATATAGTATACTGCCTTAAAGTGGCTCATTCACTTACCAAGAACTTTAAATAAACATGAAATGCAGTGTTATATCTTATAAATAAAATGGAATCACCCACAATTCTTTCTGAAAGCATTTGCTTACTCCTGGACACAAGTATCAATGACCCCTGCACCAGGTACGATGATATCAGTAAACATCACCATCTTTTTTATTTCTCTGGAAATCGTACGCCTTCTTCTGTTCTTTAACACTTGATCTCAGACTTTTTCACTTTCTACGAATCAATGTCACACTGCCAAGTTACATTGCACTGTCATGCATGCACAACATCGTTCCTCCGGTAATGTGGTCTTTTGATTGGTATTGTAAACAGACCGAGAACCAAAACAAGGTGTAAAACCAATGAATAAGAGATAGTAAGCCCATGAGCTAGGGTGGTATTTATGGGAAACAATTGGATTCAGCCTAAATGAAATTAAAATGGAAGTTAAAACAGATAGGCCAGCGGCATGGTGGCGTAGCAATTAGCAAATCCACCTCACAACAAGAAGGTCTTGGGTTCAACTCCTGTGTGGAGTTTGCATGTTCTCCCTGTCCTTTTGTGGATATCCTCTGGGTACTCCAGTCTTCTCCAACAGTCTAAATTTCCAGGAGGTGTGAGCGTGAGTGTAAATGGTTGTCTGTGTGTTGGCCCTGCAATGGTCTGGCGAGCTGTTCAGGGTGCAACCCGCTTTCACCCTGAGTCAGCTGAGATTGACTCCAGCCACCCCACGCCCCTAGTAGGATTAAGCGGTACAGCAAATAAGTGAGATGAAATGAGTGAGAAAACACTGAGAAATAATTAAAAGCAGAAAATTGCCATAGATATACTGTATGCACATTCAAATTAATATGTATGTATATAATGCGTAATATTCAATCTGCCATTCACAATTCAAGAGTAGTTGAACATACATTATATTCATCAGAAACAAAATGTTAAGTGTTAAAGACTTTGCACAAGAGCACATCAGAGGATTTCCAGCAGTCCTAGTTTCTAATCTCTAATCCACAACTGTAACCACAGAGCACAAGAAAGTAGGGTCTTGCAAAACTGGCCAGGTATGAAGCCTGAACAAAGGCCAAATTAATTTAAATGGTAGAATATGTGGTGCTGTGATATGTTTACTGCATTCGTTCATTCATACATTCATTCATTCATTCATTCAACTTATGAATCTGCTTTATTCAGGTCAGGCTCACTGCAGTTAAAATCGCACATTTCACAGTTTCATGTCAAACTTTCTGTGGGATTAAAAAAAAAGTGCTATGATCATGATCCTGGGTCAAAATTGCTGACTTCAGTTGAGTTTTGATATACTGACTTATGACAATCATTTTACACCAATAAACCATAACTTTAAAACTACTGAGATGTAAAATCAGTAAAACATTAATTCATTTTCTGAACCGCTTTATCCTTTATTATGGTCGTGGGGAGGCTGGAGCCTATCTCAGCTGACTCTGGGTGAAGGCGGGGTACACCCTGAACAGCTCGCCAGACCATTGCAGGGCCAACACACAACCATTCACACTTATTGTCACACAACTAGGGGCAATATGGAACAGCCAGTTAGCCTACTGTGCATGTTTTTGGACTGTGGGAGGAAACCGGATCACAAACTCACTCTCACACAACTAGGGGCAATATGGATCACCCGGAAGAAACCCACACAAGCACAGGGAGAACATGCAAATATGAGGCGGACGTGCTAACCACTGCGCCACTGTGCCGCAAATTGTATCTGTGGTTTGTATATACTAGTACTAAACAGACATTATCCCAATTGGATAATGCTTGCATTAAAATGATGGACACTCACACTTAATCATGGTCACTTGGGGGCAATGTCATCACTGTCACGCTTTAAAAATGAAAAAATAATCCATAAAAATGTCAGTTTAGTTTGCTTTTATTGTGTTTCCATGTAGTATATAATACATTCTTCAATCAGTTTCTGAAATAAATGAGCCCTCTAAAGATAATTTTATTTGCTGAACCATTTAATCTTATTATGGTCACGAGGAGGCAGGAGCTAATCTCAGCCAACTCTGTACGAACAGTTTGTTAGTCCGTCACAGGATTAACACACACAGTACCATTCACACTCACATCTAGGCTTTATTTGGGACAGCCAATTAGCCTAATGTGCATGTGTTTGGACTGTGGGAGGAAACAGGAGTACCCAGAGGAATCGTACGCAAGAATGGGGAGCACATGCATACTCCATAAAAGAAACACTCTCCCGAGCCCAGGACCTTCTTGCTGTGAGACGGACATGCTGACCATGCCACTGTCTTGCCCGGCCTCTAAATATCAATGTTTAATTGCATTCTGTAAGAACATTTCTGAAACCTGATATTCTAAGCTTACTGGATGCTTTAATAAATTTTAGCACTGACAAAATCCAAGAAAATGCCTAAACGTTGCTCAAATAAGCACAGTGCAATGACACTAACAGAGCATAGCTTCAGTAGCATGCTTTAATGTATCTCAAGGCATATGACAATCACACTGTGCCACAGTATTATCATAATATGCTGTTTTTGATGATATTGTGACACCAAAATGGGTTTTTGTCACCAAACATGTTGAAGACCATTAGTTGGTAATTGGATAGGGATACAGCTCATTTCTGCAGAGACCAGGAAGTGATAAGAGAAACAAATTTATTGATCCCTACAGCAGGAACTTGCATTAGAGGCAGACAGATCCCTCGTAAAAAAAGATAATACAGTTCAAACCCTAAAAACAGATTATTGCCTACAATGCACATTGCACATTGCACATTAATCAGACCGATATTCAAGACATATCCTGCAAAATTAAGGCATTGGATGGACTTATAGCTTCCACACCCTTGCCAGATTTGATAAAAAAAGAGGGTTTGCTTACAAACAGAATATGATCTTTTAACAAGCACCAAAGCAGAGAGACTGATTTTAAAGTCCCGTACCAGACTCTGTGGAGATGGGGACAAAGCCTCAAATTTGTTGAACCAGTGTGGCATTGGGGGAGTGAGCTGCACCTTCCCTTCCTCCACATTCATGGATGAAGTGCCCTTGAGCAAGGCACCTAACCCCCAACTGCTCTCCGGGCGCCCCGATGTGTGTGGCAGCCCACTGCTCCAAGTGTGTGTGTCTGCTCACTGTTTATGTGTGTGTGTTTTGATACACTGTATTAATCCCACAAGGGAAATTATTTTCTCTGCATTTAACCCATCCGAAGTGAGCACACACACTCGGAGCAGTGGACTGCCATACACATTGGGATGCCCAGAGAGCACTTCAGCCATTAAGGTGGAGGAAGGGAATGTGGAGTTCACTACCCCACCACCAAACATTTTTCCTGCTGGTTCGGGAATCGAACCAGTGACCTCTCTGTCCCAAACCCGCTCCTCTCACCATTAGGCTACGGCTGCCCCGTAAGTTTGGTATGACAAGGGCATACAAAGTATCAAGGATCTTTATATTGATAGCACAGTTAGCAGCTTTGAGCAATTATCAAAGAAATTTGGACTGTCGAGGACTCACTTCTTTCGCTATTTACAGATTAGAGATTTTGTTCATCGGGGCAGTGGTGGCCTGGTGGTAGGGTGCTGGCTTACTGATCCGAAGGTTGGGGGTATAAGTCCCACTGTCACCAAGTTGTCACTGCTGCCTGCATGTAAAAAAACATTGCTGTCGTTCATAAAGAGTAGGCCATTGGGTTGCCATCAGCGTGTATCTGCCCTGCGATGTCCAGGGTGTACTCTGCCCTCGCCCAGAGTCAGCTGAGATGTGCGCCAGCCTCCCCGCGACCCTAATTAGGATTAAGCGCTTCAGAAAATGAATGAATGGAATGAGATGTCACACTGTTCCAAGAGAGCTCTGCTTGCGCGATTATCAGCTGGCTCCAGGAAAATCTTTAAGCATGCATGTTTTTGGGTTTCAATTACTTCGTCTCACTCATCACCCACAAACAAGGGTCTGTGGCTGGTCATTTGTAAAACATGCTCATTGAGTAACCCCTTGGTGTTCTTCCTGTTTGTTGTATTACATCCTGGAATTAAAGTGTATCTATGATGGATTATATAATTAATTCATTGCAACAAAATCAACAAAACCTGACAAGAAAAGGCTACCGAGCAAAACGCACACACTGGGCAAGGAGGGGAACAATCAGGGATTCAACAAAGACGCCAAAGATAACACTGAAGGAGCGGCAAAGTGCCATAGCAGACATGAAAGTATCTGTTTATAGGAGCACTTTAAGCCGTACATGCTTCAGAGCCAGTGCTTAAAAAGGAAAAAATAAGAAACACATTTGGAATTCATCAGCATGTGGCACATGAAAGAAGGTTCTCTGGTGAGATGAGAATAATAGACTAAACATCCTGGAAAAGGCTGTGTGTGGTATAACACCTTTCTTTGCCCCTTGAACACTATTCCCACAATGAAGCATGGTGGTGGAAGCATCCTGCTGTGGGGATGCTGTGGGAAAACTGATCAAGAATGAAGGAAAGATGGATGGCACTAAAGTTCCTGGACAGAATATATGCCAATTCTTTAAAGAAAGTTTTCTTGTTTCCTGTTGCCGTTTCCATTTTCATCCCAAGACAAGACCCAGACCCTTGACCAATCTGTATCAATAGAATGAACAATCTATACAATCTGAGCCATCTACAGTCATGGACAAAAGTTTTGTTGCATGTGTGCCTAATACTGATAACAACTGATAACTTCACTTCTGATTAACGGATTTTTATCATCTATGGCTTGAATTGATAAAAGTATACAGATTGTTTTGAGAAAGCAACAGGAAACCTTAAATTTATTTCTACTTTTTACAGCTAATTAAAGATGAAAATATCCAAAAGTTTTGTCGCAATCATGTAACATCAAATTTTTTTCCAGCACCTCACCTGTGTGACCTTACAGTTACTTTTTTATTTTGACATTCTGTATTAACCCACTGGACCTAAAATAATGCAAAAACCCCCCACAAAATCCAACTATAAAAAAGGTTGTTTATTTAAAAAATGATGTATAAATTTAGCACTGACATTTCCAGGGTGTGTTATTCCTCCTGTTGTCCACTTGATGGCAGCGTTTACCTCCAGACTGCCTTGTGTATTTTTTTTTTGCTGACATCACGCCTTGGAATTTCATTCTCTGCAATTTCATATTCTTCACATGTATGGACTATGAGGTAGAGCAGCTAGAAGGAAGCCCTTTATCACAATAAAAAAAATAAAAAACTTGTCTAAATCAACCCAAACCATGTAGCAAAGCATGTTATGGTCTGATGAGACCAAGGTAGAACCTTTTGAATGTGGTTTAATAAGATATGTTTGGCATGAAAACAAGAGCGCTCATCACCCAAAGAACACCATACCCATGGTAAAGCATGGTGGTGGCAGCATCATGCTGTGGGACTGCTTCTTTCAGCTAGGACCGGGAATCTAGTCAGGCTTCATTCCCTTTATCGGACACAAAACCTGCAGGCCTTTGTTAGGCTTTGAATGACTTGAAGAGGGTATCACAGGGGATCCTCTTTCAATTTGATAGATCTGGGCCATTTTCAAAAGGAAAAGTGGACGTGCAGGTGGTTGTCCAAATGACCCAAGAGTTAAAAACGACACCATCAATAGAGAATCATGAGGTCAAATTCATAACCACCTGCGGCCAGGAGTTGGAGAAAGCGTAATAAGCCCAGCTGTCTGAAGATGAGTAATGCCATCCCCTAATTTTCTGTAAATCTGAACCCAAGCAGTCATGGGCATCAATCATAGATGCCTATGAGCTCGTGTAATCATAGCGGACAGGGTAGTTAGTGATCTCCTCCAAGCGCATGCAGCTGTGCTGTGAAGTTCAGCAGTCAGAAATAATGAGGTGGTTGGCCCATAGACAGCATGACAACAAAAGGCCACACACACTACACAGTGCCACCATAACCATATAAAGTTCACATAAGACATATAACAAAGCGGGGTTCGCTATCAGTCATACCCCAACAGCTAAAAACAATCATCCTATCCCCAGCTTCTTTTTCTTTTTCCGAAACACTGACACTGGAGACTCCTTCCAATACTTTATTTCAACCTCCGCAGACCTCACCACATCAACAAATGTGATGAATTAGGATCAAATGAAAGCCAGATGAATAAATTATAAACCATGCTACTGTCACAGCAGCTGTTAGAAGATTAATCAATACCTTCTCACCAGACAGGTTCAAGAATTTGACAGCGTTGTGGTATGTAGATAAATAAACAGTAGAACACTGGTGTCAGACTCTGATGGTGAGAGACCTCTGAAGGGCTGAATGGAGTCAAAGTCAAGGTTTCTGGCTTATTTGGTACAAAATACACCCTGTACTTTAAAGATGAACTTATTTCAGCTCCTGTTCAGACGGCATGTAAAGAAAGTGTCTTGTCTTGTCTCGTAGCTCGGGCTCTGGAAGTGCAGCAGGATAAGCACAGATCCAATCAACTCCTCAGTAAACCAGTGCATTCAGACGGTGATAAACACCTTTTCAATGTAAACACACTTAACACCCCCCTCTTGGAGAGAATAGCAGGCTGCGAGAACAGCACTTAACATTTCATAGGGTGCAATCTAGCTAAACACTGCCTGTCTGCGCGCAGACAGTTCACAGTGTACAGCCGAGCGACTTCCCTTTAGCCAATGATAAGGCAGCTTTAATCTGCACTTCCCTTTCAGTGCCATCCTTCCAGCTACCTTTCTTTTCTCCTTCTCCTTCTCAGGCTATAACTGTGCCATTCAGTACAATGGAACCTTTTCACAAGGCCAATTTCTTCAGCAGAACCGGGTCGAGATCTCGGTGACTAATCCCGAACTACTGTGTGTTATTTGGGCTCGATCTGAAACTCAGCATCGGGCGATTAAATACAGCAAACATTTCAGATCCTTTGTTCTATTTGATGACCTTGCAAAATGAAAGGTCTGGGTACGGGAGTGGCAGGAGTTTGATGGCGATAAAGGATCAGCTTCTCTGATTCAAATCTTCCTCTCGAGCTCCGGCAGAGGGGAAAGAAAGGTCCATCTGTAAACACGGTTTCATGGAGATAAGACTGAGTGCGCTTACTGTTAGGGTTAGGAGTCACAGATGAGAGATTGGGGTGGATTTACTCTGGTTTAAGCCTGAGTCTGGAGCCAGTTTGGTTCCAGAAGGTTCCTTTAAATATGTGCCATCACTATGCCTCCATCACAAGGTTTTTCCCTCCTTTACTTTATTCCTTTCGTCCCAATTTCTTGTTAGTGCAATGTCTCAGATGATTGGTCGAATGTTTATAAAATTTATTTCGAGTTATCACTGTAACCAACAGATAAACCAATTGAAACAGGCTCAAGGTCACAGCACGGTCAATGTGTTTCAAGTATATTTTAAGAGAATTTAAAGCATACAAATGAAGGGGAAAAGGACTGATAGCCTGGTTAGCCGTAAAGTCATCCCTGTCCAGACAGTTAGTTCAGTTTTCACCGACGTCTTGAACTGATGAGGGAAAAATCGAACCACTCCATAAAGTCTTCTCCAGCACATCCCGAAAACATTCAATAGGGTTAAGGTCAGGACTCTGGGGTGCCGATACATATGTGAAAATGATTTCTCATGTTCCCCGAACCACTCTTTCACTATCTGAGACCCAATTTTATATCCGTGCCATCGGGGAAGAAAAAATGCATTGATGTGATAACCTGCTCATTCAGTACATTCAGATCATCAGCTGACTTCATTTTATTGCCACATTAATGTTGCTGAGCCTCGACCGGACCTACTGGAGCAACAATGCCATGGAGATCACGCGTTGAGATTAAGCCTAGAGGCTCTCCAAGAAAATAATAGTGTGCCTTTTTTTTTTTTTTTGCCGGGCATTGTATAAGTCTTGTTGACTCTGATCCCACATCTGCCAATGTGTACCTCTCAGATCTTTGCATGAATCGTTCAAAATGTTCTCCTCCGGGAATGATCTATGTTCAAACACATGCAGAATAAAGCCCTCTGCATGTTATTCATTCATTGCAGGACTATTCTGAATGAAGCCAAGTCCATATTTAATATTTATTAATTTACTTGTCAGCAATTTATTTATACCAATTAGCTTGCATCCTAAGATGATGAATCAAGATCTCACAAGTGACATGACACTAAACTAAGACTGGATAATACAGTGTTCCTCATCTGGACCATCTTATCCCTGGTAACAGTTGAGCTGAAATTAAAAAGGGTCATTTTTGAAGCATGACATCACCGCTTGTTCTTGCAGCCAGAAGACAGAGAAAAGAAGTAGAACATATTCATTTCTACAGAAGTTTAAGTCGTACAATCTGTTATTGAGGTTAGTGCCCAGAGGAAAGTGGAGCATCTGCCTCCTCCGTTTGCAGAGTTTGTGAACGTGAGCACACACCTGCTCAATCGAGGGGCTCGGCCGCTGTGTTCCGAGTACAACGCAGTGACAATCTCCATAAATCAGCGCTCAGCCTCTTGGGGAATGAAGAATCTCAAATGGTTCTGCTGGGTTTTCAAGTGTCCCTTCAGCCCACATTATGAAGATCAGCAGCAGCTGCTATGAATACACAACTCAACATTGACACCCAGTGGTGGGAAATATGGGCCAACCTGAAGGTTGCAAAATTTTATTCTAGAATAGAAAGCATCAGTAAGAAACCACAATCAGATACCAGACAATGAAAGAGAGGAAACAACAGAGCAAAGAGGATGATATAACAGCAGCAAACTACCATTTTACTCACCACAACGGACAGTCATACAGATACATGATGGCTGTTTTAAAAGACCCAATATTCCTCCGGTCTGTCAAATGTTTTCCCCACACTCTACCCTATTAAAGAGGGTCCTGGGTTCAATTCCCCGGGCTCGTGTGTTTCTGTGTGCAGTTTGCATATTCTCCTCATACGTGCGTGAGTTTCCTCCCAAAGGCATGCGCTTTAGGCTATTTGGCTCTTCCATTTTACCCCTAGGTGTGATTGGGTGTGTGTTGGCCCTGCGATGGTCTGGCGAGCTGTTCAGGGTGTACCCCGACTTCACCCAGGGTCGGCTGAGATAGGCACCAGCCTCCCACAATCTTTCTGAAATTTGGCACTTAAAAGAAATTTCTATCGATCGGTATGCATGTGCAGGTGTTTCATCTCTACCCCATTTCATTGCCCTGTCCCATCTAAATTAAGCTCTTCTCAAAAAATGTTCTCTTATATACAACTACTCAAACATTGTACAGTGGTGCTTGAAAGTTTGTTAGAATTTTTTATATTTCTGCATAAATATAACCTAAAAAAACAGAAAAAGTATGGGAACCTCCCAGATCAGCATTTAATTTGAAGGTGAAATTAGTCAGGTTTGAGTAGGTATCTTGTTTTACCTCCGAAAGGTTTGGACTCTACCAACACGAATGCAATGGAGGAAATCCAGCATCATAGTTACCCTCGCCAGAAGTGGTTGGCCAACATAGATCACTCCAAGAGTAATGCATGTAAAAGTTTTTCAGGTCAGAAATGAGCTCTGGCTAACTTCTAAACAAATAAAGACACACTGAATAATAGTGTGCATGGTAGAAAATCACTGCTCTCCAAAAATAACTTCAGTTTAAGATCACATGGATGAGACAACTTATTAGAAATGTTTTCTGGCCAAAGGAGATCTATCTATATTATTTATATATACACGTGAGAAGCATTTAGAGATGTTTAGAGAAAGGAAAATGCATAAATATGGTAGTAGAAGCATCATCGTTTGGGCCTGTTTTTTTGCGTCTGGGCCAGGATGGAATTCTGAAGGAAAATCTCAGCATATCTGTCTATGAACTGAACCTCAAGAGAAAGTGGGTCATACAGCAAGATAACGACCACACAGACAAGTCGTTCTACCAAAGAATAACTCATTTAAAGCACAATAAATGACATGCTTTGGAATGGCCAAGTCAAAGTCCTGTCTTTAATCCATCAGAAATGTTGTTTAAGCAAACTCACCGATATGCCAGATTTGAAGCTGTTCTGTACAGAGGAATGGACTAAAAATCGCTGAGCTGATTTGCAGGACTGATCTAGTTACCACAAATATGTAAAGGTTATTACTGCACAAAAACCAGGGTCTAAACCAGGGTCTAATGTTCACATACTTTTGCCACTCACAGCTGTGCAATCTCTGATTATTTTCTACAAAAATAAATGACCATGAAAAATATTTTCTCAAATTTGTTTGTTGGAGTCTTTATCTACTTTTAGGGCTTGTGTTCAAATCTGACAGAAAATTCTTAAGGGTTCACACACTTTCAAGCACCATTGCAGAACATTAATATTCATGAAAAAAGACTGACATTTTATTTCTCAGGGTGGTTTATTAGATTAAATCATCCAACATACTTTTGACTCAAATTCCAGGCTCTTACAGAGAACTGTAGCATCCTAATAAGAACACAAAAGCACTTCACAGCGAAGGAAAAAACAACCAAATTCTTCTTGAGATCTCAAAATGGAGGCGTTACACCGAGGCACTGAGCTACAGGGCCGTTCAGGGGTAGCTTTTTTCTTCTTTTTTTTTTTAAGAATACATCATACGGATCCTGTATCGCAGTATTAAAACAAACTAATTCTTATTCTTTTTATCCCATGTAACACTAATGCATCCGGTTTCCTTTTTACTGGGATCGTTTACACACATTAGGACACAGAACTCATCGATGTCTCGGCTTTCCGTCTGAGGAAGCAATAAGGAACAAATTATCTGAGGTTAAGCCTTGCCTTGGGAACGTCATAGATTTTATTCGATGTGTTTAAACTGACTCGACTGAAAATCCAGCTTTCGTGTGGATTTTGCCGAGTAACCAACAAACCTGACTGACGCAACCTGCTCGTCTGAGGCTTTCAGGCTTCCACAACTCAGTTTAAAGGGCTAATGAGGTAGGAGGGCAGGAGATCGCCATGGGAAAGCCTCTTACAACGCTGAGGCAATGGAATGAAGTGGACGAACGCCATCATGCCATCGCTAGAGGTAAAAGCAAAAGATTTAAGATGCTAGGCGTTCATTACAGCCGGATTTGCCACAACTTTCAAAATTTTTCAACAAGCTTTCAACAATCCCACATGGATATGTTCATAGAGGTCATGTTACACACTGAAGCATCTCCAGACCTGAGCATTGTGAGGATTACAGACGTCGCATTTTAATAAAAAGGGGGAGGGGAAAATGAGCAAACGGTTATCTGCACCTCCCATAAACAGTCAACGTCTTTCCAAAATTCAACCCATTGATTAAAAAAAACTAAGTATATAATACAAACAGACAAGTTACGACTCTCTCTCTCTCTCTCTCTCTCTCTCTCTCTCCTTTAGTCTTGTAATCCATTTTCCTTCCATCACTACAGCCATGATAAGAACAGTACAGGCTGAGGTTCACATAGTAAGCTTAAAGTGTGAATACAATTTTTGACTATTTCCTTTCTTCAGTGGTGCAACCTGGTTAAATTAAGAGGCGAACATGAAAGTAACGGACCATCTGACTAACATAAAACAGTTCCTTTTTTAAAAAATTGCAGTTTTTTTTTAATAATCTGATTGCGTGCACTTTAGTAGTTCATGTTGTGTGCATTGAGCAGCGAGTCGAGCATATTGAACGTGTCTGCGTAGTCCATGTGCTGGCCATTAGGTAACAGAGATGGGGCACTCTCAGTGCTCGGCCCCTCCCCCGGCCTCCTGCTGTCAATCTTCCCCAGCTGAATGTGGCTGGAGGCAGGGGGCAGGGGGGCGGAGCTGGTGTGGCTCTTGGACGAGCGATGTACTTTGTGATGGCTGCTGTGAGCATGAGCATGTGTGTGAGAGTGCGTGTGTGAGTGTGTGGTGTCGTGTTTTGAAGCTCGGTGTTTCTCCCGTCCCGAGCGAGGGCTGTGTCTGCTCTTGCTGCCGCTTTCGGACATTTTGATTTTCATTTTTAGCTCCTCCTGACTCGCGACGCCGTTTTCCGTGGAGGAGGAAGAGGAAGAAGGGTGACGTCGTTTCAGTGAGCCGCTCTTCATCTCCCTGTCCTGTCCAGGCTGACCATATTTAACTCGCGACAGTGAGGACGATGATGCTGACGATGACATCAACGCTGCTGATAGAGATGAGGACGGAGTAGAAGCCAGCGCTGCAGTTTCAGGCAGCAGGTGGCCGTGTTTGCGGCGCTGCAGCAGCTCGGCTGCTTGTTTCTCTCTGTATTTTTCCAGGCTCAGTTTATTGGTGGCTGTGTGTTGAGGCTTGCTGCTGATTGGTACTCCCTGCAAGCTTGCGTGGATGTCAGCCTGGACGTAGGAGGTGCTCGGATCGGCTAGACCATTGAGAGGGTCTAACGGGAACAAAGAGGAAGTATCTGGATACAGGCCTCCCATCAAATCAGTCTTACTGTCAACCAGTAGGCTCTCCTGGTCTGGGGGTGGAGCCTGAAAGGGGCTCGCCACCGACTGGCTCTCTGTCTTGGACCTTTTCGCGGCTTGAGTGGCCTTAAAAAAGAAAACCCACACAAACAGGTGTCAATACCGCCAAGCTCAAGCTACAAAAGCAAAATGAATCAAAGTATTTCCTGCTCCTCCTGACAAAGAGCTACAAAAATCAAAAGCACAAAAACACTGGGTACCAGTTTCGGATATCTTTGGCATCTCAGTACCAGACCGAATCACAATGCAGATTTTAGTGTGGGGCTGGGTGATAGGGCTTAAAAATAAAATCTCATTTTAATTTTATTATTTTTTTATGACACCTGATTTCCGACTCCAATTCCAATATTTTTTAAGCAAGGACTCTGTTAAAATTAATTTTATTTTAACAATATCAATCCGGAAAAAAGGCAAACATGCTTCTAAATTGTTTTTACACGTGGAATTGTTCCCGGAGTGCTGCTCAATTACTACTCACTGCACTTTCTCCTTCAGGATCAATGAAATGTAAACCCAAGATAAATCTGAATAAGGCCTTTTTTAAATTCCCTGTTCGGCAGATTATATAAACCCAAGACAGGAATTTTTGTTTATTTCACTTTAAGAACAGGTTTTTTATTTTACGCCACAACTAGAATACAGGAAAGCGTAAAATATTTTTATTTTGTTCTTTCTTGTGTTCTTAAAGAAGCCTGAACTTGTGCTTTGATTTAAACATGTAATAATTTTTACACAGTAGTCTGTCCTGAGCTGATGGTGTACATGTAGTACTTTTCATTCTCTGTATATTCTGTTGAAACTCTTGCTTTAAAACAGACCAGTGACACATTCTGTCACAACATTTTCCACAACATTCATGAAGGAGGTTTCCCTAAAAATCCTTTCATACACCTCCCCTTTCACCTCGCCTCTGAGGGAGGGATTAAAAGTGAGTGGACCCCCGGGTAGCTTTTGATGCTGCTGCCATCAGCTCAGGATGGAGAATGTCTGCATGTAGAATCAAATCTCAAGTCTCTACTTTCAAAAATGAAAACAAAAATCCTGTATTGACCAGTTCTGACACACGTCAATAGCATCACTTCTGACAGTCTCGCACGCCAGATGTTTTTACGCACACACACTGCAGATCGCTGGATTCTAAACAGCGGCTGGGCACAGTGACACTTTCAACTGGCAAGTATGCATACACAGATGTAAATGATGTAGTTACAGTAGCTGCCATGAGAGGGCGATGAAAGAACCGGCTTGGCGCAAAAAAAGGTGCTCTGCAAGTTGAGACCAGCGGGAATAAAAACGCTTTCCCCAGTTTTTTTTTTTTTTTTTTTTAAGAAATAAAGAACATTAACATTGTCATATCTGTGAAACAAGGAATAAGAAAAAAAGAATGGCCTTAAATCGTCCCTTGTTTTGTAATTTGTAAATAAATAACGACACGGGGTGATTTTGTAATTTATTTAATTTTTTTATTTAACTAGCAAGAAAGGGCTTGAGGCATAGCATGTTTCACTATTATATTGAGTGTGTGTGTAGGGATGTGTGCATGCGTTAACAGGCAAGCAGCCTTTTCAGTCGCTCCTGCCCTTCCCGTACTTTTAACTGTTTTTTTTTTTTTCTTTAACTTTTTTTTGTACTTATTTTATTGTCCATAAGTAGCTGCCCTCTCAAGATGTTAAAAAAATATATATACACAATTTCCTCCGGGATCAACAAAGTATTCTGATGATGATTCTGACGTGTAGTGCTGTATTGGAAGGGCGGGGCTACTTTGGTAAAATACTTTTGGATTGAAAGCTCATATCTGGAGCTGATTTTATTTTGCATCTAAATGAAAGCGTTTATTTCCCCCAATGTACAGTACACATGGGCAACGAAACCTTTAGTGACAAAATGTCACCGCGTCTGTGATTTCTTTCCACTGGGGTTCCTTTTTATCGTTTGAAGTGCAGTGTGAATATGGAGACAAGGTGGTCATTTTTTTTTATTTATTAGCTTTAGAGCTAGTTCTGCTACTTGGCTGCGTGTGTGTGTCTGAAATACTGAAGTTTGTTGTGCTAATACCTTTAATAGTATCAGATTTTAGAGGAGTTGTAATGCAGACAGTAGTTTGTGCTGTCGGATTTCGCATAAGTGAAACATTTCTAAATTACTGAGGAGACGCTGTCTCTAAGTTTTTGAAATGCGATCTATGTTGTTGCTTGGGCTGCCTTCTGGATAATGAGTTAGCAGTCGATGGGTGGGACAGGTTTATTTCTATTGGATTTTCTATTTTCTCTTGAATCCTGTACGAGTTGCCAGCGCCGCACAGAATCTGCACAGCAACCCAAGTTTATCACTCAAGCTAAAATTGATTTATTGCCCAACTCTATTTTAGTGCCACTTTAAATGACCCCTGCTAAAGTTAGTTTAATATTTTCACATTGGCAGCACATTCAAGATTCACTTTAGATTACAATTAAAAGATGCTCACGTACCCGCCAGTTTCTGATCCTTTTCAACCTGCTAGGCGTCTTCTCCAGAATCTGTAGGAACTCATGTGTTAACTCTGAGTGAGGAATGGAAACAGAGAGAACTGGATGGAGCGATTTAGAACAACTACACAAAACTACTGACTTAGATGAAGCTGCTCACTTAAAGTTAAACACAGAGAGAAACAGACACCCGGCATAAACACGTCCACTCATCATGGCAATATTGGCCTTTCAATGGTTCCTGTGAACTGGTCTATTTCTGGGGTCGAGTGATTGCATAAAAGGATTAAAAAAAAAAAAAAAATTTATATTTTTAT
>JBCNYH010000014.1:4393428-4405333 GCA_039654325.1 Tandanus tandanus
ACACACACACACACACACACACACACACACACACACACACACACACACACACACACACACACACACACAAATATTAAACTAATGTTCAAAAACGAAGGGAAAATTAAAACAAGCTTTCCGAGCCACCTCATGCCGTGTGACCGTCTTCATTTCTATTAGCTCTTTTGTTCATAATAGGTTGGTAACCCTGGAAGATCAAGCTTTTCACAAGAATATCTCGGCACAACCAGATTGCCTCCTTTTTATGAGTAGGCTACAGATTACAGCAGTAACACACGCACACATCACCATGATGACTGGAGACACTTCGACAGCACGGTTGTACAGTAGCACTTGTGTTCGCTAGTTAGTCTGTGCTGTGGGATGTAAAAAGAAAGCACAGAGGAAACTAGAGATGTATTTCGGCATGAAAATGTGTGTTTGCATCGCAGTCAAAAAAGAAATAATCAAAAGATCTGTATGGCTCATGAGGGATGGATGTGTGTTGGCTGTGCTGTTTAGAGATTTGAAATAAAATTTGGTGTCTCTCCTGATCAGAGCTGGAACACTTTGATTTCAAAACTTGGTGCATGCAGAAAACGAGTGCATCTGTTTAAATACTGCATATAAGCACACTATTCAAATGAAGGACAGACAAGTTGAAGTTGCTTTTGGGTCAGTATCTCGATAACGAAGGGCGAAGTGCTTGGGAAATGTTCTGCCGCATAACAATCGTTACCTGCTCGTGCAATCACAATAATTACAGAGGTGTTCTGGACTGTGTCACAGTAGCAGTCCTTTACTAAATCAAGCAAACAAAGTAATGTTAATGTAACCTGTCACTTACGGGGGGCTATAGTACTAGATTAAATTACTTTTACCTTAATTAATAAACAATTAAATATGATTTAGAAGAGAGGCATGACCCCAGTAATTAACAACAGAGCTTTTTCCAAAGAAATGGGTAGCGCCATTCCTGTCTAGCAGATGTTCCCAGATCGACCAGTCAGAACGAGGCTGTGATGTAGCGTGACCCTTCACGCTATTATTCCATTGTATTCTTTGTAACACGAAAAGATAAAGAATATTAACACGAAAATAAAAAGATATTATAAAAAATATAAAGTAATTTGGCAAATGCCAACCGTTCCCAGGCCAGCCGAGAGACATAGTCCCTCCAGCGTGTTCTTCCCGGTTGGACATGCCCGAAAGACCACACCAGGGAGGCGTTCGGGAGGCATTGTAATCAGATGCCCGAGCCACCTCAACTGGCTCCTCTCAACACGGAGGAGCAGCGGTTCTACTCCGAGCTCCTCCCTGATGTCTGAGCTTCTCACCCTATCTCTAAGGGAGAACCCCACCACCCTGCGAAGGAAACTCATTTCAGCCGCTTGTATTCGCCCTCTTGTTTTTTCGGTCACCACCCAAGGCTCATGACCATAGGTGAGGGTAGGAACATAAATCGACTGGTAAATTGAGAGCTTTACCTTCCTGCTCAGCTCCCTCTTCACCACGACGGACCGGTACAAGCTCCGCTTTACAGCAGAGGCTGCACCGATCCGCCTGTCAATCTCTCGCTCCATCCTTGTGTCCCAAGACCCCGAGATACTTGAACTCCTCCACTTGGGACAGGACTTCATTCCAAACCCGGAGGGTGCCTTTCATTTTCAGTCAAACTTATTTTCAGCTAATAAAACCCAACAACACACTTCTTCTTAATTAGTATTAAAAAAACATCATGACTCATAACATTGAGCGAAGCTATAATAATAATAATAAAATAAATCAACCACATTTTGAAATGTCCAAATATCCATGGACACTTTATGCACCACTAAAACTTCCCATAGATAGTTTATTCACTGCTAAGTTAATGTAAGTAGATTAGGGCATGCCTGAAGCAATACTGAAATGCAGGGTATGTTAGACAAGAAATTGTTTTTTTTTTCAAAAAATCTGTATTTAGCTGGCAGCACAGTGATGTAATGGTTAGCATATCCACCTTACAGCAAGAAGATCCTGGGTTCAGGTCATTGCATGGGTTTCCTCCAGGTACTCCAGTTTCCTCCCACAGTCCAAAGACAGGCACATTAGGCTAATTGGCTGTTCCAAATCGCTCCTAGGTGTGAATGTAAATAATTGTGTGTGTGTTGTCCTGCGATGGTCTGGTGAGCTGTTCACTGTGTACCCCGCTTTGCCCAGTGTGAGCTGAGATAGGCACAGCCTCGCCACGCTCCAAGTAGTAGGATTAAGAATTTCAGCAAATGAGTGAGAGAGTGAGTGTATCTAGCTCAAACTGTTCATAACACTGTACTGCAGTGTAAACGTATGGAGGAGGTGCCGAGTTTTCACCGTTTGACCCTACAGTGGTAACCAGTTCAACACTCCATAGCAGCTTGTAACGTCCTTTTTAAGAACACAGATTTAACAGACGCTCTGATCTGATGGTCTTGTAAAAGCTGACTAATGTGCACCTAAATTCAGTAGCAGAGTGTGAAATTTAACACCTGCGCTGAGAAATTTCCTCCTAACACACTCTACTCTTACACACCTTTTACTGCGTCTATAACAAGTCCTTCCTGACGATGAGATCAAATCAGAGGACATGAAAGATAGAATAAGACTATAAATAACACCCCAGCGCTGTAGTACGACTAATAGTTCTTTCTGCAAGAGAAATGACCTGTCTATATCTATACAGTCATATAGTATGCTTCTATTATTATAGCGGAGCCCCGTTGATAAGGAAAAAGTGTCTAACCATTGAGTTGCGTTTGGAATGTCAAGAAGAACCTATAGTGTCTGTCTGTCTGTCCGTCCCACCGCCAGAAGAGTGTACACATGGGAACCCTGTAGTGATTTTTCTCATGCCGGTATATAACCGCTGTAATGGAAAAGAATGTCTGAGTGATGGTACCTTCTTCTGCTCTATCAGCCCCTCCAAACTGTTACTCGTTTCAAGCCATAAAATAAAGTACACTTTATTAATAAAATAAAATACACTTTTTAATAAAATAAAATACACTTTTTAAATAAAATAAAATACACTTTATTAATAAAATAAAATACACTTTATTAATAAAATAAAATACACTTTATTAATAAAATAAAATACACTTTTTAAATAAAATAAAATACACTTTTTAACAATGTAAACAGAATTCTATGTGCCACATTCAGTAGGTATCTTCGTTTTTTTAGCTGTCAAAATAAACTAGCTTTTAACCCAATCACATTGAGGAAGCGCATGACGTTTCTGACGTGTGTAACGTGCTTAGGGAAGTAAGTAAAATAAATGATTTCTTGACTATTTTGGAGCTAATTGTCATTGATCCTGTAAGCAAATCCTACATTTTACAGAGTAAGCAATTCACAAATAAACAACTAATGATATTCTCGTGTTATTGAAATGTTCTCTAAACCTTCGGTTTTTAATGGTGTACTTTACATGTCGAGACTAAGATTGTGTGTTTGCTTACCTAATTTTTATTCCCTTCTATAAGCAAGTTATTAAAATGAATTCATCTTGATATAGGATGTAGGATACGTGTACGGGGTTTGAGAGTTCCCACCAAAAACTTGTCAAGTAAGCGAATCATATGGGAGCTCCACTTTGAGGCAGCGCCTAAATCTCTATATTACTTGTATTATACATACAAGTATTTCATATATTTAACAGTTACTTCATGACTTCTGATCATTTATGAGCTCATATCACTTTAGCTGAGCAGGCTACTAGCCATATGTGATCAGAGGGAGTGGAGTAACTGTTTTTTTCTATTCTCTGGATTGTAAGTAATATAGCATTTTTATTATTGAACTTAAATTCTTAAAAATTAGAAAAATTTAAACATCCTTACCATAAAATACTTTACAGGAGAGTTGGTAAGCACAGAGCTGGATAGAAGCCCTGCTCCTTTAATGAGTCTTGTTTGGTAGGAAAAAAACCCCCAACTTATTCTTAAAAGATATGTTTTTACTATAAAATACTTACATTTTATATTTTGTTTCGTTTTGTGGCGAGCCAGTTAGCATAGTGCTGGCTGGTTAGCCTAAGGCCTGTAGTCCAGAAGTGTTCAAATAAAATTGCATTTGGTGGAAAAAACTGTCACATTCTTTAAAAATATATTCTGACTATAAAATGCTTTAATTCAATGTTTGTTTGTTTTTGGGGTTTTTTCCTTTGAGTGCCAGTTAGCATGGCGCTAGCTGGTTAGCAAAGAGTGAGATAGTAAGCTGTAGTCCAATAAAATTACATTTAATGAAAACAAAAACCTGTCTAACTCTTAAAATAAAAAAAGGAAATATTCTTTTTCTATCAAATACCTAAATCTATATTTTGTTGTCTTTTGTGAAAGTAGCCTAAAAAATGAGTTGAGGGCACTTCCAGTTTGCTAGCGGAACTAGCTGAAGCTAATGTTAAAGACTCTTCTGGTTTCTGGAAAAGTTGCATTTGGTGAAAAATAACCCTCTCGAATTCTTAATAATAAAAATATTTTTATCAGGAAATACTTTCATTCCAAATGTTGTTCGTTTTCATAGAATTAGTCTTGAATGAATGATAAACAAACAAAAAGAAAAGGCCAGCTGGCATCAGCTTTAGCTTAGAGCCAGTCATGACCATTTTTGTGTTGTATTTTCTGCGGTGACGCTGAAGTCACGGTATATGAGCTGATATCCTATGAGTAGTTTAGCCATTCAGAATGTGCAGTTGCTGATATCTAATGACCTAGAATAAAATAATATATTTTATGTCATATGTACACTAATTTACAGTGATGTGTATCAGAAACTCATGATGTGCCGCCAACTATGATATAATACTGTGATGTATGTTTGTTTACCTCCAGGCTTTAACTCATTGGTGGGCGGAGTTATGGGTTTCTCCATCCTCATCAGCGCTGAAGTATTTAAGCACAATCCGAAGGTTTGGTATTTGGATGGCACCATTGGGGTGCTTATTGGACTCATTATCCTCGCTTATGGCATCAAGTAAGATTTTTCAGCATACTTATAACCCAAAAATGAAACATGCACTAAATATCTGCTATAGCTGAGTTATCTCTTTTCAGTGTAAAAATTATTTGTCTTAACAGAATGCATGCTATTATTAGCCATTATTACAATTATAAAATGTCTCAACCTCGAACCTTGAACACATGTGGGATGAACTAGAATGCCGACTGTGCTTCAGGCCACTAATGTTAATATGGTACAATAAACACAAATCCGTAGCCACGTGCTAGAATCTAGCCATCCCAGAAGAATAGAGCTTGTTATAGTAGCAAACCAGCATCAGTTTATACTGACTACGAGCTTGAATTTCCTTATGACTGTAGTAAACCTGTAAGCCAATCAGGGAGCAGGACTGTTTTTTTTAAATCCCACTCTAGCCTACTGCTGAAGAAATTCTGATCAATCCTTAATAAAGTCTCATCAATTCCACCCGTTCTAAATAAAATCCGACCAATCCTACCTTCCCTGGATATTCTATCCAATCCTGCTAAATCTTGAAAGAATTCTAACCAATCTTACCATTCCCACCCATCCCCAAAGGGCAATTCTAACCAATTTCACCTGCTCCCTAAACAATTCTACCCAGTCCGACCTGCTACATAAGCAACTGTAACCAATGGTTACCCAGCTCCCAAAGGAATTCTGATCAATTCTGACCACTGCTTATGGAATTCTGTCCAGTCTTACACACTTGCAAATTAATCCTGTCCAATCCTGCTTGTTCCAGGAGCAGTTCCACCCAGTCCCACCTACTACATTAACAACTGTATCCAATCTTTGATCTACTCTCAAAGGAATTCTGACCAATTCCACCCATTCCAATGGAATTCTGACCAATCCCACACACTCTGAAAGGAATTCTGACCAATCCTACCCATTTCTTAATCAATTCTGACCAATTGCTTTGTGCCTTCACCTGAAACAAATTCTGATCAACACCACCCAAACCCTGACAGAATTCTGACAGCCACTGATTTTTCAGAATTTTGACCAGTTTCTTCTACTCCAAGACAAAATTAGATTTTGACTAATTCTATTTCTCAAAATACTAATAAAGTAGTAATTCAGGTTCACAGCAAGAAGGTCCTGGGTTCAAGCCCCACTGCTGATGAGGACATTTCTTTGTGGAGTCTGCATGTGCTACCCATGATTGCCAATAGGCTATTTGTCTATTCCAAATTGCCCCTAGGTGAGAGTGTGAGTGCAAATTAATGATTGTCTGTGTTGGCCCTGCAATGGATTGGCGAGCTGCTCAATGTGTACCTCGACTTTCACCCCTGAAATCAGCTGCGATTTGCTCCTGATTGAATTAATGAATGAATGGCACTCCCATGTCACTAGGTTTTGTTCCACAAGTACAAACCACCAGCTCCTGTGATTATTTAATTGGGTCCGGGTGGATCCTAGTCCTACTGCAAATCACTAGAAAAAAAGGCACATGACTAGTTACAGTCAGGATCAAACTATGTGCTTATGAAGCTTATGAAGAGCCAATCAGAGGGCTCCATTTTAGAAAAGCCTGTGTAAATATGGTGTATCTGATGGGTAATGGAAGGTGGAATATTTTACTTGCTCTGTTTGTTAATTTGTGCCTTTATTGAACAGGCACAGATATGAAATCATCAAGTCAGTACACACAAAGTGACGTCATGTCTGTCTCTTTCCTCAGACTGCTGATTGACATGGTCCCTCGAGTGAGACAGACCAGACATTATGAGCGCTTCGAGTAGGAGCAAGAGCACACAGTGGAGACTGGACTCTATCTGCATACACCCGCACACACACTTTGAAGAGACTTTTGCAAAGAAGGGAAACACTCACCCACGCACACTCGCATATATATATATATCTCTCACACACACACACACACACACACACACACACACACACACACACACACAGATTGCACAATGTGTCACAGCAACATCACTTCGTCTCCAGTATTGCCATTGCTCCCTGAAGACCGTCTGAGGAAGATGAGGGCGAAGAAGAACACAAACGGGAACAGGAACAAAAGTTCTGAAGATATGAAACTGGGTCAAGGAAGCATTTTTTATGGGGATGTACAATATAAAAAGTGTGACAAATCCACCGCAGTCCTTCTCTCTCACGTTTAAAAATGACGCCAGCTGTCTTAACAATACCCAAGCCGCTGAGTGTGTGTATGCATACATTTGTCATTTGTGAAGATGACGAAGCTTCTAGTAATGAAAACACACCTGCTCTTAGCTCTTATACACTCGTTATGTGTGGCTGGGGGTATCAGAGACTGGAGAGAATATAAAAAGAAAAGAGAAAGAAGAGAGAAAAAAGGAAGAAAGAGCCAGACAGAGAGAGAGAGAGAGAGAGAGAGAGAGAGAGAGACAGAGAGAGATGGTACATTGGACATTAAACTATATTTAGCATTCATTCATCTTCAGCAGGATTCTTTGCACCTCGAGCGACAAAAAAAAAAGAAAAAGGAAAAAAAAAGCAAAGAAGCAGCTGCCACGCTGTTACAGATATTTGAGATCCTGCCTCATTTTTGGATACTCTGATTACAGGCTGTGGATTTCTTTGCCAGGTGGACGTCTACCTCTTTACAAGCCCGCCAGTTGCAATACGATCACATCGTGGAGATCGTCCAGTAAAACAGACAGATACCATGATAGAGTATCAAAAGTACAAGAAGCACACTCGTACAAAGCTCAAAGATTAACACAACATTATTAATCG
The DNA here is from genome assembly GCA_039654325.1 of Tandanus tandanus. Taxonomy (NCBI): domain Eukaryota; kingdom Metazoa; phylum Chordata; class Actinopteri; order Siluriformes; family Plotosidae; genus Tandanus; species Tandanus tandanus. Next base: position 4,401,139 of record JBCNYH010000014.1, read on the forward strand.
TAATAGTGTACATAACATGCTCATATAGTTCCAGCGCCATTGTTCTGAAGGGTCAAAGGTCAATTTTAAAAGGTTATATATAATAATATGTTTCTTGTAGATTTCTTGTTAGTAGTAAACATTGGAATTTGATAAATATGTTAGGTAATAATGTACATGAACTAAACTAGCTCTGATAATTAGGTGATGTGGCTGGCGTTCGCATTAGGATGGTGCTGTTGTGTATTACATTTGAATGTTCTTCTAAGTTTTCTGAGGCATTTCACGTACCGTTTGTTTACCTGCAGTACAGATCTGATGAACAAGTGTGTGCACAGTGATCAGCACAGCTCTGGTTTCAGGAAACACTTCAAAATTCAATAATCTTTAAGGAAAAATTGCGGATATCTTCCTGTGTGATCAGTTTTGAGGAGAATAGCCAGATAGTGCACAAAACAATATTACCAAATAAACTGCTGGTCAAATCCCAAAGGTAGTTCACAAGATTTTTTTGGTCATTTTATGCAGAATAGCCTTTAAATTTTCTAAATCATGAAATCACTTAAGTGGACAGCTAAAGTTTAGCTTTAGGCTTACACTGATCAGCCATATCATTAACAACATTATGGCCACTGACAGGTTACGAGAATAACATTGATTATTGCCTTTGGCGTGAGCGATATATTGTTCATGTTATTATTACTAGAAATATGACAGCTTATGGAAATTGTACTAAAGTAAAGTAATATTACGATAGTCATTACATTTACATAGACATTAACTTTCCAATAGGTCCAACGTCAGGATCTACTTAGATAATTCAGTTCAGCTTCATCATCAAGTTAGACAGAGCATGCGTGTGTCCGAAGACTCGAAAGTGGTACGTTTTAAAATTCAAATTTCTCCACTAATGATATAGTAACTAAGGTCATGACAGCATTAATGTTATTAGTAGTATTAGTGTAAACATGTCATTCAGGTAGCGTAACCTAACGTTACGCCCTATTACACAACGACAAGAATCTGACATTATTCTGACGCGTAAGGTCGGTGAACATGTGTGTTCGCTCTTCCAGTCATCTTGTTACAGTGGCACCCGCCAAGGAGTGGGATATATTATATTTGTGGCATTTAGTAGACGCTCTTATCCAGAATGACTTATAATTTATCAAATTTTTACAACTGAGCAGTTGAGGGTTAAGGGCCTTCCCCAAGGGCCAAACAGTGGCAGCTTGGTGGTACTGGGGCTTAAACCTTGACATTCTGATCAATAACCCGGAACCTTAGACACTGCACCGTTGCGCTGTTAACATGTAAGTGAACAATCAGTTCCTGAAGTTGCCATGTTGGAAGCAGGAACAAATAAGCAAGTATAAGGATGTCTGGCAATCAGAATCATCAGAATCAGAATCCTTTATTGATCTCCGAGGGAATTGTGTAAATCCTGTGATGAGAATAACGACTGGGTTTATTCATCTCTAAAATAGCTGGTCCTGTGGGGTGTTCCTGGTATGCAGTGGTAACTATCTACCAAAGATGGTCCAATGAAGTGCTACCAGTGGACTGGTGAGAGTGTAATGGTGCCCAATAGTCATTGATCCACGTGGGTATTGAAGGCTAGTAAGTCTGGTCTGATCCCATAGGAGAGCTACTGTTACACAAACTGCTGAAACTGTTAATGCTGGCTATGATAGAAAGAAGTCAGGACACACAATGCATTGCAGCTTGATGTGCATGGGGCCGCCTAGCAACAGACCAGTCAGGTGGTGCTAATGTTATGGCTGATCAGTGTATAGTTACCTCTCATTTCTAGCTTACTTCGGTATCACTGTCCTGGCTCTTGTAGAGCTTTATTGAAGAGAACATTGTTATTTATGTAAAACCAATCAAAACACCCCATGAAGGCGAATTCGAGCTAGAGTTGTGATCTGAAAGGGAAATTCCTAAAAATACATAATCAACGAGTGTCACCTACGAAAAGAACACTATTCATGTCTTTCCAGTGCTAACTTTTCACTGGGCGTCTTTACTAAAACTAAATTCACTCAGAATAATCTAACCTCATCCATTTTCTCTAGCCAAGCCAGCTAGTCATGTCGCTTCTGTAATTCATTGTGAATGCTAATTCTCGCTAGTTAGCTACATTCTTTTATAAAATTCTTTCAAACTGACCACACAGTTAGAAATCTGATCAACTGTAGAGTCTGGTAAACTGGATCTGAACATCACTGGGCGTTTTACACTCAAACTGAATCTTGGACTGAACTGTGTCTAAAGAAAAAAATTCAACCCAATAATTCTATTGTGTTATTTGTGAGCACACGTGGTGGTGTGGCTGTTATTGCACATGTGAGGCCTTACCCTCGACCCTAGAGGATGTGAAGTTTTGAAGTATTACGTGTTGTCATTTTTCGCTTTTTCAGGTGTATATTTGGGACTTCTGTCAGGTATCTGAGCGTCACATGTAGCAAATATAACCATATGTAGTGGCCGTAGGTGCACTAGTGATAGTAGCTAGTAAACTTTTACGTGCAAACTTTTTTTTCCCTGGTAATGCGTGGCATTGCCCTTTGGTGTAAATCCTTATGCAGTCAGATCCTGTGTGCACAACAAGGTAAACAGGTTCTGACTGGTTTCTGAAGATGTACATATTTCATAGGGATTTCTTGTGGTCCAGTGATGGGGAGCACCGACCTGCTAATCCCATGTTTTGTTTGTACAATACGTGGTTAAGGCTAACACAAGGTCTGAAGGCATCTCTGCATGTGATGGATCCTGGAAGGAGCCCCTGGATATGTATATACATATTCATATACACAGTGTACATATACAATATATGCTGCTTTAGAGTGCACATAGATATTATATTGAAATTTCTGTTGTCACAGAAAGAGTTTATTGAAAAATAAAGATATATCCAGCATATTCATCAAAAACAAATGTTTTAATTCATTGTCCTCTAATCTTCTAATCACCGGCATGACATGAAACACACAAAACAGATGAATTACTGAAAAGGTTGACAATATCGTTGTAGCGGGGGGGGGGGGACGACGACGACAAAGCAGGAGGGTGGGGGTGGGGTTAAAAATAGCAGTAAACAGAACCTTGCACTTGCATCAATACTTTGAGTAATTACTCAGCCTAAAGCATTTCTAATCTCTTTAATTAAGTTGTAATGAATGACGAGCCTGTTTATCTCAAGCACACCTTTCACGCTCCATCAACTAACTGTAAACAAATACAAAAACGTATTGAACTGGAACATTTCTACTCACCAGCAGTTTTGGCAAAAACGATCACTCAGAAACGTTACGCTATTTTCTCCCTCTCTCTCTCTCTCTCTGTGTGTGTGTGTGTGTGTGTGTGTGTGTGTGTGTATAAAGCGGTTTTCTTCCCAACAAAGCTATCAGAAAGGCCACAAATCAAACAGAATGTCAAAAAACAGTAGCTTGGCTAAAGGTCGTCACAATTATATACAAACTGAGATCTCGGAAAAGCAACACGATTACGAATAAGTTAGAAAAGAAGCGAAGAAACCCGTCCGTATATATATACACAAATGTGCAAATGTGACACATGAAAGCTAAAATAAAGTTCCTGCTGCCTTTTTTTTTTTTTTTTTTAACATAAAATCCGAACTTAAGTTGCACTGCTTGTCCATAACAGTGACACTGAGGGAGAAAATCTATTATTATATCTATATACTGTATATTAAAATATACACAGTATATACACCATCAGTAGTCTTTCATAAAAACAAAAAACATGATACAACTTTCTTTTTCTCAGCATATTGTAAGGGATGTGCTTAGAAATATCTTTTCTGATATCTATATTATTAATTATAAGAACTATTTCAGATCGTTCCAGTGTACTGTCACCCATAATAATAAAAATAAACAACAAACAAGACTTTATGTCACTAACTGTCCTCAATGTCATACGGATGCTGTCCTGGACAAGCATGTGCACGCAAACTCACCTTTATTATAAATATTTTTCCCTCTGTAAAGCAAAAAAAACAAAAAAACAAAACAAAACAAAAAAAAACAACAACAACAAAAAATATCAAACAAACCCCCCCACATATGTGTGTGTGTGTGTGTGTGTGTGTATATATACACATATACACACACACACACACACACACACACACACACACACACACACACACACAATCTCTCTCTCTCACACACACACACACACATTTATA
>JBCNYH010000014.1:4431063-4445965 GCA_039654325.1 Tandanus tandanus
CCATAGAGACCTACTTTACAGCAACCACATACACATATTTTACAGAAACCATAGAGACCTACTTTACAGCAACCACATACACATATTTTACAGAAACCATAGAGACCTACTTTACAGCAACCACAGACTCCTATTTTACATCAACCCCAGAAGTCTATTTTACAGCAGCCACAGACGTCCATGTCTCATCAACCACAGACACCCACTTTACACCAGCTTCGGACACCTATTTTACAACAACCATAGACATGTATTATACAGCAACCATTGACGTCCATATAACATCGCCCATAGATGTCAGTTTTACAGTGTAAAGACGATGTGTATAGAATAATACTATCAGCTCTTGCTCTTGCTTTCTTACATGTGTATGAAGGAAAAAGATTATTTTAGGTTCTCGTAATTTAAACCAAATCATATTCTTGCCTTCGCCGAGTACAAATGAAGAAACGCTCAGCAATTTTTAAAAATTATTTCCTCTCAAATGTAAATCTGAGATGTTGTCTGAAACTGCGTACGATCTCTGTATCTATGTACGTATCTATGTTCTTATCTAGGTGCTGTATGTTACTGAGTACTGTCTTCCTGTCAAGATGATGAGAAACACTGGCGGATATGAGTCAGTTCTAAGGAAACCACGGAGCTTCTAAGTACACAAGCACACACAATACAAAAACGTCTACCTGTGGTTGACCATGTGTACACATACATATAAGTACACAAAGCTTTATTTATTGAACACTAGGAAACAACCAGTCAGACAAATTATGCAAAAATAACAGGCTGTGCTCACAAATTTCAGAAATGACAGTTCAACCCCACCTGCGAGCTGAAAATCCAGATCCTGACATCAAATGGAACCTCAAGCAAAGACCTCTCTTATGTGTGCGCGTGTTTGTATGTGTTTGTCTGTCTGTGTGGCAGTGAGGTGCACACAAGTGAGAGCATGGGATCTCTTAATTTAAAGACAATAAGGCAGTTTTATAGAGGCATAAAACAGCAGAGAGAGCGCCTCAGTCACATGTAGAGCAAGGGTGTGTGTGTGTGTGTGGGGGGGGTATTTGGATAGAGATAGAGGATATGTCTGTAGGCTTTTGAAATGCTAATAAACGCAGTCACTGGCTAAATTCTCACACACACACACACACACACACACACACACACACACACACACACACACACACGTATACAGGTGTCTGTGTGAGTGAACACTTATTAGTTCACACTTCGTTATCAGTACTACTAACAATTTTAACTCTAATGGCCACACCCACTCTGCTCCACCCCCGATACACACACTTCCTACAGAGCCAGGGAAGGTGTGTTTCAGGGTCATACACAGAGGTTACTACACTTATCGCACCTCTGACACTGTGTGGGTGTGTGTGTGTGTGTGTGTGTGTGTGTGTGTGTGTGTGTGTGTGTGTGTGTGTGTACCAAGACATTTTAAAAGGTTATTTCTGAAAGTTAGAAGGTCACTTCCAACCTTGTCGTGATAGTTCGGCTCCGGTGCTCTTTCTGATACTACCTGTAATGTGTCAAACAGCACCAGTGACACTAATAACATCGTGTACATTTTCTTTAATCCAGCTACAAAGTATCATAAAACGCTGAGTGACATCTCGACTGTTAGCTAATGATTTACCTTTCTGTCAATAATCGACTAAATCCTATAGATACGTACAGTACTGACACTGGACAAAGCGTACTGACACTGGACAAAGGCAGGGTACATCCTGAACAGCTCGTCAGACCATTGCAGGGCAACACACACACACACACGTAAGGGCAATTTGGTACAGTCAATTAGCTTAATGTGCATATTTTTTGGACTGTGGGAGGAAACTGGACTACCTGGAGGAAACCAATGAAAACACAAGGAGAAAAAAAGCCGAGCTCAGGACTCAAGCCCAGGACCTTCTTGCTGTGAGGCAGACATACTAACCACTACACCTCCATGGCTCCATGTTTCTGTGTAGTATATACTAGAACGACTGTTCAGCTCAAGCTCAGTGGATATTGCTGAATAATTATTACTATTCAGAGGTATCTACCTCAAACCCGTAGCGAATAATTGTTATTGAGGCATTATGTACGGAAACTTACAAAGGCTTATCACAAACACAGATATAACGCTTTATCCAAGTGATGTAGTAAGTAGTAGAAAATATAGGTAAGCACAATGATTGTAAAAAAATAAATAAAAACAATACAGCTCATTCCACTTGCGCACGTGGCCAAAAAATGTTATTGTCCATCGTTTTAATTAAAACAAACTGTTGGGTCCTGTTAAAAAATGGGTTGCAAAATTATTGGTATCCCCACAACAGTACATCTGATATACGTAGCACTAAGGTCGGAAAGTGCTCATGATCCAAAACCCTCAGCAGAACCTCCCAAACACTCTTGGATATGTTTTTTTCTACAGATTAGATGTCCAGTTTCTATCATCCCTCCCTACTTCAAGTGCCCCAATACTTATGGAGCCGCTTATGATAAGTGCCTACCGAATAATTCTGGTTCTTACATCTGGACATTTTTCATGTGAACGCTGGATAAATTTTCTCCAAGTGACCCACATGCTCTCTCTCTCTCTCTCTCACACACACACACACACACACACACACACACACACACACAGAGCCGTGGGTCTTAATGGCAACACCAGGCATGAGCTCAGAAAGGAGAAATGTGTGAAAGAGACATCGGAAACGTTTGGAAACAATGAGGTGAAACCACCAAGTTTAAGAAAAACGATTTTCCATCGTGTTGTTTTTGAAGTTTTAAAGATCATTTCATTGCGTTTTGGTTACAGCATGAAGGAAAATCTAAATACCTGACATACTCCTGTATATAATATATATGGCTTTCTCTGTAATTGTTCACATTAGGCCTCTTGCTAATAAGAAGAAATTGTGGTTGATAAAAATAACAACACTGATTTTACTAATATAAGGCTTCACAACGTAGATCGCTAATTAGCATGCAGGTCTTTGGACTGCTGGAGGAAACCAGAGTACTTGGTGGAAACCCACGCAAGCTCGGGGAGAGCATGCACACTCCATACAGAAACGCCCAAACCAAGCCCGGGATTTGAACCCAGTGCCTTCTTGCTGTATGGCAGTTTTGCTAACCACTACACCACCATTGTATAATCATTACGAGGAAAAATTCAAGTTTGATGTGTTTGATGTGTTTTTGATTTGTAAACTAAATAATATGAGTAAACTGTGATGAAACTAAAATTATTTTTATGAAATCGGTATTTTTATAAGGTTGAAAATGGCTGGTTAAAATCATCCTGACCTGTAGAGGACAAGGCCCATGCTAACATAGAGTCAATAGTTTGGTACTTTCATGTCATGAAAACTTTTATGTAGAAAATGTTTTTTAAAACTTTCTAAACAGAAGTGGGCGTCCCCTCCGCCATACCCCCAACACCGGTCAGCATCATCATCAATGAAATCGAGAGGAACATACCTTCCAGAAGTTATCAACTTTTCCGTAGACAAGCGACTGGTTCTGGCGCTTGACGTCATCGATGTGTTTGATGTCACTGGCGTTCAGGTGCTGCTCCACCACGAAGCCCAGGAACGTGTTATCAGGAGTGTGAGCTGTGAGAAACAAAGACTACCAATCAGAAAAGATTGAGGATACAGAACATCCAATCAGAGAGAACAAAGTGTACTCTGGGGGCAGAATCTGGTTCATTTGTACAGATTCATAAAAATGATTTAAATAAAGGACAAAACATGGCAATGAATAGAAATCACGTGTAAAAATGAACTGATATCAAGCTGTGATCTTTTCATTCTGGAAAAAACATTTTAAAAGACAAAAAGGAGGCATATTTACAGCAATTATGTTTAGTAAAAAAAGAAATAAGGGTTCAGAAGGAACATCCGAGTGCTCATATTATGCTTGGAGGGGAACGATTACAGGCTAGGTCAACACTGCCAAGTGAGAGAGACGGTTTCTATGGGAACAGGGCACCAAAGGTCGTCTGGGTAACAGTGAACTGGCAGAGTATCACCTCAGTGCCATCTGTGTGAAACTTCACCCATGTTCACTGATTAGAATTTTAGAATTGGACGTGCCGTGGACAACAGGAATACAACTGCCTAATGTCTTTTCAAAAAATTTTATTTCAGAGACTAAACACCGCCGTTTTTTTTCAGATTTAACGCTTCAGATAGGAGCTGAAATACATCTGGTCAGTAATATATTAGTATTTTGATTATATATCTCTTCTGGCATGTTATACACATGCATGCTGTGCACCATGAAAACACATTTTTGCTTTAAATACATTCAAATTCTCAAATGTGATGTTTGCTTGTTAGAAGGATTACGCGAAAAGTAACATGTAGATTTTCATGAAACTTGTTCCAGGCGGGGCTTTGGACAAGGAAGACTCCATTAGATTTTAGAGACGATCAAATTCTGGATTCAGGAATTTTTTTTAAAGATTCTTTAACATTGTGAAATAGGATGATTTTTAACATTTTAGTTCTTATGGGACATTGTTTGGCTTGGTGGAGGCTTGGTTCTCTGAGTACTCTTGTAACTGTAACTCAAAATCACATGCATATGCTGTGCTTGTTCTAATATCTCACTGTTTCCATTCTAATTTAAACCAAATAATAATAATAACAATGATAATGACAATGGCAATGATAATAATAATAATAACAACAACAACAATAATAATAATAATAATAACAATAATAATATAAATAATATTAATAACAACGACAATGATAATAATAATAATAATAATAATAATAATAATAATAATAACAATACTAATAATAATGACTAATAATGAATAATTAGACCTATTGGACAGTTCCTGTCTATGTAAATATAATGATTATCATAATATTACTTCACTTTAGTACAATTTAAATAAGCTCTCAAATGTCTAGTAATAATAACATCAACAATATATAACTCGCGTGAAAGGTAATAGCTTACTAGGACCGAGCGCGCACTTGTGGACTGCGAACAGACAAACACACAATTTCCTACGGAACGAAAACTGTCGCGCTCACAGTACCTTCCGCACAGCTCACACACAAGAGGTAATAATAATAATAGTATAATAATAATAGTAACAACAACAAGCATTTTTAGGATTCTCAGTGTCATTACAAGCGGTTTTTTTTTCTTTTATTAACTTCAAGAGAGAAAAAACAGAAGTTGGTGAGAGTATGAATATTGATGGCCGTTATATGAGTGTAACTCTAGTTACCATTGACAAAGAAGAATAGAAGTTCAGTCTGTGCTGTTGGAGAACAACAACAACAACATCAACAACAATGTTCCTTAGCTGAAAATCTGTATGGTACTTTACTTGGGGTGCGACCTTTCAGTTTCTTTTAGTATTTCTTTTTAACCCGAATGGCACAAAAGTGTTCATCTTTAGCACGTGCACATGCACTCCTGTACTTCTATCATTGTGGGGACATTTACTGACATAAGGCATTCCCCAGCCCCTTAACCCAACCTTAACCATCACAACTAAATGCCTAGCCCCAACCTTAACCCTAACCTAAAACTAATTCCAACCTGAACCCTAAAACAGCTTGGTCTGAAAGTGAGGACCAGCCAAAATGTCCTCACTTCGCAAAGATATCGTCACTCTTATGATTAAAAACGTATTCTAGTCCTCAATATGCGTGCGCGCACACACACACACAGCACTGTAATACATCAGAAGTTGTTTACAGTATTAGATATGGATTTTCTGAGTTTGTGTGTGTGTGTGTGTGTGTGTGTGTGTGTGTGTGTGTGTGATAGTTTGCCCCAAGAGAGCATCTGGAATGTGTTGCTACTGCCATCAGCTCCAATCAGGGTGTAAGCCAGCCGGCCCATAATGCAATTTGTGTAAATTTGTGGAAACCAGAAATGGCAATATAAATGGAACATGCCCCCACCATGTGTGCACACAAACACAAGCAAGCACAAGCACACACACCTGTCAAACATAATCACAGTCAGAAGCACAAATGTGAACACAGTGTGCATTTCAGTGAGCCTAGCAAACGGGTTTTTCCTAGTGTTTTTTTATTTGATTGATTTATTTATTTTTTACTGACCTCAGACTTCTTCTATAAATCAAAATAAATACATACAAGGAAATAACAAAAAAGGGAGGGCTAATTCAGCCTTCTTCTCATTACGGATAGTAACACACACACACACACACACACACACACACACACACACACACACACACACACACACACACAGGTTATTGACTCAACCGAATCATTTTAATAAACCCTGAGAAATTGTTGAATCCTTGTATGTGATTGGTCAGACGGGGTCGATTCATTTTCTCTGGTTTCTAACAATGGCCTTGGTTTACTGTTTCTATAGCAACAACCAACGACGCTATCCACAACAGAGTAAAAGCCCGGATTGGTCTAATTTTTCTCTAGAAGTTTTTAGCATTTATGCTTAGTTTTCCGGTACCAGTGCTTCTCAAGAGTAAGCGTCAATTTGTACGTTTTTAAACTACATTTTTTCAGTAACAAGAAGGGTGGCGAGGTAAAGATACGTATCCGTATTGTCTCAGAGCCTTTAAACATGACCAGTTTATTTCACTAAAGCGCAGGTGTCAAACTCAAGGCCAGTGGGCCAAATCCGACCTGCCAACGTGTTTCATGTGGCCTGCGAGAGCTTCCAAAGAATATGATTATTGCACATTCTTTCTATTAACCAGTAACATAAAAGGTAATTCATGTTAAATGATGTTTGGTGATTATTTGGCCCTCGATGTCCTGGAAATTTAGTCATGTGTCCCTCTGTGAAAATGAGTTTGACACCCTTGCACTAAAGCATATTCAGTGGTAAAAATGGCATACAAAGAAGAGCTTAACTTATAGATAAAGCATGACAGAATGGTGTTGATGATCAGCTACTCCATAGCCATCTTTCTGGCCCAAAGTGTCAAGAAACTGACAGTCACACGACACCATAAAAAATTATGAGAAGCTGTAAAATAAAAAAATGGGAGGAGGGTCAGGGGATTTTGCCGCATCACTGTTAGTGATAATGAGACTGGACCCAAAGCACCATGTTGGCAACTGGCACATGGGAGGCCTAGCCATCATGCTACGACACTAATCCTGGTGCGCAAAGAATTATAAAGTATATAAAGAATAATATAGTACAAGAAAGCAGTGCTTAATGGTGAACCTGCTATGTGTCAGCAGGTCAGGCTGGTGGGGGTTGGGTGATGTTGTGGGGAATGGTTTCTATGGACCCTTAACATTAATATCAAGAACTGTCTCAATGCACAGCCTACTATATTAAATATGCTTGCTCACCATCCTTTTAAGGTGACAACGGAGTGATTTTCTAATGTCTACTTCCAAAATAATAATAAACTATTTCAGAACACACAAGTGTGCTCAAACTAGTTATAAAAACCATAACAGTGAAATTAGTGCACTTGAATGGCCTCCCCAATCACTAGATCTGTATCTAATAGAGACCCTTGGTAGAATGGAAGCATGAAAATGCAGCTGGAAATTCTGTAGCCATGGACCAGAATCTTAAAGGATGGATTCTGATACCTTGTGAAGTACACGCTATGAAGAAATAGGACTGTTGAAAGAGCAAATGTGGGTTCTGCCCAGTGTTAGAATGTGTTTTAAATAGATACAATAAGACATATAAATAAAAAATGTAGTTAGTAAGTGTACTGGATCATGGGTAGTGCTCTATGATTTGAAAAATGAAGCAAACAGGAGAGATTTCTGGCCCCAAAAGAAATATTCATTCATTCATTTTCTGAACCGCTTAATCCTAATTAGGGGAGGCTGGCGCCCATCTCAGCCGACTCTGGGCGAGGGCAAAAATAAATAAATAAATAAATAAATAAATAAATAAATAAATAAATAAATAAATAAATAAATGCGGAAAAAAAACAACAACAACCAAAACAAAAAACAAACAAACACTAACTTGTCTACAATCAAAACTAAGTTTTTACTGAGTAGAATTTCTATTAACATCTGACTAATGATGGAATCCTTCATGGCGAAGTGTCGAGATATTATGAGCAAAGCAGGAAATCCAACCTCAGGAGTTAACGCACTGGCTCCACTCTGGTCTGAACTAAAAGTCCAGGATGTGCTTCACAGACCCATTATTCACGATGCACTGTAACATGAGCCTCATTAGAGCAAATATTACGCTCTGAATGTAAAGGGGCAAAAAACACAATATGGCCTTTGAATATACAGCAGTCTGGATTTGAAGCAGCTATTAGGGTTATACACTTGAAGAAACATGCACACACACACACACACACACACACACACACACACACACACACTTCATGATGAAAGCTATGAGTGTTCTCTTTCTGGCCAGGAAAAACCCGAATAGGCTTATTGAGAATGTCATGTACCACGTCTTAACAAAAGAGCTTTTCATCCTCTACAACACCTGAGACGAAAATCCAAGCCAATCACCCCTAAACACATGCTCTCGCTCTCTCTCGCTCACTCACACACACACATACACACACTTACGGAACATGGTGTTGAACTGCTGAGGGTTAAGGTTCCACTTGCCCCACGGAGTCTTGTGGCCTTTAGACTGAGCGTAGTGAGCATGGTTAAACTCCGGCTCCGTCCCAAACGAGTCCAACACTCGCAGCATGCACCTGAAAACAAGAACACACAATTCTGAAACTCAAATGTTTTTTTGCCACAACTTTTCCAATATTAAACAGAGATATGTAACGGCTTACAACAACAAAGATGTGATAAACGATGACAGTTTTATAGAAACAATATAATTCTTAAAAAAAAAAAAAAAAAAAAAAAAAAAAAAAAGTCATGATTTTTATCCCTGACTTAGTTACTTAGTCACTTCGCACCCACTGGCCATCTCTTGCCTGGTCTCATGACAGCGTGACGGTTACCACATTCTTCCTCCAAGGGTAGGCAACGTCAGCGGTATGCAACGTTGGAATGTGGTGCCTAAAAACCTTTGTATGCAGGAGCATATCATGGTCGCGGATGACACAGAAGACAGGGTGTGCCATCGGATGGCTGTGGCATCACCCGACTCTGCAATCTCTGGATAATAAAGTGAAGGATTTTCTGTTGCTCCACTCAGGAGCCTTTTTAAGTCTTTTTTTTAATTGCATAACAAATCGTTCACTTCTGTTAATGACACTTTCTTTCATTTCAAACTTTTTTTTTTGAGGCCTGCACCATACTTATGAAATGAATTTAAGTCCGTCCCTTCGTACATCTGTTTATATGCATCTCAATGCTGATTGGCTGTTTGCTCTTTGAGGGAACTAGCAATATATACTAAAGCAGTATATGCTTTTAAAACCATGTTTTCTTTTTGTCAAAACAATATCAAACAAGTGCGGCACGGTGGCGCAGTGGTTAGCATGTCCACCTCACAGCAAGAAGGTCCCGGGTTCGATTCCCGGGCTTGGGGTGTTTCTGTGTGGAGTTTGCATGTTCTCCCCATGCTTGCATGAGTTTCGTCTGGGTACAGTCCATAAACATGCACAGTAGGCTAATTAGCTGTTTCAAATTGCCCCTAGGTGTGAGTGTGAATTGTTGTATGTGTGTTGCCCTGCAATGGCCTGGCGAGCTGTTCAGGGTGTACCCCTCCTTCTCCCACAGTTGGCTGAGATGGACTTCAGCCTCCCCGTGACCCTAATTAGGATTAAGCGGCTTAGAAAATGAAAATGATTTAATATTGGGTTAAATCCTTATTTATCAGTGATGGGACAGGATAGAAACGTATGCGTGACTGTCCGTGCAGAGCTAAGAATTCTGATCAAGATTATTATATCAGTAGGATAGAGTATTTTTGGCAAACAAGGAGTTTTCCAATGTTTCTACTTATCTTTCTGGAAAACATCAGTATAATAGTCTAAGATACACAACTCAGAAAGAACTTGTGCAGAGCTCCACTTTTAGGCAGTGCTCTAAATCAATACATTACTTCAAAAAAAATATCTTAGTGTGGCAATTTTAAATAACACCCCTAGTCACAAGGTTGTGCTACTCTTGTTTTTATTTAAAGAAATGTACAGAACTGATAGTATGCTTTCATTTGGACGAGCTGCTGTCGGTAGAAATTAAACGACTGTGATAAACACACACACACAGGAGCAGTCAGTCACTGCAGTTTGCTCAATTTCCTCTTTGGCCTTGAAAAGAAGAACTACATTCAATTTGGCTTTTATTACATCGTGAACAACAGAAAAGGCCACACTGTGTTTTGTGAGTGTGTGGGAACAAATCCGAGTTCCTTCGGTCTGCTATCCGAACTACGATATGTTATAAATGTTGTTGTTCCTAGGCAGAAGGAATTCTGGTTTATTTTCACAGTACATTTTGATACTCAAGGCTTGTTGTTTGTTGCTGAATAGTTCGTTCCTGGTTTGAAATCATTAGGGTTCAGGCTTGGGTTGGAATCTCTATATAAGTCGATTGGGATAAGAATCAAATCCCATACAAACAAATTTTAATCAGAATAAACATGTTGGATAAATCTGATTCATGAGTTATGGACGATATACTATTAAAAACAAACTGTTAAAGCTGTACAAACTCCATGCGATAATTATACTGAATGAGCTTTTACTTCAGTACAAGATTCAGTCACGTGATGTCTATTTTTAGCTACTTAACTCTGCTGACTTTAATAGTGTAATGTTTCCGTCCCACTAAAAGTTCTGTTATTAACTAATTTAGTTTGGTGATTAAATGGTGCTGTGCTTTTCATGTTATATATTACATACCATAGTTGCGAATTGTAAATGAGGAAACATTAAATGATGAAAGGAACCAGGAACAGCCCTGACATTTTAATATGTTTCTTATAAAAGGGTATTCTTTTCCAGGGAAAAAAACCCCAAAACCTGAAGTCCATGCATTCAGTCCTTTTGAGTTACAGTGGTCCAAAATTAATCAAAATGTTGACGTTCCGAGGCCATTTTTAAACCTTTACAGTTCCCTTATATTTGTATGTACACAATGGTAGCTTTAAGTAGCTTAAGAACTAAGGAATAACTGCTTGCTTTTCCCCCAGGCATTCAGACTCTTAAATCCATAGTCTGTACTAAATCCATAGTCTGTACTAAAACGTTATATCTAGAAAACTATTTGGATAACAGATTGAAGGATTGGCATGGGTGCATTTCTTACATGGGGTATTGATATGAATTTTCTGAAGAAAATCCACGACGTGAACTGGGAAACGTTCTGAAAACTGGGCGAGTTGGCATGGAATGACCCTCCACCAAACTTAACCAAATGTTGACTTACTGCTTTAAAGATAATGAATTGGAGATTTAAAATATCCAGTAAAACCACTTTTGTCTTTGGGCCAACTAGACTCTTTTTCTGGTGGCCAAATACGAAATTCCGTATCTTGTTCAACTTTAGCAGATCTATGTTTTGTTTTTGTTTAAATTCTGAATAGAAGTTTACCTTCCTGATAAGTCCATCAAGTCTACAAAGCTCTTGTGGTTTTAAATGTCCACTGATAGGGAAACAAATGGCACTGTTATCAGCAGTCTGTATTTTAATTCTATTTATACATTACTATGTAAAATAAAGTACATCTAGCTACAGTTACATTTATAGCATATATAATACATATACATATATATATCTCATTTACACATCTGAGCAGTGACAGCTTTGTGGTACAGGGGCTTGAACCACCAACCTTCTGATCGGTAGCTGAGCGCCTTACCCACTGAGCCAAATACGAGCCGGTCTTCATATATAACTTACAATAAAAGGCTTCAACTGTCCGATATTAAAATGTTGGTATCTGAACTGCATGATAAGTTTGTTGTGATCAAACTTTAAAGAGCATTAGAGCGTTTAGCACATTTAAGATTTCTGACTTCGGCTTTTTCGGCTGATGTCAACCACATAGTTATTCAAGTTGCTGATTGGAGCATTCGATATAACAATCATAATAATAAAAACATTAAAGGTTTGAGAATACGCAAAGTCATGGAGCGCAGATGATGATGAAATCTACTCTGAGAGTTCCTCATAACATGTAATAATGAGCGTGAATAGGATTTTGAGCTCGGGGAGGTTGAGCAAGAGCCGCAGAGAATGATTTGCGAGAAAGGTGAAGAAATTGAGGGTCAGTAATAAGTCTGAAGGCTCCGAGTCGGGATAATTTCAGGCTGAATTTCTCTGAGTGGACGACAGAAGAAAAAATAGGCAGTGACGCACTCGTTCACCTTCACTGCTGTTTAATATAGACTAATGCCTGAGGTATACTGCTCAGGGTACAGGGTTTATTCTCGGCCTATACTCATTTGAATTATCCACAGCTACCTCTAACTAACAGCTTTCCCCTACCATCATCCTTGCTTGCCTGCAATGGTTTTAAAGCCACAATATTTCATGGGGAAGAAGGTCGAGCAGCTGAGGGTGAGATAAAGTGAGATACATTATGCTGCATTCAATAACATGCTAGCTTTTTCCCTGGTTTTCTAAGGGGCTGAGTGGAACAGATGTGTTTGTATGTAATAATGATGATAAATGTTTAAAGGCAAGTCCACACTCCATGATCAAGAGTCCAAGGTCTTTCTCACTTTCTAGTCTTTAAGCCTTCTAGATTTTTCTTTAGATGTTTTGCCGACAGCAAGAAGGTCCTGTGTTCGATTCCTGGGCTTGGGGTGTTTCTGGGCGGAGTTTGCACGTTCTCTCCATGCTTGCGTGGGTTTCCTCTGGGTACTCCGGTTTCCTCCCACAGTCCAAAAGCATGTACAGTTGGCTAACTGGCTGTTCCAAATCGCCCATGAGTGTTGGCCCTGGCAATGGTCTGGTGAGCTGTTCAGAGTGTACCTTGCCCTCGCCCAGAGTCGGCTGAGATGGGCGCCAGTCTCCCTGCGACCCTAATTAGGATTAAGCTGCTTAGAAAATGAATGAATGAATTAATGTTTTGCAGGGTACATGTGTAGATCTACAGTTTTGTATCAAGATCACTTTTTACCCCTCAGCCGGTTATGGCTGGAGGGGTACTGTCGTTGGCTTGGTGGGTGGGCGGCATGACAATAACATTGTCCGGGCCATTGCTCGGCTCATGCACAGGCCAGCTTTCTGAAATTTTGCATAGGCACTCCCTATGACCTACATCTGTGCATGGGGTAGCTAATTTGCATACGTGACCTTTGACCTTGGCACAGTGACCTTGAACATATAAAGTTTGTCGGGGCCATTGCTCGGCTCACATGCATGATAGCTTTCTGAAATTTTGCGTAGCTACATGCTGCAACTTTTTTTCAGTTATTATTTACCTTTTGCAAATTTTCCATTTTCGTCCTCCGTGCGCTTGACGTGTCCTGGCTGAGGGGTCACGACATTCTATAGGATAGCTATTTTTATTCTTTGTAAATGAATCCTGATTAAAATTATGATGTGATTTAGGTTGTGTTCAAATATTTTGGAGCTTTGGAATGAATTCTAGCTGACATTATCGTTAATGAATCATTTGCATGTGAATCGACTCCAAAGCTTTGAAATGGCTCCTCGTTTTCGATGTCTATAATCAAGGAATCTACTCTATTTGGAATCAAATCCCAAAAAATAAACAAAGAAAAAAAAACAAAACACTTTATGTTAAGTAGTTGTTTTAAAATAGAAAATTGTTTCTATTACTTCACAGCATGGACGACATAAAAACTAGGAATAACTTCATCATCATCCTTTGGCCTTGGCCGAGATGTCACGCATCACGGACCAAACCAACGCCAAACATCTCAGCCGGCCATTGTGGATGGCAGGTCCTGCCCAGGTATTCCAGAGTGGACATTGGTGTGGGAAATGTCAGCTTTCTCGACCTCACTGGTAGCCTCTGATTTAGCACAACAGCAGTGGCCAGCAAAGAGCAGCCTTCTGAGCATTACTGAGTATTTAACAAATTAAACACATTGAGTTGTTTCAGCCCTGGTCATGACATGAGTATCACACACACACACACACACACACACACACACACACACACATACACACACACACTCTGTTTTAGTGCCTGTATGAACCCCATCAGATGCATTTCACTCAGTGAACAGTGAGCCAGACTAAGTGCAATAAAGAAGGCAGAGAGCAGATTTCACTCACTGGTAGTGCACCCACGAGGGCCCTAGCGTCTTCTTAAATTGAGACAGACCCACAATGTCGATGTAAATGAGCTCGACCACCTTGTCACCTAGCGTTGGACAGCTGGACTTGTTTCCCATCACCTTCTTCATAATCCTGTGGCGAGACAGAGACACACACACACAGGATGGTGAGTTGATGATCTAATTGACATTCTGCCAACGTGTGTGTGTGCGTATGTGTGCACGTGTGTGTGCATGTTAGCATGTACACATATGCATAAATCTAGTCTCTGTGTGTATAAGGCCATAAGACTGCAGGTGTGTGTGCGTGTTTAAATATTATGGCTCTTTGGGTATAATATTAATATGTTTGTATGTTATATATAATATTTCCAGCTAAGAAATTTGATACAGTAATATTTTTAAAACATATTTGTAGGTGAGGAGTGTGTGCATACGTGTGTGTGTGTGTCTGCTCTCACTCTTTAAGCTCAGCGATGGAGGCTGAGATGCGGATGTCGTGACCCAGCAGGTATAACGTGGTGATGAGGTCGCTCCACTGTACCAGCTCCCCCAGTGGACCCCCGCTGAAAGCATTCTCAGCTATCTTAAAGCCAGACTCCTTCGTCAGCAGGCCCAGGTGCACAAGGATCTAAAAGGCACACACACACACACACACACACACACACACACACACACACACACACACACACACACACACCCATACACCCGCCTCCACACCCACAAACAGAAACATACTCACACAAACGCACA
>JBCNYH010000014.1:4492621-4515948 GCA_039654325.1 Tandanus tandanus
TTATATTATTACTATTATTGTGTGTATTATTATTATTACTGTGTGTGTGTGTGTGTGTGTGTGGTGTGTGTGTGTGTGTGTCCTGAAAGCATGCTGGGAAAAGGGAAGTATGTTATTTAGCTTCAGTAACCAGACAGACATTTTGTTGCGGAACTAAATTAACTTGTGTTTAAACTGTGTGAGATCACTCACACTGGTGTACAAAAAAAATGAATAAATATATTCTCAAAATCATGTTTGTTCCAGACCACAGACCACAGGAAACTGACTAGAACAAGTAAAGAAGAAGTGGTAAGCGCTGATCTCAAACTGACACAGGGGTGATCATTGTTTAACTTCTCAACAAACCTCCGGGTCCTCGTGCTGTTACAGCATTAGAAGTGAATGTCGTTATTCTGGACAGTTTGATTGCGCTTGCACTACCACTGTACTTTTACAACACGTACAATGCTGTTAGCTGGAGAGGTCAATACCGAGGAGCAGTACTCTTATCACCTGCGGTGTCATGGCAGTCACTCGTTCTCCAACACTCACAGTTTTTATTCTGACCTCAATTTTCTCATCACCTTTTCCATTTTCTCGGATCTCCCTGATCTCATACCACTGACACAAAATGGGCACACCACCGTGGCCAGTTTTGCTCTGACAGATGAGAGCAGCTGTCAAGAGTGATGGGAAAGGATGCGCGGAAAGGGGTATGTACGCTGTAAAACTCAGTGACTGAATGTGTTGCCAGGTGTGTGTGTGTTTTTTTTTTTTTTTTTTTGCTTTGGATATTAGTGAAAACAGCCTAAATACGCACGCTAACCTGATCACATCCAGGTTTATTACCACGGTTAGCGCTAACGTGAAGTCTCCAAAAGCATTATCAAATTTTACCTGCTTAATTAATATTAGTAAAGCTCTGAACTTGATTGTTGCACTCAAAGTTCTTAACATGTTATGATGTTAATACCCTTTTATCAAAAGTGTGAAAAAAATAAAAATAAACACAAATGGGTGTTTCTCCAGGTTTCCAAGACAACTTCCACGGCGGACACCAAAATACTCTTTAAATGATTGACTTCCGGACAACCAATGATTGACATATTGATTTTAAAAATGTATATAAATATTAAAGTTGAAAGTAACCCGTGATCATCAATCGATCCTGGAATTGGATTACTTCAGTAAACGCAGTTTCTGTCCTGGCAAGGAAGCCAATAAACTGAGGTTACCTTAACCCTGCAGTGGTAATGTTGGTTAATTACAATTTCCCACTTAAGTAATAGAGTAAAGCACTAGATAATGTACAGCAGCCGTTCGTACACTTATGCAGGGACTTATACGACGGGGTCATTCTGTGATTCGGCCATCACTTCTCCTTCGTGAGTCATAATGCGAGGCTAACATTATTATATCTGTTACCATGAGTGTTTTACTTATACTAGGTGCATAAACATGACAATCTAAAATGTTATCCAAATAAAAATAAGTAATGTATTGAGTTTATTTACCTCACTAGCGCAAGAGCACGCCTAGTTAGAAACAACGCTTGAGTTCATAAAACAAGCTGTACACATGCACATGCAAAACAGATTTGAGAAGAAACAATTCTGTGTTTGTTCAGGGAAACGTGTTTTTAGGTCCAGATTACAAAAATAGATTAATGGCTAAGGTGCAAAAAAAGAAAAAAAAAAAGAAAAAAAAGAGAGAAAAGCAAAGGCAAGTAGAAACAATCCCAAAACCAAACAAAATCAAGACAAAACGACCCAAAAACCAGACCAAGCCAAGACTGCCCCCCAAAATAAACCCAATCCTAAATCTAATTTTCGCTGAGTAAAGTCTGATGGTAGTGAAAAGCCTTATCGAGTTTAAACATAAACACTTCTGGTGTTGTTTCTTACGTCTGTACAACAATCTGAGGAACTGCTTGAAATGAGAAGATCTACTAGAACATCAGAAAACTTCATGAAATAAAACTATAAGAAAGACAATTTGTTTAAAAAGATCGCGCTCACTGCTCATTCTGAAATCTTTATCATTTTCAGCAGCACGTTACATCAGCGGCTGATGACGAAACCTCCATAATCATGAGCAGTTCTTCCTTGCTCTGGGTGCTACAAACTCTGAGCTGCAAGGTGACCCTCCTGGTTCTGCTGCTCGACTTCTCAGCATTCCTCATGGCAAAGACAAACAAATCAATAATAATAATCCAATTCCCCACCCCGTTTGTATACCTTTGCCGTCTCTGGCTCATCCTCCTGAAGATTACGCTCCCACTGTACACCACGCTGAGATATAAACTGACTCTCTACACTCACATGGAAGGCACTGATCATTCAGGCACTTCATACAGATAGTATGAGACAAGTGTTTACTGTTTAGTCTGTTTTTGTGAAGTGAGACAGTTTGTGTTGCCCATTTTGACTATTTTGCCAAATAAACATAAACATAAAAAAAAAAAAAAAAGACAGAATCTAATTAAAGCATAATTAAAGGCTAAGCTGAGAGGTAAGCAAAAAAGTGGCTCTCTGGCACTTCTGGGATTTAAACTTCTCTGCCATCGCTTGCAACGATGATCTACTGTCCTGTTTTATTCTGTATAGGAAGCACATGGCTTTTTATAGCTTCAGCTTCAGGGCGCGGGCTCCAACCGACAGGTTCCTCTGTATCACTCGGAATGCTTCAATGTCTCGTTTCTCAATTTGTCTCCTCGTCCTGTTAAGAAAAGGAGCTGTATACTAAAGCCAAGTTTAATATCCTGGCAGTCTTACTGAAAAACTAAAGAACAAACAAATAAAAAAACTGAACATCCGCCTCACAGTAACAAGGTCCTGAATTTGAGTGCTGGGCTCGACGAAGGTGTTTGTGTGGAGTTTGTATGTTCTCCCTGTGCTTGTGTCAGTTTCCTCTGGGTACTCTGGTTTCCTCCCACAGTCCAGTGACATTCGTTTTAGGCTAATCGGCTGTTCCAAGTTGCCCCCAGGTACGAGTGTGAATGGCTGTGTGTTGGCCCTGCAATGGTCCTGTTGAGCTGTTCAGGGTGTACCATGCATTCGCCCGGTGTTGGCTTAGATAGGCACCAGCCTCCCCGCGACCCTAATAGGATTAAGTGGTTTGGTAAATGAGTGAGATAAGTGTGTGATAATCTCCATTTACTACCTTATTATTACAACTTAACCTCATTTTCCACATAATATCTGATTTTGGTTTACTACCTCATTATTCTGATTATTACTACTTACTTTCTCAAGTATTTTTTTAAATTCAAATGTGTGTCATTCTCAAAACACACACCACACACACACACGCAATATATATATATATATATATTATCATTTAACAAATAAAAGTACATTTTCTTTATTTTGAGATATTTATTTCACATTAACATAAGGCATCTCAAGTGCGGGGGTGCTCTGCAACAGTCACAGTGCTGTGTAATATTTCCAGGGACACATGGGTTTACCCTTTACAGCTGTTAGGTTCAAGCTGCATGTTTTTGAGAAAGAGAGAGTGAAAGAGAGATGCAGGTAAAAGGGACTGTTTATTGGTGCTATAAAGTAAGTGAGAACAGGATGTTTCATGACATTCAGTGTAACTAAACCATTAAAATACAACTTGGTTTTGATTATTTTTGTAAAACTGCTGGGCCTGTCACAGGTTGTTCCTTATATAATTCTTATTCCTTATGTTGCTTCCAAGATATTAGCAATACTGATGGAATGAAGTGTTCAAAACTGTAAATAAAGTAAATAACAAATCATTAGACAGCAGTGAATAATACAACAACATCTGTCTTACTTTTTACTGAGGAAACAACATATGGAATAAAAATAATCAGCTAATATGCAGTAAATCGGTTTTATCATGCAAAGTATTGAGTCAAAAAGCTAACAAAGTCTTTCTTTAACACGACTTCAAGACTTATAGCTTCTGCTTATTTATGGGCAATTTTTACAATCTTAATCACACACAAGGTTGCGTTATCTTATCAGGGGTGTGCTGTATGTGTCACTCTATAGACGTGTAGTTACTGATTATAGACCATCTGTTACTGCGTTCAGTCTGTTAGTCTCTTTCTCTCACGTACTTTACCAGAAAAAGATTACAAATACGATTACCGCTGACCAAATACGTCGGGCAGAAAGGTGTTTAATAATTCATGCGCGTATTTTCCCGTCAAAGTTCTATAAATTTTAACTGGACGTCACGTAAAGCTTACTTTAGTTTTGCTGGTGTTTCTGTTGTAAAATTAAACCAAAACTGTCTCCAGCTGGTTTTTTCCCATTACCCTATAATAATGCATCTTTTTTGTCTTCAAATAAATAATGGAGTACAATTTGGAAAAGTAAACAAATTTAAAAAGAAAATGCTCTAAAAAAGTAAAGTAAATCTGACAGGTAGTTCTATGATCATACTGAATCCATCCCATCTCACTTTTTGACCAACAAACTCTTTACAGTTTAATATTTCACCACTTCAACTTACGACTATTTCAACATGCCGTCTTAGTTTGGCTTACCGTATCATTATTTCACTTTAATATCTCAACATTCCACACATTAGCTCATTAGAACGTACGTAGAACGGAATTTCCAAATCAGGTTGACTTCTAACTCAATACTCATATTTCCTACCTCATTATTTCAATAAACTCTCATCTCATTATTTCCATTTAATATCTCAATTTAGTAACTCACTGTTTAAATCTACGGTCTTATTATTTCCACTGGCATACCAAATGCTGTTTACTAAATACTACTGTACTTAGATGGAATGTCAAGTGACACGTACAGTGTATCCAATGATGACCTTTAGTTTACAGGCAAGAACCTTTTGATCAAAGAAAACAGAGCAGAGCAAAAGTTTCCATAGTGATTCAATGCATGTACGTAGGTCAGGCCCCTTTAATCGGGCATTGAATGACTCAGACAGATATTTAAACAGCTTTCTCTCTCTCTCTCTCTCTCTCTCTGTCTCTGTCTCTCTCTCTCTCTCTCTCTCACACACTACAAGAGGGAAAAAAGATTTGCGTAAAAGAACATTTGTTTATAGCTGCTATATCAAGCACTAACAACACTAATTTATCTAAATTATATTATTAAATTATAATAAATATAACTGAAAATGGAACTACGAAGAGATAAAATGTACTACCTATTATTTTGAATCAATTAAAAATGCGTTACCTTTGACAAACTGCGGTGATACAGGTGGAATAACTTAACAGTAATTATCAGATAAAAATGGATTGATTTCCCTTCACACCACACCCCGTCACGTCTTCTGCACTTTACATCAATAGCATATGATTCGTTTGATAAATTACTGAGTATTTCCACCGAATGATGGATAGATGATAGCCTTAACTAAAAGTGGGACTCTAAATAACACCCTG
The DNA here is from genome assembly GCA_039654325.1 of Tandanus tandanus. Taxonomy (NCBI): domain Eukaryota; kingdom Metazoa; phylum Chordata; class Actinopteri; order Siluriformes; family Plotosidae; genus Tandanus; species Tandanus tandanus. The sequence goes on from JBCNYH010000014.1 coordinate 4,498,005, forward strand.
CCAACACGAGCAGCTTCCCTACACTAGTGCAAATCGTACTACTGCAATCCAACTCATCTTCATATTAATTATGAGCGACAAAAACGATACTTGTAGAAAGACACCAGTATTTCTCTTTGCATGTCTCATGCTTGAGATGAGGGATAAAACCGCAATGTTACATTTGACCAAAATAGTTAAAAACAGACTTTTAACTATTTTTAAACCGTTTTTAAACAGTTTTTAAACCGCTTAAACCTACTTAGAGAGTGTGAAAAAGAGAGAGAAAGAGTGTGCGTGTGTGTTTGTGTGTGAGAGAGAGAGAGAGAGAGAGAGAGAGAGAGAGAGAGAGAGAGAGAGAGTGAAATAGAGAATGAAAGAGAAGGGAGAGGGAGAAAGTAAGGCTGTGGTTAAAGCTGCAGGCAAATCGATACTAGTCTGTAGGTTCGGTTTCTCAGCTACTCAACTGGAGGCTGAGGAACATTTGTAGCATATAATCAGTACTGAAGTCATCTGAATTCCAACGTGCCATGCTGAGAACACAAGATCTATCCATCTATCTGTCTTCCTTTTATCCAATTTTCCATCCATCCATCCATCTATCAAATTATCCATCCATATGTCTACCCAACCCCTGATCAAAAAAAGACGAGGAAGGAAAATTATTATGATAAAAAGGGAAGAGGTGAAATATAGGAATAAAGAAATGAAAAATCCATCCATCTGCTGTTCAACCACTTAATCCTACTAGGGTCTCGGGGAGGATGGCATCTATCTCAACAGACAATGGGCGAAGGCGGCGTACACCCTGAACAGCTCATCAGACTATTGCAGGGCCAACACACACACACACATACACACACACACACACACACACACACACACCTAGGGGCAATCTGGAACATCCAATTAGCCTAGTACACATGTCTTTGGACTGTAGGAGGAAACCGGAGTACCCGGAGAAAACAAGCACGAGGAGAGCATGCAGACTCCACACAGAAACCGCCTGAGCCCGGAACTCGAGCCCAGGACCTTTTTACTGTGGGGTAGACGTGCTAACCACTACATGACCGTGCCTCCCGAAATGAAAAACGTAGAAGAAGAAAGAAAATAGACACTGACATCCAGGCATGGTGAGAAAAACACGTGGGGAAGAAAAGTGAGAAAAACATGGACGACTCTACGGTGTGCGATAGTGCTAGGAGCATGAGTTTAAAGTGGAGCTGCTGATTGGCCGGTTGTGTACAGCACTGACATCCCACCGTCAAACGTGATTCACATATACGAGCAAATCCTAAAGCAAATCTTAAACATTAAAATAGAGTATGTTTAAATTTACACATCCTATTAGATACATCTATGAATTCTATCAGGCAGTTGCACAGTAAACAGCTCAGGCCGAATTTCTCCTCAAAGGCACGAGAAGAAGAAAAAGAAGAAAAGGCAACAAAGGGGAAGAAGCATGAATGAAATCTTGTAAGCTCAGTAACAGCAGACACAATGGCAGGAAAAGGGTGGTGATGGAGAACGATTTGAGTGTATTTGAGTAATTATTACAGAGGAAATAGTCCAAATTCTCGAATGGACATGTCACAAACAATAGGTCAAAAAATAAACAGATTAAATTCGTTCACTCTAAACGTCTTAATATTCAGAGCACAGTGTCGGTATTTGGATGGATTTATTCCTCCTGAAGTTTCCATGGGAAAAATAAAATCATTAGAACTGTAAAATTAGATAAACATTTCATTTTGTCCCTTTCTGCTTGGATATCAAGGGTATAGAACTTTAATACACTATATATATAAAAAATTAAGTTAAGGGACATGATCACTAATTAAAGCGAGGATGGGTGGGTTAACAGGGTAGTTAAGAGTCCTGTTCAATTTCAAAGAAAAACTCTGAATGCTATTTTTCCCCTTTAACTTTACCTTTTAAAAAAAAAAAAAAAAAAAAAAAAAACGTTTTTAGAAATAATGGAGCATTTTTAATTATTTAAAAAAATCTATACTTTTAAGACCATTTCTAACTTTAAAAACGTAACAGCAGTTATATTGCTCACATCTTATCCTGAATTAAAAAAAAAAATCTGAAGTTTACCACAGTGTATAAATGTATGTTCATTAGCCGCTACATCCTGCAACTGCTAGTTAGCTTGGTACCTACTGGGCTATTAGCTAGTAGTGAATAGAGAAAAGCAGGCCATAACATCTTTTGTGATGACATCACATTCTTAGATACCGCATTGATGGTAAACTATTTTAGCGGACACAATAAACCTTTGTTTAAATCAGAGTTTACAATGGAGCACGACGAAACACAAAACATAAAAAAAAAATCTCCAGGAATGATTTCATTACATGGCTCATTTGAATACTCCATCATGATTGGTCAATCACGTCATTCCACAGTATGTTACATATAACAGACCACATTTTGTGGTTATTGTTGAAAATAAACCCCTTCAGAGTCATTCAAGGCCTACATATCAGGGTCTTGATCACTCTTCCAGGGTTTATTTCTGAATAATAATCAGCTCGCTGTACATTATCCCTTACCGAGTGATATATGAAGCACCGTAATTTAGTTAAACAAGTTTTATTTGGTTGCTTCTGCGTCAATAGAGTCAATAAATGCATTTAAAATGTTCAAATAATACTTTTTTGTATTCCAGGAAAGAAAGTACCAATTACATAATACACACCGTTTCAGGCAACAAACCCACGGACGGCTGTCAGATTTCCACCAGCAGAAATTAAATGCGTGATGGCCAACGTCTTCGGAGGATCTGTAGCAGGTTCTTTAGGACTCAGTGAAACTTACAGACTAACATCCTTTTACAACTGCACAAGATGCACCCCGGACTACTCATTTTATTTATATACAGTGTATATTGGCGTGAAGAGTTGTCCCACCAAGTACTGCCTTTTTAAAATTTCGTTAACTACCCTTTGCATTATTTCTTCCCAAGTAGAAACAACCAATATTTGTTTGAAAGTCTACAAAAAAAAAGCACTTTGCACAACAAATACCTGCAACGTTGACCTTCTCGCCATTTGCAGGGCTGGGCACAGGAGCCACTGTGCCGTTGGTCAGGTTGGAGGCCGAGCCGTTGATGATGATGATGGTGTCCACTTTGGACTCCAGCTTGGACAGCCTCAGCATGATGCTGTCCAGCAGCACAGCGAGCGTCTTCTTCAGGTCTACAGAACAAAACACGAGGGTCAGAAATCAGTCTATTCGATCCACCTGGGAGATCATTTAGGACGATAATGCTGAAAACTCTGGAGGAGGACACCAAAGTATTAGAGGTCATCAAAACACACTCATGAACATTTTACCACAGGAAGGACATGGGCTTTGTGATTGCTTCTGTACTAATACCTCAGTAATTGGGAGCTGTATGATGGGCCTACCACATAACTGAAGCTTAATAATAAACAAACAGGTACTGGTGCTCCAGTACCCAAGCAATTTCATCCATTATCAGGACGACACTGTGAAGTCCAATAGATGTCAGCAGCACCTTTATGTCCCAACCCGACTCACATAAAAACTAAATTCAGCAGAGGTACTTATTCATGGCATGGAAGTGAAAATAACGACGAAAAAGTGAGACTGCGAAGGAGTCGTGCAACGCCACATTGTCTGGCTTAAAGACACTAACACACACCTGCGCACACACACAGACACACACGCACACACACACACGCTCTTCAGACTGATTCTCAAACAAAGCTCTGATACGGCAGTAACTCTTGGATAATCCAGCTGAGAAGAGCAATCAATACATCAGCCATCCTGCAGCTCCCACTAACAGAAAAAAGAGGGGAAAAAAGAAGCGAGAGAGACAGACAGTCACAGATAGAAAGGGAGACAGACAGACAGACATACTGAGCTATACAGATTGAGGAAGAGAGAAAAGATAGACACTCAGATAGATAGACAGACAGAAATAGGGAGATATGATAGAGTGAGATGCACAGGCTGAGAGAAAGAGAGAGAGAGAGAGAGAGAGAGAGAGAAAGACAGACACACAAACAGAATTCAAGGGAGATACTAACAGATTACAGACAGATACACAGACTAACCGAGACAGACAGAGTAAGAGAGATAAGTAGACAGATGATGTGAAAGAAACGGACAGCTAGATGAAGACAGACAGAATGAGACAGATAGAAAGAGAGACAGACGCGAGACAGGAATTGAAAGAAATGGATAGACAGACAGACACTGAATAAGACAATGACAAACAGAGACAGAATGACAGACAAGATGACAGACAGAGACAAAGGTGGTCAACTGTGTGAGTGTGTGTGTCAGAGAATAGCATTTTTATTTCTAGCAGTGAGACAAAGAACCAGAGAGAGAGGGGGGGTGGAGAGGGGGGGGGGGGAGGGAGAGAGATGGAGGGAAGGAGAGAGAGAGAGAAAGCGAGAGAAAGAAAGAGAGAGAGAAAGAAAGAGAGGGGGAGAGAGAGAAAGAGAGAGAGAGAGAGAGGGGAGAGAAAGAGAGAGGGAGGGAGAGAGAGAGGGAGGGAGAGAGGGAGAGAGAGAGAGAGAGTGAGAGACAGAAAGAGAGAGAAAGAGAGGGAGGGAGAGAGAAAAAGAGAGAGAGGGAGAGAGAGAGAGGGGAGAGAAAGAGAGAGGGGGGAGGGAGAGAGGGAGGGAGAGAGAGAGGGAGAGAGAGAGAGAGAGAGAGAGAGAGAGTGAGAGACAAAGAGAGAGAAAGAGGAAGGGAGGGAGAGAGAGGGAGAGAGAGAGAGAGGGAGGCAGAAAGAGGAAGGGAGGGAGAGAGAAAGAGAGAGATAGCTTTTTTCCTTCCCATCACCCTCTGCAATCCTCAAACTGCACCAGGAGTGAGCCTCAAGGTCAATTAAAGTTGATTTTGCATTAGCTTTCAGAAAAGCCATGGCTGACTGGGAGGTGGGATATGGAGACTCTGAGCTACTTCTATTGTAGTATAACAACAACAACAACAATATTAATAATAATAATAATCTGTAAATGATTTTAGATGAATAAACAGCTTGCAGCTTCACACCATGAGCATTTCAAACTTTCTGTTGTGTCCTTTACAGTAGACCTGCTTCATGTTATTATTATTTGTATAGAAACAGATTACATGCTACATTATGGGATGTTTCCTCTCTCACTCTGCAGGAAATGGCATCACTGATTTTCAGCAAATATACAGTTTTATTACACCCGCACCCACTGGATATGAGCAACCATGGGATCTGATTGGCTGCTGTAGTACTACGATATCAGCTTGTGTATCATGAATTCAGAACAGCATAGTGGGAGTTACTGAAACTTCCCTTTTTGAAAACACAACCTACTAAAACAGCAAAACAAAATACTAAAACAGCAACAAATTTTGGAATTTGATGGTAAGAGTGTATAATGTTTAATTTCCAACCATTATTAATATTGAATTTTCATTATTGCATAATTATTATTTAATTGTTGCTGTCACCTGCTGCTGCTTTCATCTTGCCAGCTTGTTATGATTTAGCCTAATTAACCAGCGAGCCACGTAGCCCTCAAAGCGGGAATGATTTAGTACACATTAAAATATAAAAATAATAAAATATAATCCTCACAATCAGGGAAGTGGTGGGGTACTGGATTAGTGGTCCGAAGGTCGAGGGTTCAAGCCCCTTTACTACTGGGCTATCAAAGTGAATGAGTTCTCACAATCAAGTGGAAAAAATTAACTCAAACTCAGGTCCTATTAAAATGCAATTCTTTAAAATACAACTCAAAAAGAATGAATCTGAAAACAGAAGACCTATCGACTCCATCTTTTACATCATTACCTCACTCACAACCTTTTTTTTTACATTTTTTGCCGCAAACAACATCTAATAAACATCTAGCTATTGTTTATAGGGTTTTGCATCAAAAAAGCAGACCAATAATGTACTTATAAAATAGCTTCAGATATAAATAAACTTTTAGCATCTAAAACTATTGGAACTGTTCTTAAATAACGCATTATTAAAAACTAAAGTATACATGATACAGTCACTTGTTAAAGTGGTAAAATTAGGGAAAGTGCTCAAGGGAAAAAAAACAAAAACAAAAAAAAAGCTGTACTGCCGGATGCTCTCACACCAACCGCATGATGGTGGTTCATAATAATGACAACACACACCAGCTTATATTTGAGGTCAGTTACCTGGAAAGGATGCACTACTCTCAGAAATAAAAGTACACTGATGTGGCACCACCAATAATGCATCTTTTGTACCTTTAGCATGTACCTAGAATGTGAACGCGCTGTATCGGTAAGTAAAATTACAAGCAAGTCTTTTTAAAAGGTGCATTACTGGTCCTCAAGTCCAATCATAACATCCAGGTATATTTAAAAAAACATCTTGTATCCAGGTGAAGACAGACTTACTGAAGATAAAAAGAAATCATGTTCATTTATTTATCTGATCAAGTGTATACTAATTGCAACTACAAGTGAACTCATTAAACACTCACATATTGTACACTAAAACAACTCAAGCACAACATCACGGTGAACCCAGACTCAAATGCAAGTCGATTTCAGACTGCCCTCAACTTCAAGAGCAAATTGCTTGGACTCGAACACAAGGACTCAAACACACAGGTCAAACTAGTCACGCTCATACTCACCAGTACTCACTAGTCACACTCAGACTCAACTAACACTCAGTTCACACATCAATCATAACATTAAAGACATTGTGACCACTGACAGCGGAAGTGATAACAGTGCTTAGTATATAAAAGTAAATAATCTCAGGGCTTGAAATGCTTAAAAAAAATAAAAAAAACGCAATGAAAAAAAATGACGCAAGCTGCCAGACCTTTATTGTTATATCCTCGCTAATATTCAGCTTCTTGATCAGCAAACAAGCTGAAACAGTCAGTAAGCAGGTTAAACAACAGACAGTAACAGCACATGAACACATAAAGCACAGGGCTTTCAAATTGTGTTTGAGTAGCAGGAGAACCACTAAAAGTAGCAGGACCCTCTGTCCTCATGATGTCATCATTACCGTTAACCAACTTAAAAATGGCACAGAAGGCGACGCTGAAGAAATTGGAGAACACACGTGACACTACACTGGCTGTGTGTGTGAATTATGCTTATTCAGATCATGTACTGTATTGAGCCTGCGCTTCAAATGTAAATAAAACAAATCCAAGTGCTTCTTTTTTGAGGACTTCTGTTTATGCTTTTTTCCTCTGTATATTTTACATGTACCCGCCATTTGATTGTCTCGAGTCCAATGGATCTGCTTGAATTAGTTGTGTATTCCACCATGGGCTGCTCATGTCTGCTCTGAGCTCAGCGTGGGCTCATTGGACAGACGCTATTTAAACCTGCACGATTGGTTTGAAGCTAAAACGCGGACGTGTGTTGGAGATAGTGGAGCGCTGAGCTGCATGTAAAAACCTGCGCTTTCCTCTGTGACGTGTTCTTTCCATGTCAGATAGAGATTATGTGGGAAATCCAAGTTGAATTAGTGATTCCAGTAAAGGTGAATAAGAAAAAAAAATACAGCAGTTCACGGAGTAAACTGAATAGATTACTGCATAGCCTATATATATTTCCCTCTCTAGTACATCCCAAAGAATCGGACAGAGATCCTAGCACAAATTGGTGGAGCTCTCTCTGAAGCCTGTGTAACGGATCTGAGATGCGCACTGCTCTGTCTTTTGTGAAAAGCAGCTTGAGCAGTAAGTACACTGACACCGGAACAACCATTTATATTTAGAAATAATATTATATCTTTATAATATAATATGTGTGAGATGGCAAAAATTTCACTACGCAATCGATAATTGAAGGAATTTCGAGCCCTGAATACACAGGGGAACGGCATGATTCGATTCAATTCAATTCAATTCAATTCAGTTTTATTTGCATAGCGCTTTTTACAATTGACATTGTCACAAAGCAGCTTTACATAGGCATGATATGATTGGTCTTTTATCTCAGGATTAAAAAAACATTATTCCGAGTGGATAATGCTTCAATCAAAATAATGAATACTCACATTTAGTCACTAGTAGGAGTAGCCTGCATTATCATTATCACACTTAAAAATGGAAAAATAAACCCTTAAAATCTCATTTTAGTTTCGTTTTCTTGTGCTCCTGTTTAGTTAAAACACCTTAAGGGAGCATAGTAAGCATTAAACTCGTAATAAGTATGCTAAACAGACACTGTTGGCAACACAGAGTTCACCTGGCATGCCTCTGGTGTTGTAGATATTTGGGATGCAAAACAATTAATCAAATCGGGCCAGTCAGGTGGTGTTAATGTTATGGTTAACAGAAGTACATTTCCACGACCAATTAAAATGCTATTTCACAGAGCTAACGAATAGACACTTTTTCCCCAAACAGATGGCATTGTGGGATAGAGGAAAATTACCCCCATGATACTGTATCACCCAGAACACATCATTGTGTTAACGGACAAGAGTGTGTAGATACCCACAGATACAAAATGATCTTAAATTACAACAAAAAAATTCCTTTTTTTTGTTTTTGTTTTGCCAAACATGACACTGAGCTGAAACTCAGGTAATAGACTAGCACTGCAGTTAGACTTTCAAAAACAAAACCTGAAAAGGTTTCTACTTCTGCCTCCAGACATTCAATACACACTGCATGGGCTTCGGTCACGAAAGGTTGAGAATGAAGAAGCTCGTCTGGGATTACCAACCTCACTGTGATCTATACTTTCTTCCCTCGATCCCCACCCCACCACTACCATCTCTGTCTCTCTTTCTCTCTCATCCTCTCTTTAGTCTTCCATGAAATTGATCCTTGGCTGAGCAGTCAGCTAAGCTTTCCGGCTTGCTTTGCTCTGAAGGAGAATCAACTCCTCGACATCACTGCACTCTCTGTTAGCAGCACTGCTTTGTTTTTCGTTGTGTAAAATGAGGATTTGAGGCAATTTAGCTCGCCTGTACTGGGATGTTGTGCAAAAAGATAATGATGACCAATGCTTGCACAAGTATATCAAATTATTAGGGAAAAAAGGACGCTAAAAAGGGCACTCCTGCCTAAAAACTGAACAATTTTCATCATTTACTTCATTCATATCCTTTTGAAATGGCACAGGAGGACATTATTGCACAACGCCACGCTGACAATGAAAGAAAACAAAAAAATAAATAAAAGTGAAAAAATACAACACTTTACAGCATGCTGTTATAGGAGAGTAATTACCGAAGGGTTGGTGTGACAGATCTGCAGGAAGCAGACTTACTCTTAGAGACTCCGAAGTGAACACAATTTTTTTTATAAAACGCCATATCGCAGAGGGTTTTATTTGGTGTATATTGCATAGTAATTTGCCAACTATTACTTGAACAAAGTCTGAAATGTCCCAGCTTTAGTGATTTTTGCTAACAATCCAGTTATCATGAATCACCAGTTTATAACTGCTATAAACAATCGTTCCCTTGCCAAACTTACTTCTGTGTATTAAAGTCAATATAAAAGAGACAGATAGAAAGATAATAATAATAATAATAATTATAATAATAATATTAATAAAAATAGAGCACTTACCTTGATGGAACTATCATCAGAATAACAACACAAAAATTGAAAGAGTCTTTTTTTCTACGCTGAAATGAGTGAAAGCGACACTTTTTTGCTCCCAGACTGAATCGTTTTACCAGAGATCCATTCTGGGTATCTGGATATCATCAAAACTAAATCAATAACTAGGGTAAATCTGACATGAATCTGAGGATACGTCGAGGAGCTAAATAGTCAAGATGGCAGAGAAAAGATATTCATTTTGTTGCCTGGTGGGAGCATTCTACCAGACAGTCAGTCTGGTTATCTGGGTATCATTATAACCATCATAACCAATAATCCGATGAAGCGCCTAAGAACAATATGGTCAAGATAGGAAAAGAAAGACACTTTTAGCTATACCAGAAAATCACTGTGGCCAAGGGATAATCATTATAGCCATCATTTCCAATAACGTATGAAATCCGAGCCATATCCAACAATGCATAACAACGTTTTGACAGACTTTCTGTTTGCTTTTACCAAACTTATAAATTAATTGCTTTGCCATTTTAAGGCTGAACAACCTAAAAATTTGACATGAATCTGATAAACATTAAAAGTGTCATAAAGCACAAAAATCCGACATATTTCACTTCCGGTAAGCTATGGCTCATTTTGAGGTGTCTTCCAAATTTGGTGCATGTTCATGAAACTATATGCCAGGCACAAGACTCAATGGCATACAGTGATATAATGGTTATTAATTTAAAGTGTGATATTTTCGATATTTTCTGGTATTTCAGACTCATAGGAACAAGTCATCAATACAACTTTCAGGCTCTGCAAAATGTTCATTACATCCCACGTTGCCACAAGGGTTTGTGTGATTCCAGAGCATAAACATGGATCAAACTGAGTACTACCTTTCATTTCAAATCTGCCCATATACTAAAGAATGGGTCTTCAGTTACACCTTGGAAGAAAATTTGTCAAAGGTTCCACCTCATAGCTGTGAAAAAGACCAACAGTCTCAAGTTTACCTGACAATGCTAAAGAGAACGCGAGTTCCCCAGACGCCAGATAAAAATCAGACAGCTATCTTCTTACACTGATAAATTAACCAAACAACTTCCTGGCAGTGCACCTCAAGAAAAGGCCCAGACAGTCTAACAGTCAAAGAGGAGGACAGAATCACACACATCCACAATAAAACAATATATATCGCATTATATTAACATACTTAATACATTTAAAATATTGAAAAAAATACACTGGGTTGAGCTTTTATAGGAAAATAAGCCATGATCGGAAGAGCTGAAGTAATTTCTAGTTCTTACACAACGATTACATTTTAATTTAAAAAATGACTTTGGAATACGCATATCTTACAATAGTCGGTAGCATTGTTAAATCTGCCAATAAAGTTATTTATTTAGTTTTTTAACCTCTGACTTGTGTGAATGTTAGCAAGATTACGCAAAACATTATGTGCAGATTTTCATGAGGTTTCTACCAGAGGTGAGGCTTTGGACAAAAAAGACCCTATTAGATTATGGAAATGATCCAGAACACATTCTGGATCCAGAAATTAAAGGATTCTTTAATACTGAGAGATAGATTATTTTTTGGAAGTGTGGTATTACAGCAGGTCCAGCAGGGGGTGCTGTGAACTTTTTGGGGTTTGGCAGTGGTTTGCACCATCAACCAACGTCTTGCCTTGCCTAAAAAAAAAGAAAGAAGAAAAAAAAAAAAAAAAAGAGAGACACCATCTGAGCACACACACACACACACACACACACACACACACACACACACACACACACACTTCTTAGAAGTAATAGTCATAATGCACCAGAGCAATTTTTACTGTACATTACAGTTGTGTTCTGTCCTAAATGTAGTCAAGGTGTTAAGTTTCTTGAAAAAGTAACATAGGGGAAAAATAAGCAAGTGTACCTGTTGAAGTGATAAAATTTCTGCAAGATGATGTTTACCAAGCATTTTTTAAAGTCATCTCGTCAACCATTTTTATAACTTTTACTTAGGCTAAAAGCTAAAGCTTTCTAGGTAACGTCTCCTTCTCAGTTTCCTCCTCTTTTTTAATTTAGCTTTTACAACATAAGTAACAACAAGATCCAACTTATTACATTAACATCAGAAGGAACACAGAGGTGTGTGGTTAGTCTCACAGCATGAAGTTCCTGGGTTTGAGCCCCATGTTCAGCGAGGACTCTTCTGTGTGGCGTTCGCATGCTCTCCCTGTGCTTGCTTGGGTTTCCTCCGGGTACTCTGATTTCTCCCGCAGTTCCACGACATGCATATTAGGATAACTGGCTGTTCCAAACTGCCCCCAGTTGTGAATGTGAGTGTAAATGGATGTTTGACCTGAGGAATAGGTACTGTAGTGGGCTTGCAACCATTTAAAAACTTAACACTGCAACATAAACCACAAAAGTGACCCAATGCATCATGGGTGCCTAATGGGAAGCGAGAGACAAATAGATATGACGTGGAGTTTTTATTAAATAAAAATTCGAATCATGGGCAAACTGCTGTCAGGTGTGGGTAACAACACATGCTCCTATTATGGGAAAGTAGGACAACTTATGGGTGGTACCAGTAACTCTGCTTAGCAGCCCTTTGTATGTAAAAGTGATAATGCCCCGACATGAATTAACAGGCATACCATGCTACAGTTGGCCCACAGTTTGATATGCATCATGGATTTTTGGCAAACGTACTGTTTCGGCACTGGTGGCTCAAAAGTTAAGGCTCTGGGCTACTGATCAGAAGGTGGGGGACTCAAGCCCCAGTGCCACCAGGCTGCCGCTGTGGGCATGCCACTTAATCCTCAATGGCTCAGTTGTATAACTGAGATTGTAAAAAACAAATAAAAATTTCCAAGCTTTCGTTAAACAGTGCACTCCACCTGAAAGGGTTATGGCCGGGCAATGGTTATATAAATGATATTAGAAGTGTTTCCACTTGATTAGCCAACACGGGTAAATCGATGCTTACAGAGTGCACAAAGTCTGTGTATAGTCTTCTTACCCTCATCATCATATTGAACACTAAATCCAAACTCGGAATCCTAGATAGCGGATTCTAAAAGGAGGAAGTGTTCCTATGAATTCCTGTCTCTCTGTTTTTCTAGTGCATACCATTATCACGCTGAGAGCATGAAACGCGAGCCACCTGATACTTGCATACAGAGTGCTGATTGGCCAATGGGGAATTCGAAACGGATCCAGGGATCTGTAAGCTCCTATCAATGTTGTGTATGCAAACACATGTGGAGAAGCGTGAGGAGACATAGGTATCCTCTGACTCCTGTATCCTGTATCCTCATAGTATGACTGCCGTATCCTTCACAATATGAACTTGAGACAATGGGCTCTTGAGACTTGTGGCAAAGCTTTGTTTTTGTTTGTTTTTTTACTTGCAAAAGTGTTGAACAGAAGGTCTGTTAGAATTTCACTCATTCAGTGTTGGTATATTCTTGCTTCTAATTGGGACCAGGACAAATTTTAACAATAAGCTCATTGTGGCGTTTACCATAGCTCCAATAACACTGACAATGCCAACATTAATACAGTTAACCTGCACAAACAACATGCTACACTTATTCCCCATGCTGACTCCACAATCAGGATCTTACTTTTCCCAAGAAGCTTCACTGCGTTTATTAAACTTCAATAATCAGATCATCTTTCAACTGACCAAATTTCAAAGCTATATTACAAAGAGTTAACCAGACTGTAATTATCAGTCAAATAAACATATCACATTCAACATGTGCTAGATCTCTGAGAGCCTTGACACGGTCACATTAGCACCAGAGTCTATACATACAAACATAGCCAGCAAGAACTCAATTTCCCATCTTCCCACCAAAAATTCTAGCTGAACACATTTGCGGCACTCTTTTATAATGAAAATCAAAGAAAATCAAGGAAGTTGGAAGTTCTTCCCAACAATGTTACCGAAGTTCCCACAGATGTTTTGCAACTGTTGGGGGCATTGCCTTCACCCTTCTGATCACTTCATCTAAAACCTGATCGATGGTTTAAGTTTAGAGACTGTGCTGCCTCTCCATGATTTGAAGCCTTCCATCCTGTTCTGCTCTTCTAAGGTAATTCTGACATACTGTTTACCTTATAAATTTACTTAAAAAATTGGGGTGTTTGTCCGGTGGTGTGCCGTACATACCGCCACTATTCTGGTAACCTTTTACCCACACCTCAGCACCCCTGGTCCCATATAGCTCTAGACTTTCTGACTGATTCCCCGAGGCTACAGGACCATCCCGATGATAGTATGTAGACTGTGTTTTTTTTTTATTGTTGTTCCTGGCACCTTATCCCCTTACCTGACCTACCAACAAACTCCAGAGCTCATCTTCTCACATGTGTTCCGGTAGTTTGCCATTCCTGAGTACATAGTAAATGTTGAACAAGTCTAATTCACCTAAAGGGTCTGGAAGGGCTTTCTGGAGCAATGAGTAGTCTCCATCAGTCTTACCATGGGATACTGGATTCAGGCCAATGGGCAGGTTAACCAGGAAAGTGGTTGCAGGTTAACTAGGAAAGCGGTTCATTCCATCACTCCACCACCCACGTCCCTTCCAGTACACACTCGGGTCCCAACCCTCCTTGTTCTCCTGGAACACTGAATCGCCTGCAGGTGATTGGTATTGGATATTCGTAAGCATGCATCGTAACCTGGAATACGGTCATTTCGTTTGAAGGCTTCTTCAAATCAGCCTTCCTTCTTTTCAAACCACAAAAGCTTCAACAGGTGAAGTTTTCACCTCCGAACCTAATTCCAAGATTCCTTGTGCGCCGCCATTAAATTTTGTTTAGAGTCCAACAGCTGTGAAGGCTGCTAGGTGGCAACCAAAGGCCACCAAATGGCGCGAATAGGAAATCTTCTGTAGACTAGTCCACCTAATTTAACGCTACTTGGTTCGTGAAGGTTCGCCATTCGAGTCATTCATGGCCACTGTTTTGTAGGCCATTCTCTTTGCATTTAACTAAAGACTTTTCGTCTTAAGTCTATCTCTGATGTCCTGTTTGACCCCCTGAACGATGCCTGTTTATTGGGACAACAAGTTGGCTGGTCAATTGCATTTGTTTTCTGATTTGTTTTGTTCCTCTTAGTGCCATTAAAACACTGATACTTCATCCATCCCTGTCCGCACCAACTGACGAAAACACAAGATCGGCCGCTAGTTTATCTGGAACACTGACAACTTCGAAATCCTGGATTCCAACAGCGACTCACTGATGAAACCATAATAAAATCTGATGGGAAGCATTCCAGCCTGTCTGTCCTGCTGTAGAAAATAGATTTGAATATGTATCTTTCCGGTGATGTCCAGAGCTCATTCCGAAGTAAAAGTATTTGCTTCAGGTTAGGCACATCAGGGTGACTTTCAGGTGTACCAATCACGTCCACAGTGTGCATTTCAGGTGAGGTACTATAGTACCAAATGTAACAAACATCAGTACCAAAAAATGACGTATACAAACTTTTAAGCTTTAAACTGTGGTCTAAAAATTCCTGCATGTTTTCCCCAAGATCTGTCACAGCAATCGTAAGACTTTAATAATTAGCTAATCTCCATGAGATTAACTTCCAACTGAAGGGAGTCCATGTTAATAAAAGAGACTTTAATTAGATTTGTTTTGGGCTACGTCTTAAAAGATTACAAAGGTGTTACTGGAACTCGGTAGAGTTAAAAGCTTACCAAGCCTGCCAACTTTGCTATAATAATGTAATCTGAATAAACATACTTTTAATGTATTACACAAAAAACCACTAAACATAACCAAAATAGCCTGAGATCTACACGCTAAGCATCAGTACGGGGTCATGTGTCACTTAGTATACCTTGCACAAGTATAGGGTCAATATGTTCTGGGTTTTTTTGCACATGTACAGGGTTTGGTGTGCCAGCTTACTGTTTCCACTGAAAGTAGCTGAACTGAAGGTGTTTGGCTACTGTTACCCTGGAAATCAGTAACGTTTCAGTGGATCACTGTAGACTATTGACATTTCTCACAGGGCAAATGAAAGTTGAGATCACAAAGGGGGAAAAAAAAAAAAAAACTTTTCGTGGACCACCAGTTAAGCAAATAAAACAAAGTGATAAAACGGAAGTAGTTTTTGCGAACGAAAAGTGCAGCTCGGATTAACAGCAATCAAAGTTAAAGCATGAAAAATGCTTAATGTTGCGCATGTTAGGAAAGATGGAACTTCTTTTGATGCAATATGAAAAATTAGGCTTTGGCAACAGACACCTATGTGTGTATACCGTATATACAGCGAATCCTTTCACCAGATTAAATTTAGCAAATGCTCAAATGTTCCATGATTGCCTCAGACCATATTTGCTTGTCTAAACAGTTTCATACTGTACTGCCTTGAGGTGCATGAAAGAACATTACGGCTCTTCTCCTTAGAAAACCTAAGCCGAGTACAGGGTTTAGAGGGAAAAAGAAAATACTGAGTGAAAGACTGTTCTTTGATCCTAGAGGACTTCGCTAAAAATATAAACTGCAGTCTGTAAGTAATTGGACCGTACCAGTAAAGCAGCTCCCCAGGAGGCTGGAATACCATCATAAATTAATCATAGCCAGAGCATTAATGATGATCAAAAAAAATCCACTGTTTGGGATGCAACCAAAAATAAATAAACAAACAAAAAAAAAGGCTAGTTTAGCAAAAAATAAATTAATAACCTGGCGGACCAAAGAAAACAAACAGAGGCTTAATTAAAGAATAATTCTGCAGCCTGTGTGCTCTTACCTCCTCAAGGGAGGTTAGGTTTTACCCGTAAGTGTGTTTGTTTCTTAGTAGGATTATGTAAAAAGCTATTTGTGGATTTTCATGACATTTTTACCAGACGTGGGGCTTTGGACAAGACTCCATTACATTGTGGAGATGATCCGGATCAACTTCTGGATCCAGGAATTTTTTAAACGACTCTTTAACATTGGGTGGTAGGAAGATTTTTGGTTTATATGAGGGACTGCTGGGATTGGTGGACGTTTGTGTTCTGGAAGTGTTCTTGTTTCATTTTTAACTTTGTTATTCACATTAATATGACTTTGAGGAAAATTACAACGCAATAAAAAAAAAAAGCCCATGGTCATTTGTTTTTAAGGAGCAAAGAACGACACATTACTGATATCACTTCGAGATGAAATATTAGGAAAATAAATCTTTGGTTTTCTCACCGTATGCAGTCATGGTCCCCACATAAGGTCCGTCCATCACGCTCTGATTCTCCTCAGCCAGAGCTTTGATGTATCGCTTGCTCAGGTCGAGGATTTGCATGCGCAGCTGGGCGCTGCTCTCGTGCGTTGTCCTTTGCTGTATGGTGAAGTGCAGCAGCATCATGCCCCAGATGAAGCCGAAACTCACCAGAAAGAAGCCCAGCTTCTGGGACGACAGCTTCCATAAGTACACGGAGGCCATGTTTGGGTGTTGGTGTCTACAGTTCAGGATGGGTCGAGTTTCATGATCGAGACTTCTGAGACTGAGGGTTGGCTCTTCTCCACCTAATAAGACTCTTTCTGTAGACGGCCCATCCCTCTTGCTTGTCAATCAAGGGCGAGACGCGTCCACAGTGGATGATCCATACTAATGGAGACGCACTAGAGAGAGAAAGAGAAGGGAAAAAGGTCAATTAGATTCAATCACAGCCACGACTAGTATACGGTGCAAAGCTTAATTAAGAGGTTAGGATTATATACCATGGAAGGGAATGAGTAAACTTCTATTTCACAGAAATTCAAAAAATAAATAAATAAATAAATAAATCGCATATATTGTGTAAGAAATAAAACATTTGAGACCATACAGCCTCTACAAGCGCCACTCAAGAAAACACCCACAAACAACCCCCTTGTGCACTGTCCTCATAGAACATTAGTAATGCCAGAAGCCTTAGTGAATTAGCAAATATGGAGAGCACACTAGATCAAGGAGGACAAGGAAGGCCGCTCTCACACTAAACTATGATGCAACAAGCTCACAAAACAGGAAAGGAGGAAATGTCTGTTCAGGATGGGTGATGCAACATCAGATTTACGGGTTACCGTCTTCGGGCTGTGGAAGTTCGGTTGCAGTTCGGCCAAATGTATCACAGGCGACCGGCATTTGACATTTACCATCTTTAACCTGTCCGTCAATGACATGGTACCACAGGACCACCAGTGAAGAGACAGTGAACGCTTTTAAAAATGAGGAAAATAGAAGAAAAGCTCATTTTAAACGGCGGTCCATTAAAGATTAATTTCTACTGGTGTATGAGATACGGTGTAAAACAAGTTCATTTTACACCTAACAAAGTCAGCCTAAGTCTGTGGGCTTTTACACCCGAGCCTAGTGGCTCATCAGGCCGGTGCTTATTCCCGGTTTCTGTAGCGTGAAGC
>JBCNYH010000014.1:4518548-4526680 GCA_039654325.1 Tandanus tandanus
TTTTTTATTGTGTGAAGTGAAGAATGAATGGAAACAGCACAAATCTATAAACTCAGAGCCTCAGAGCCCAAGTGTCTCTTCATGGTCTTCAGAATATTCATGACAGATCATATAGACAAACTACCCAGGAGACCATTCAGTGCCAACACACACACACACACACACACACACACACACACACACACACACACGCCTTCCATTCATCCCTCCTGCCCTCTGAAGCAATCTACTGCGTGAAGATTTACGTCAGATCTATAACATAAAGAGTTTGTCTATATGATCTGTCATGAATATTCTGAAGACCATGAAGAGACACTTGGGCCCTGAGGCTCTGAGTCTCTGTTCCTGTTTGTATCGAGAGCACATCGGCAAAATCATGTCCTCCGACTATATTTCCATCCAAACTTCTTTAAGCTTCTTTACAAAAAAAAAAAAAAAAAAAAGAGGTAAAGTGAATTTGCACAACGTAAACAAAACAGCATGCAAATTGTTGTGTTGCCAGTACCTTGGACATGGAAAAACATCAGCGCAACACAGGAAAGTGTTTTACATGTATATAAAAAAGGTTGCACCTTGCCAACATGTTCTACTGAAGCCAAGCGTAAAAAAATCTTGGCTGTTAAATGCATATTCTTTCCAAAACAGATGAGACATCTGTTAATTAGAAATAGTCAAAGAAGATGACCAACAATTTATCATTTCATTTTTCTTTATTTTAATTTTTAAAAAAATGCTGCGCATGTTACCAAAGTGCTCAAATCTGATTGGTCAAAAGGCACTTGTTTTCTATTAGAGCAGCTCTGAGAGTAGTGTTTGGCGTGCTGATGTTTTCTTCTACCTTGTCGGAAAATGCTACCCTAGTGTTAATCAATAGCGGAGAATAATCTAGATCTTAGTCCTAGCCCTAAACCTAACCATAAGACTGAAAGCTTATAGTTTAAGTTTAAGATACAAAGTAGCAAATGTTGATAAGTAGCACAAACTGACAGAAGTGAAACAAATTATGCGTTTTTATTAACACTCGCGAGACCCTACTCATAAATGCATTATGACAACATAAGATGTACGTGGCCACAAAATGAGTTCAAAACTTTTCCGGGACCCCCTGAGTAACACCGTAACAAGGTGCACCACTATAAGGCCCAGGTTGCTGCACACAGCCTTTCATGACTGGGAACCCATGGGAGCTAACTGGTTAGCTATCCTTTATGTGGATAGTGCTTTACGCCGAAGTGAGTTACACTGCCCTAGATTTAAAAGAAAATGCAGGCAGCAGCCTGGTACCATGTGTCTCAGAGGAAGCATGTGCTTGCCATTCCCCCTCCCTGGTTGGTCATGTGATAGTGAGGCACCTACAACTAAATTAGGGGAGAAAAATCAGGGGGGGGGGGAAAAATTCTGTGATCCAGCAATACAAATTTTTTGGAATGCATCCAAAAAACAACAACAACAACAAAAAAAAAAAACATCACCACATAACAACTAGTTTTTCTAGTTTTGCCATGAATACAGGCCATACCCTACACACACCGCCCAGACAATAAAAAGTCTCACACTCTGATATTTAGTTTAGCATGTAATCAACGTGGCATTGTTGCTTCAGTTGGTCCGGTCGAGGCTCAGCAACATTATGTGGCAATAAAATGAAGTCAGCTGACAAGCTGAATGTACTGAATCAGCAGAATTTGCCATAAATGGCTGAAATAGTGAAAGAGTCGTCCAGGGAACATGATTAATCATTTGCACACATGAGCTGGCACCACAGAGTCCTGACCTTAAACCTATTGAAATTTTCTAGAACATGGCGGTGAAGACTTTATGGAGTGATTCGATTTTTTTTTGGTCATTAATTTAGGTGAATGAAAGAAATGTTGTGATGTTGCTTAAGGTTGTTCAAACAATGCCATGGCGATTATGCCTGTATATATGTGCATACACATGTATAGATCTGTAATTAGGGTTAATGGTTGTTCCACAAAATAGTAGAGAGCAGGACTTTTTTTGGCTGGGCAGTGTATAATGCATCTGTCACCAAGTTATTTTATTGTAAAACAACCTACAGATAAGATTGTGCACGCCAAGTAAATGTGTTATAAAGTCATTTCCGTTTCCACATCACACGTTTTTAGCTTCCAAACGTGATTTTCTTTAACAATGATAATACCTTAAACATTTTCTCTTATGTCTAAAGATTGGCTCCACCAAATTTAACAAGCGCCTCATTATTTTCAGGATGTAGATTCAAAATATCCAATAAAACAGCCTTGAACAACTGGAGTCATTTCACGCTGACCCCAGATCATGATATCATCAATGGCTAATGGTTGAGACGCTTTCTGGTGAATAAACGACACTGTAAGCAGTTAGAGACTTTGTAAAGGTCAGAGGTAGAACTGGACATGTTTCCGAACATCAAAAACTCTTCAAGAGAGTCAAGTCCCCGGCTGTTTTCGGCTATGTGGTAATTTGCCAATTTCATGAATGTTCCACAAACACTAAACGGCATCATAAATGAAAAACAACCCAGCCATGACCAACGACTGTAGTACAAGAGGAATAAAACCTTTTGGGAATGTGCTGTACGCGGAAAATATTCAACCTACTTCTTACATACGGCCCATGAACAAACAGCTTTTTAGAGAAGAATCCACGAACTGCTACTGAAGACTCGTGCTTTCCAAAATCGACGCTCCCCTCAAATGGTTTCATTTCATCAGGGAAGCCGGCAGTAATCGGTAGCACTTTTACACTTACTTCTCACCGCGTTCCATTTCTCTGACAGACGATTCCATCATAATTCCAATGAGCATATAATCATACAACAATTAAGAGAGCAATTAAAATATTTCGCCATTACTCCTTTAAACAATTTGTCAATGGGATTATTTACACCTGGGATCAACACGCCTTTGTGATGACATTTGAATTACAACAGGAAAAACGCCCGCAATGCTCAATGCTGCCTAAGTGTCCGCACCCTCAAGAACAATAGGAGCCCACTGGCATGCTGGGAGAGAAAACAAATTCCATGTCTATGAGAGCAATATAAACTTTAACCAACTTAATTTACAAAACATTCATATCAAGCTCGCAAAAACATGTCTATTAGTATAGGGAATGGCGTGATCTGATTGGTCCAATATAAATCATGCTTCAATCAAAATGATAGATTACGCTCACAGTTTGTTACGGGCACTCGAACAGGCCACACCTTCGTTATCAAGATGGAACGGGATGGAAAAATAAACCATAAAAAAGGCTGGTACTGGAGAAGCAGTTTTACTATATTTTCTGTGAACACCTTCGACGAGTCGCTATTAGCTGCTTCAAAGCACAGATCACCTGACCTGCCTCAGTGTCGCGGGTAAAATGTGTAAATATAAACTATAAAAACCTTGTTTTAATTTGTTTTCATTATGCTTCTGTACAGTACCACCACAACTGGCTTTTACAGGCTTTAAAAAGGCTTCGCATCACAGCTCTTAAACCGCATTCACACAGGAAGCGACGGCCATGTAGTCAATGATCGCACGCGAGACACGTGAGGAGGTGACATTTTCTCAAGCGACACGAAGTGGGAAGGCACAGAGATCAAGTGTGCTGAAATTTCAAGCGATTACCTATCACAGCTTACGGATACCGTTGATTGGCAGATGCCGCTAAATACGGAGCTCACCAAAACCTTTCCGAAGAGAGAGCTCACATTAACATGGAAGATGTGGTCACTATTGAGGTGTCTAAATATCCTTTACTTTAAGGATCAAATTGTGATGATCTTGAGGGAACTTGACTGTCAAAAACTTTGCCATGATTATTACGAAGTATTCCGATTTGACGCCAATCATGGCAGAACGTGGGAATTCTAGTAGAGCGCAGTAGAACTTTACAGACCTTAAGAGTGAAACAGGCCTTGATGCGCCATCGTAGGGGGATCTTGATGAACTTGGCAACACGGATCCTTCAAGTTTCGTCTCTTGGATGCACCCTGCCTCCTTTTTATACCCATATCGTGCTCCAAGCGTAATCATAAATCGTGGAGCTGCGCAATTTTTTTTGGAGCACGGAGATCACGGACATGCAGCGTTAGGCTCTGCTCTGCTTCTGCCGGCGCTGGGAGCTCATCTTCGTCCGTCATGATTTAAAAAAATACTAATTTTATTGTGCTTTTTTATTTTTATTTTGTGGTAGTATATACTAATACAATTATGAACCTCAGGCTCAGGGGATGTAAAAAAAATTCATATTCTGCGACATCCCCTTCACCTTTGGTGCATAATTGTTAATTACACCCCCAAAACATTCCAGAGATTAAGAGCACCATGTACCGGTTACAACTGACCTGAGAGGCCAAAAGAGTGAATCATGTGACGCTCCCTAAAGAGCAATTTGCAAAATGCCGCTTTAAGCAATGTGTCTTAATCCCTGTTCAGGTGAATTCTCTCTGTCTGATAAGATTGAGAAACGTTTTAGAATCAGCCTATGAGCTGAACCCGGTATGCCGCAGGACGAAACCCAAGTAGAAATCTCATTCAACTGTATTGCACGCTCGGATTAAAATCTCGTTAAATCCCTAAAACTCGACCATGCTAATTATCTTCCACACGGATAAACACCTGGCCTCTCCATGTGGTCGAAATTCCATTCGATTTACTTGCATGGTGCTTTATAAACAAGTGTTTAAAGGAGAAAAATCCATCAGTGAGACAACAGGAGGAAGAAGTACTTTATCCGACTAGGGTCGCAGGGAGGCTGGAGCTTATCTCAGCCAACTCTAGGAGAAGGTGGGGTACACCCTGAACATCTCACATGTCCATCACAGGGCTGACACGCAACCATTCACATTCCCACCTAGGGACAACCTGGAACAGTCACCTAATGTGCACGTCTTTGGGCTGTGGGAGGAAACTGGAGTACCTGGAGGAAACCCACACAAGCACGGCGAGAACATGCAACCTTCACACAGGAACACCCTTGACGAGGCTGGGGCTCGAACCCAGGACCTTCTTGCTGTGAGACACCGTGCTGCTCTTTACGGTACACAGTACGAAAGAAAAAGATAAACAGCACTCCTGTACATAAACCCCCTTTCACAAACAACCTCAGATTTTTTTGTTGTTGAAAGAATTTAGCGGGTCTACAACAAAAGGGACTGACGTAGGTTTACATGAGGTGGATTTGAAAGCTGCGTAGATGCGTTCACATAGAAAACCTGTTGTATGTGATGTTGTTCAAGGGGGAAAATAGGTTCGGCCTGTAAGTCTTATTGTATGATGCTGATATGAAAGCTATACGATTGTTGTGACAAAAAAAAAAAAAAAGAACCCTTGTCCAATATTTCTGTGATACCCTATGACTCAACCTAACACTGTCGTAAAACGATGTATGACACACATGGGTATATAAGGAAGTCCCGTGGGTTGAACGTAGCACAATCGCAGGACTACTGTAAGAAAACCATAAGATTCTGAGCGTATATTTTAAACTTTAATGCATGTCTATTGTTACACAGCTGTAGGATGTCATCGAGCATCGTACAACAGACCTAGGCAACGGACCTGACATCAAAAAGTAACCTATGAGACGGATGGTTACGACGGCATTTTTTGTCGCACAACAGGTTAGTTTCTTAGGAATTCACCAAATTTCTGGTCATAGACCTATTCTATACCCGTCCAGTGAGGTATGTGACAGGAACAAAATCAAGATATATATATATATATATATAAAGATCTACACTCCGACCCAAACTAACCGGAGATATTCCATATCAACATGTAGCATTAGCTCAAACAGATACCATGTAAACATTGTATTGAGTGTTACGATCAAACACAGAGATAAATCTACAGAAAACATACAGAAAATGAGCTTCCAACAGTTTTGAGTTTAATCACTGTTAGTACACGCTGGGTTACTGTCACCAGGTAACACGACGCACGTTAACATGGGTCTAGCCGTGGTTTTGGGAGAGAATATATAAGCGTAGATTATTCCCTGTTCCTTTCACGGACTTGTAGCTCACGTTAGGTGCGTGAAAGATTATTTTCACATGCAGGATCGGGTTCAAAACCCACCACACTGTCTTACAGTTTATAAATTTCAATTAGATTTATATTACTGACGAATCTGTACAAGTCAAACAGAAGTGAGGTACATGTCGCCAGAAATGGGCTGGATGAACCCCAGGCTTGTGAATTTACCTCTACCTGTGAGACATCATTTTTGCTGGACCTTCAAATGCCATCGATGCAAAGCAACCTGAGTCGACGCCGGCCTTCAAAAAAATTCAAATTCATCCCTCAAACCTTTCCTTCACTCGTTTATTAAGCCTCTACTTATACTTACTATACTTATTACCTAGTGGTTAGCACGTCCGCCTCACAGCAACAAGGTCCCGGGTTCGAGTCCCGGGCACGGGCGTTTCCGTGTGGAGCTTGCATCTTCTCACCGTGCGTGCGTGGGTTTCCTCCGGGTACTCCGGTTTCCTCCCACAGTCCAAAGACATGCACATTAGGCTAATTAGCTGTATCAAGTTGGCCCTAGGTGTGAATGTGAGTATGAGCGGTTGTGTATGCGTGTGTTGCCTTTGCACACAGTCAGCCGAGATAGGCTCCAGCCTTCCCGCGACCCTAATAGGATTAAGCGGATCAGCAAATGAATGAGTGAGTGAGTGAGTGAATGAGTGAGTGAGTGAGTGAGAACGTATGCTTGGGACGATGCTCCTCAAGTCACTCTACTAATGAGCAGACACACCATCCTACTGCATTCTGGATGGGTCCATGCATCCATGAGCATATCCCTGTAACACTGGGCACACACCTTGTCGGCGATTTAGATTACCAACCCATTTGGCGGTTGGAGGAAACCAGGAATCCAAGAGGAACCCTTGAACGGACACCAGTTCAAGCTCAGCATAAAAGCTAGTGCTCAGAGACGGTACTTGGTGACAGTGCCTACTGCACCATCCATACACCAAACATCTAACGTACGGACGGACCTCCTGAAGGTGAAACCTATGAATGGGGATGATCTCATAGTCACATGGTGACAGGTGTATCTGCTGGCCTACATCCCACATGATCATGATCATGATCTCAGCATCTCCCCACCAGGTCTCAGAGCTCATGTGAATAAAATCAGCCATGCCAAAGTCTGTATAAGACACACACAGAGAACATTAAGAATGGATACATTGAGGAAGTCTGGTCCCCAGTTTCCTTCTGGCAGCTGATGAAACCATCACCCTGCATTTCATACAATAACATAAAGACTTAAATCTAAAGATCAATGACCAAGATCAACCTATAGATTCTGCTACATGGCTGGGAACATCATCTCGAGGCTGATCCGACATGTTTCGGACTGTAGAGATGGGTTGATTTCTCCGGATCCCCTGGAATGATCAGAGGCTCAGGGAGGCAGCAGCAGGTTCAGGAGCTCCGAATGTTCTACTGGAAGGCCAGTGATAGCACCGCAGAGCACAACGCAGAGCACAACGCAGAGCACAACACACACACACACACACACACACAGGTCGTGCTCCTCCTCTCACTTACCTTCCTGTCTTTGTTTTCAGATGAGCGCACTGCGAGTCCTCGCCGGGTCTCGTGCCCGGGCTGCGGTGTTGTGACTCTTCCTGACCGAGCACAAGGTCTCCTGATCAGCGCGAGCTCCGCGTCTGCTTCTGCTTCTGCGTGTCTCCGGTCAACATTCAACAACAGCGCAGGGAAGTAAGGGAGCGTGGATATTTTCCTGGTTTGGGGTAAAACGGGGAGGAGGAAAAAAAAACAAAAACGAAAGAACAATTAAGGGATCGAGGAAATTTTCTTTACAGTGCACAAAAATGTAAAAATGTAGACCTGGTGATGCAGACGGAAGGGAGAGTGCATTAAAATAAACATTATTATTATTATTATTATTATTATTATTATTATTATTATTATTATTATTATTATTATTATTATCATGATTATTATTATTATTATTATCATTATCATCATTATTATTATTATTATTATCATGATTATTATTATTATTATTATTATTATTATTATGATTATTATTATTATTATTATTATCATGATTATTATTATTATTATTATCATTATCATCATTATTATTATTATTATTAT
>JBCNYH010000014.1:4653550-4666362 GCA_039654325.1 Tandanus tandanus
CAACATAGCTCCCAGGATCATTAGGACACGCAAACCCCTCCACCACGATAAGGTGGCGATTCAAGGAGGGGTATAATGAATTAATAATATTAAAATCTTTGCTAGATAACCAAGAATTAATTCTATAATTCTTTCATTTGCAAAGCCGCTTACTCAAACTAGGGTTATGGGGAAGCTGGAGCATATCTCAGCTGACTGGGTGAAAATGGGTTACACCCTGAACAGCTGACCAGTCCATCGCACGGTAACACACACAGCCATTCACACTCACACCTAGGGGTCATTTGGAAAAGCCAATTAGACTAATGCGCATGTCTTTGGACTAACTGGAGTACCTGGAAGAAACCCACGTAAGCACGGGGAGAACATGCAAACCCCATACAGAAACGCCCTTGCCAAGCCTGGGACTTGAACCCAGGACCTTCTTGATGTGCAGCAGACATGCTAATCACTACACCATCGTGCCCCCTTACACCTTAATTCAGTTACTTGGTAATTATCTGACATACTGAAACAGAGACATCGATGAAGTGGATGGAGATTAAGTTCAGTGAGTGACTTTATACGTGTTTTAGGGCACAATGCAACCATGAAAATCTTCACGTGTAGACTTCAGCTCTTAACTACATGGCTAAATATATGAGGAGTCCACTTGCAAAACCTGCTAAGTCAAATTTGGTAAAAAAATTAAAAAAATAAAAAATAAACAAAATCCCTTAGCCTCTATTTCAGGCACCTGTGCATGTCCCACTAATAGCTCCACTTTCAAAACCTGCTAATTGGTGTTATAAATTGTAGCAGAAGAAGCGAAACTCTGTCAGATCATTTCTATGCCTGTAAAAAATCAGATTTTTCTTCAAAACTGACCAACTTGACTTAGCAGGTTTTGCAAGTGGACTCCTCATATCTTTAAGCTAACTATAAGTTGAAGAAACACTTTAGCATACGGTGGTGCACTGAAATACTTGTTTCAGACAAAATTCTAAATTCAAAGGCTACAATTAAAGAGTTGCCATGAGCTTTCTGGTGTGTAGAAAAACACAGGAAACGTTTCTTTACAGCTTTAAACTGTTAATCATGATTCAAGTGCACATCAAAGAATATCACAGGCACACCACTTACAAATATCACCACATACTACCACTACATACAATTATCACTTTCTCTGTAAGCTAATTTTAGATGAGCATTTTAAAGGTGTTACTTCATGACTGATTAGTTTTAGTGAGGTGTCATTGGTCAGTTTGGCAGGTGATCAAAAAAACCGAAACTTTACACTATTACATATTACTTCTAGTTTTTATTTATTTATTGGTTAAAATTCATGTAGAATATCACAAAACAAATATCTAATATCTAAGATGCACTGAGAGACAGAAGGGAAAGATTTTTTCCCCTTGCGATAGTATGAGTTTCCGGGCAGCATGGGGGCGTAGTGCTTAGCACATCTGCCTCACAGCAAGAAGGTCCTGGGTTTGAGCCTTAGGCGTGTGAAGCCCAGAAATGAACTAATGTAGCATCCAGGATATATTTTTGCTTTGAGCTCAGTGTTCCTGATATAAGCTCCAGATCTCTCATAACCCTGAATAGAATTAAGTACTTAATGGAGATGAATGAGCAAGAAATAAGAGAAAGGAAAGGAGACACTTCAGCTGAGAGTCTCTTGGCTGAAGAGGCAACACAACCCAAAATGCATGCATACAACTGTGAATTCATTACATCCGTGTACACATTAAATCTATGTGCCTGTTTGAAATAAACAGCAGGATTTGTTCAATGTTGCTGGAGATGTTTGTATTAAAAAACACATTTTGTGCCAAGTAGGGCAAAAAATAGCACAGGAACTGTGTTCCTATTACAGAAGTATTTGTCCTAAATGTTTAAATCAATAGATAAGAATGAATTCTTTTAATATCCTAACGTTTAACATGCCACCTATTGTCATGCAGAATCGCAGAAAACCCAGAGTATTCATAATACAGATTAAAGTGTTTATTAATGTATGCCAAGCAGACAAATTCAGAACATAGTCCAAGTTCATAATGTTACAGTATGCAAGCAGAGGTAAATCAAGTAAGCAAACCACACAGTAGAGATAATCCTAAAGTAGAGTCAATAACACAGGGAGAGTTCATACGTGGTAACTGGATATCAACGGCTAAGTAGAAAATCAAAAACTTGGGAACAAACAGGGTCACGCACAGGATAAACAATTAGAATATAAAGGCCTCGGTATGACTGGCAATGAAACACAGAACAATACTTTGCAAGAAGTGACGATAAATTGAGTCCTTAGCTGTTTCTCATTCATTCATTCATTAATTTTCTGAACCGCTTAATCCTAATTAGGGTCGCAGGGAGGCTGGCACCCATCTCAGCCGACTCTGGGCAAAGGCAGAGTACACCCTGGACAGCTCGCCACAAACACGCTGATGGCTATGCAGCCTACTCCTTTACATGCCTCTCACCATAGAGACATGGCCGGCATTTGATAACCCAGTTAGTTGCACTGGGGGGACAGCAGTGACAACCCGTTGATGGTGAGGCTTGAACCCCCGACCTTGGGATCAGTAATCCAGCAGCCTACCACCGGGCCACCACTGCCCCAAATATGGGAGTATGCACTTGGTATTAAGAAATGCTTCATAAGTATTGTGTGGGTAAAAAAAGTGAACGTGAGCTGAGGTGTGTTCATGGTAATGTGATATGAGTGTCAGAAATCAGGTGACTATGAGTAGTGGAATCTTGTGAATGTACTGAACATGTGTTTGTTTGGTTTTTAGTTTGTTTGTTTATTTGTTTGTTGGCTGGCAGCAAGGTAACGTAGTGGTTAGCACATCTGCCTCACACAGGAAGGTCTTGGGTTCGCGTCCAGGGCTCGGTGAGGGTGTTTCTGTACAGAGTTTGTAAGTTCTGCTTGCATGGATTTCCTCTGGGTACTCCAGGAGATGAAATTGTGTGAAATTAGCTTTAATAGAGTATATTCTAATATATAGTATGCAGCATGGGTGGCACCGTGGCATAGTGGTTATTACGTCCGCTTCACAGCAAGAAGGTCCTGGGATCGCATCCTCGGTTGGGGCGTTTCTGTGAGGAGTTTGCATGTTCTCCCCCTGCTTGTGTGGGCTTCCTCCTGGTACTCCACTTTCCTCCCACAGTCCAAAGACATGTACATTAGGCTATTTGGCTGTTCCAAATTGCCCCTAGGTGTGAGTGTGAATGGGGATGTGTTTGTGCCTTCTTCCAGAGTTGGCTGAGATAGGCACCAGCCTCCCCACAACCCTAATAGAATAAAGCGGTTCAGCAAATGAATGAATGAAAGAATGTTTTCATCACTTCATTACATGTACTTTTAGTACAATGCAATCTGTTCCTCTTCTTTCTTGTTGTTGTTTTTTTCATAATACCTTTTCCTTGGCAGAGAGAAGTTTTTAAAGAGACAAGCAGTAATTGTTTTTTTTTTTTCATATAATCTATATCGTAAAAAAATAACAAAAAAACCCACTAAACACTAAGGCAAGACACGGGGTAATTTCATGTAGTGTAATTAAACATTGTCGTGATTACCACCCTTTCCACTTCTTGTATTCAGAAAGGTTTTTATTCAATATGATTAAACATTGTATTTCAGCTGCAGCTCATTCCACATTCCATATTATTATTTGACCTCTAAATGGAATATAGGAGAAAAATGGGAGCGTATTCTCTGAGTGTGAATAGCATGTAATGGAATATAATAGACTAACCACCCCTTTTACCATAAGGAAGCAGCTTACCGAGGTCAAAGTCTCTCTCTCACACACACACACACACACACACACACACACACACACACAGTACAAGGGAATCATGTCCTTCTATCTTTGTGGGGACATTCACTGAACTAATGGAAATGCATTTCCTAGTCCTTTACCCTAAGCTTAACCATCACAACTAAATGCTGAAACTCAATCTTTACCCTAACCCTAACCCAAACCTAATTCTAACCTAAACCTTAGACCCAAGTCTTGGCCCTCAAACAGCCCTTTGAAGAAGTAAGGACCATCCACAAGCTCCTCGTTTCCCAAAAATGTACTCACTCTGTTGGTTTAGAAAGAAAAAAAGAAAGAAAAAAAAGGTATTCTGCTGTTATTCTGTCTATTCCTGGAATTAAATGCATCAACCTAATTTCCTTGAATTTAAAATTTTATTTATTTAGCTTGATGACACCACTCACCCATCTAAAAACAGATAATGACTGTGTTCCCTTCATAGTCACGTCTGTCATTTCTTTAAAAAAAAAAAAAAAAGAAAAGAAAAGAAAAATCCTGTAATTATATTGTACGTTCAATCAAACATTTCAGCTGAAAGGACAACAAGATGTACAGATGGATAGTTTAAGAGCTTCTAAAAGCTTACTATTTAAAGATAATGAGAAAAAATGACTAAGACAAAAGAAATAATAATAAATTAAGAAAGATGCAACAATTGTTTGGTACAATGTTAGTTGTTTTTAATATATTATTATAAAATCTAAATCTATAATCTCCTGTATGTCCAATACATATTTGAACAACTTACAAAAATGTCAGGTCACTCTCTTCATCTTCTTCTTTCTTCGCCATCATTCAGCATCTTTCTTTTATATTATTCTAACAAATGGAATCAGTGGTATATTAATAAAGCAATTCTTTAGTTAATCACATCATGCTCTCCAAATTAAATAGTTTCAAAAAACATGCTTCCTGAGGTACACATACTTCAGTTTATTGGATTTAAGCACAAATACTACAGTCAACATAGGGGATCATTCAAAGATGCTTAAAGGTGCAGATATTCTAATCCAATACACTTTTCATCAAATTCAGTGTATAATTTCTCATGGCGTGCTAGCTGTCCCTTCTGTATGCACTGAAAAAATATTCAGTGTTTGTACACAGTTATGGCTCTGTAAATGGGATACTAACTTTAAAAATGTGGCTTGACACAAGCCACACAACACTATTCAAGCCAATCAGCCACAGGGGGAGTTTCTAATTGTGTACAGGACAGGGAGAAGGGCAAGAAGGGGACATGGGGGAAATGGAGCAATGGGGGAAAATGAGGGTTGGTTAATCTGGCACATGCAAACAGGACATAATCACATTATCAAGAAGGAGAGACCATGCGCAGAAACAGCCAAAGAAGAGTCGATCAGAAACATAAACATTGAGAAAGAAGTGCTATGTTCAGGCGAGGGTGAAGAGCTGCTTGAATACTGGTGGAGAAAACTCTGAGATGATGGATGGGGAGGTTTTCCTGTTTCTGCTTGACATGTGGGTAACATTACTTTAGCCATGTTTCACAGAACCAGTAGTTAAGTATTGTTTTGTTTATTTTGCTAATATTTGTGATAGCTAATCCTTACTGGTTAGCTAGCAGGCAGGTTCTTGTGTCACACCCTGTGTCCAAAATTGCTCAGTTATTCACTACCCCCTACCCAGTGTATAGGGAATGGACTGCGGAGGACTATATAGTGAGCTCAATGGTGTTAAAACATTTTAACATTACTCTTTAACACTACTCCTTGGTGCCTGCTAAGCACCTCCTTTGGATTAATGTATTTACCTTCATTGTGGCTTTAATAGATTTTATTAAGACATTTATTAGGATATATTTTATGACTTACCCCATTTTGACCTATTTTTTAAATTATCCTTAAAGAGTACCAGTATTGGTCATCCTTACAGTATAGTCTGTGCGTATGTAATCCGTTTAAGCGACACAGAGCTTATTTTAACATGAATGACCATAAATAGCACAAAACTGGGCAATATTCTCCTGTGGATTACTAGCAGGGGCTGCACCAATGCGGAACAACCATTTTTTCCTGGAAATGACGTGAACTCGTTGGGCCAGGTTGTCCAGCACAAGCAAACAAGCAGCAAGCGACATTTTGGGTGATAAAACTCCCCCCATACTAAAGGCTCTTACCTTTTACTGGTTCCTTTTGGCGAGGCGCTGCTCCCGTCCGTTCTCATCCTTTGACTTTTTATGAACAGGGTAGGAACAGGGTCCGGTTTTAGACGTAAAAGCTTGGCTTCGTACCAAGTAGTTCTGCCTGGAGGTCACGCCAACAGCAGTTTGGCTTGAAGTGGTCTTCACAGACTACTGAACTGCATCTGAAAGGAAACGTTTTCAGAGTACGGCCTGTGCTTGTTTCTGTGCTTGTTGTTTGTGCAGACGCATGCTTGGCACTCCGCCATTTTCGTGGCGACACAGCTCTGGCCAATAATGTGTTATCTTAGACTGGTGTCTGCTGCACGCAACCCAGCCAATAGGACAAAACAACGAATTCGCCTCACTAACAAGCATGGAACAGCCAATGAAGATGGCAACAAGGACTGACCTTGCCTGATGGAACTGCTGAAACTTGATCGTTTTAAAGAGCTAGTAATACAAACTCACCACAGGTACAGTTTTATAACTATTTTTAATTGTACCTGTTTGTCTATTTATAATGTGTTATACACTTTGGCTTAATGCTTTTTATTTATTTATTTTTAAGTTAAACACAAAATGACTCATATTTATAGGTCAAGCTAACGTTTCCCCTCCTACCGTCTGTCAGCCATATTTTCCAGCAACCCAAACACAATGCATATGGTATACACTGTTTTTCAAGATGCATTATGGGATACACTGAGTGCACTATAGTTCTCAATTTATATTCAGATACCATTACAAAATGGTGAACTCTCTATATAGTGCACTAAACAGTGAGTAGTCAGTGATTTTGGATGCAGCTAATATGTAATGTAATGTAATGCATTAGGTAACATGAAATTACTTGCTCTCATTCAGTTAGCTTTAATTTACTTTATTGTTGTGACGCTAGTTTTAGTTGCAGGAAAGTTGCAAGTATCGCAGTCTGGAGCTGCTGTGCTGGTTCTGAGAAACTTTTTTTCCCCCATGTTAGCTTTGCAGTAGCTACTGTTGCAACAGTTTAACCAACCCTCAACCCAGCTAACATTAGGTATATTACAAGCTGTAGAGTATACCGTGTTATTTTTCCATACAAAGTAAAGTGCTTTATGGTAACAAAAAGCTAAAAACACGGTATCTTGCTTGGAAGGTTAGCCACATACCATGTGTCCTCTCCTAGGGCACTGTAGTCTTGTAAGAACAAAACTATGCAACTATCTTGGTCTGGGGTGCCTACCCTATTTCAGATTTTATATCTTGTTTGGCAAAAAAACTAAGTTGTGTGCAATATTGTGAATGAATTTTCAGAATTTCATATTTTTTTACCCTTGAGATTACTGAGTTTGAGAAGAGAAGGCATTTTCAGAATGCAACTCATAAAACCATGAAACTTTGAATCAGTCCACACTGGCATTTAAGGATGTTAAAAACTAACCACACATTTTAACCCTGGCTTGCTATATCTATAATTCTAGAAATCTAGAAATCTAGAAATATATATAATTCTATTAATATTAGAGCCCTTAAAAGTTGTTTAAAAATTTAAGGTAGTTCTTTCAGCGCAAACTTTTCTAGGTATGCACCCGGATACATTTTTGGGAGGACTCAAATCCCCTCTAATTAAAAAAAAACAATTTCTTTGTCATTTTAAAGGCATACTGTTGAACTCCTGACCTTTGCTCGACCTTCTTAATCATTTGGATTATACTGGGAGGCACTCACATTAGGTCTGCTACTCTAATCTGGCTACTCTAATTTGGCCACAGCTGTGAATGTGAGCATGAATAATTGTTTGTGTCTGTGTTTGTTCTGCAGTAGATTGGTGACCTGTTCATGGTGTACCCTGCCTCTCACCCAAAGTCAACTGGGATTGGCTCCAGCTTCCACCATGACTCTGGCAGATAAGCAGTATAAATAATAAATGGTAATTTAAAATAAATAAATACATAAATAAATAAATAAATAAATAAAATGAACAAACAACTCTATACACAGTGCAAAGTGTTCTGATAGTGAGCAATGAACATGTGTAAAAGCAGATGCAAAACAGATTCGGGTATTTACAGAGTCGAAGTGTGCATGCAGTGCAAATTGCAAACATTTTTCACAAACTTAAATACAGAAACCAAGTTAAAATTAACTAAACTAGTGTTCAAGAAAAGGAGTTTATGAAGGCATGTTTTAAAGTGTTGTCAGAACAAATAAAAAAGAACTGTAGGAAGCGCTGTACAGGTCGCCACCTGTAAGTACAGTGACAAAACATGTCATGACAGTAAAGCTACTCTATGTGCAGGCTTCTAAATGTGGTGTATCGGCAAAGTGGGCCACTGTTATCCTGAAAATTGAAGTTTGAATCCAGGTTTATGCATGCACTGAAAGCATGACAGACAGAACAGCACACAGCTTCGGTGTTATCCTGCAAATCTTTACATTTATAAACGTGTGATGGTGATTTGGAACTTCATCGCACCTTTCTGCTGGATCGCTTCCAATGACCACAAGAGAAGAGTCTTTTTGCACAACCATCAAAGCCTCAGGCTTTGCAAGTAAGGATGGGTCGTGGAACACCCCTTTGTGCCGAAATTTGTCATTTCTCAATGCAAGATTGCAACTTCCTCTTTTTTGGAGATGGGGTATGTATTTCTATAGTGCAGATCATATATTTGTGCTCATATCTTTCTGAAGTGGAAAATAAACAGAAATTCATTTCCTCTTCACCTCTTCATGTCTTTGCATGTATTCTACTTATTGCACTTTGTACTTTAATCAGTTTACTTCAGCTATAAAATGTGGCTGACAATAAATAGAATACCTCATCAATAAATGACATCACGCTAATGAATGGGTATCAGATGGCATGTTTGATCAAGCTATTCCTTTAATTTCCAACCTTCAAGCCTCCTCTTGAGATGATTTTTGGTAATGAGGAGCACTTGTTCCTCCTTATCTACTATGAGAATTATGCATCAGCATGTCCACATTAAACAGAATGCATATATTTCTCATGTATAAAGTGACAAGAGTGGGCAGGTTTTGATAATTAGCTACTGTGATTGGCACACTTAAGAGCAGGAGTCAGAACAACACACAGATTCTGTTTTGCCACTTATCTTTTTATTTAAAAACGTGTGATGGCGATTTGGAACTTCATCACGCTTTTCTGCTGGATCGCACACTAGAAGTGAACGCAAGAGAAGAGTCTTTTTGTGCAACGCTGCCATCATCTGGCTGTATGATGTGTGAAAACAACTTTTTGTTGCCCAAGAATGTGTGTATAACTGTGAGTGTTTATAACTATAAAAAAATGTGTATATAAATAAGTAATGTGCTGAAAGCTTTTAATTCTTTACACAGAATAAAATAAGGAATAAGGCAGGTCCATTGTTCTGTCCTGTGCTTACTGAATCTGTAGGCATAGTACCCTGTGATGGATTGACTTCCCATCCTGGATCTATTCCTGCCTAGTGTGTTGTAATTTCCGGGATAAGCTCCAGATTCCCTGGAACAATGAGCAGGATAAAACACTAACTGAAGGTGGATAATTGAATTAGATATAAACTCACTCACTCACTCACTCAATCTCACTCATTTGCTAAACCGCTTAATCCTATTAGGGTCGTGTGGAGGCTGGAGCCTATCTCAGCCAACACTGGATGAAAGCGGGTACACCCTGAACAGCTCGCCAGACCATCGCAGGGCCAACATACACACAAACAACCATTTACACTCACACCTAGGGGCTATTTGGAACAGCCAATTAGGCTAATGTGCATGTCTTTGGACTGCAGGAGAAAACCGGAGTACCCGGAGGAAACCCATGCAAGCACAGGAAGAACATACAAACTTCACACAAAGTGTCCTCGCCGAGCCCGAAACGGGGATCCTGGAGGGACCTTCTAGCTGTGGGGTGAGCGTGCTAACCACTAAGCCACCGTGCAGCCCCACCTACATATATATTATAGTCATGTGACTTTCACTTGATCAGAAACTGTAGCAACTGTGAAAACTTGAAAGCCAAACTGAAGGCTACCTAATAACAGCTTCATTCCTACAGTTTCAAATGTCAGTTGTATTAATCCTATTCATTATTACTGTCACAATATACTCTACCATGCATAAATACAGAGTGTACATAGTGACAGGTAGATTACCCTGATGGCTATTAGGTTTGGATTTGTTACCCCTTAAAATCATGTATTTTTTTCCACAGGAAATAAGTGATTTGTGCATTTTCCTTTAATATAGAGTAAATAAAAGTCAAAAAATATTGTGTAGATAAATAAATAATATAAGGCTGTGGGTGTGTTCGCCCTGCAATAGCAGTTTAGTGTCAGCTGAGATCGGCTCGGGCCTCTTCGCAACCCTAGTAGTATAAAGCGGATCAGCAAATGAATGAATGAATGAATCAATCAATACAACTTACAGACTTCATTAGACCCACTCTTTTATTGGCTTGACAAACATTTATTACCAAGTTAATTAATTAACTTTTATAAAATAAATAACCTTCATTTTGACCTTTGTTATTTTTGGTTGAAAAATTTAAAATAGGAAAGCATTAAATGCAGCTTTTTTCTGCTTTCATGGGCAGAGAATCTGATGAAATAATCAGATCATATACAGATTTAGGTTCTGCCTATAAGTGGAGATTCCCATGAGAATTTTGTATTTTGTTTGTTTTCTGATCATAATGAATTAATAAGTATTCTCAGGGAGTTTTAAAAGTTTAAGTGATTTTCTCTGGAAAAATCGGTAAAAGCAAAAATTTACCCCTTTCCGAATACTTTGTTGTCATCTGGATGTTGGTTTTTATATATATATATATATGTTTGTGCGTGTGTGTGTGTGTGTGTGTGTAGAGAGAGAGAGAGAGAGAGAGAGAGAGAGAAATGGTCTAAGCATACATTCTCAGATGTCAGCAGGCATTAAGTTCCTGCCAAAGAAAGAACAGCTCATCAGGATTGCGATGCACAACAACCAATCAGCAATCAGGATTGCCAAAAATAACAGCCATTCAGACTCACAGTGCATAATTGACATAACAGACAGCGTACAGACGTACGGACAAGCTATCCAAAATCAAGTTGTTGGTTTCTTAAGTATGATGCTCTGCTATGAAATTATAGTAATAATAATAATAATTATTATTATTATAACAACAACAACAACAACACAAAAGTAATCAGATATAAAATATTAAAATATCAAAGTAATTAATTTTTTTTATTGTTGGGATTATAAATTCTTACAATGTCATTCAAAAAACAATCCCTTCTTTTATAGTCCACTTATAGCTCTTCACACAACACTTTCGTATTTTAACATAACACGAATAGTAATAATAATAATAATAATAATAATAATAATAATAATAATAGGTAGAAAAACATTAGCAAAGGATTGCTAGCACATTTCTTGCTTGAGTTTTCTACTGAAACTGCAAATACAGCGTCTCAACATTCAGTCCACAAACTTCCAAAACTGGTAAAAATCCACAGATCAATAAGGTAAAGTACCTCCTTGATGCAAAATGTACAAGGAACAGTACATGCTAACATTACGAACAACATCACAGCTTCACAAAGAAAATGGCCACTGCAATGATTTGCTTATTTGGCTGAAGACCAACAGCACAGTTGATAAGCATTACATTCAAACACCATTAAAAGCTGTTTTCTTTTCCAATACAAGAAAAAAATTATTTTAGAATTTTACAAGCAAAAAGCTTTTTTTTTCTTTTTTAATAAAGCAACAGTGTGTTTGAGATAAATATAAGTACAAAGTTCAAGGACTCCTGGTTGGTGGATCATTCTAATGGGGGAAAAAAGGGAAAATGTAAAAGTACCATTAGAGCGTCCATTTACACGGAACAGCTTGTGCAGTGAGTGTTTGTGTTTTCACTAATTCTTCATCGACATTCAAGAGATTATCAAACATTCATCTGGGTTCGTTCTGTGAGACATGTAATATAATGTTAAGTAATGACACACTCAGTGTGATGTTGGATGATAAAATGATGTGGCGGTGTTGCGATGCAGTTCTGTAATCATTAATTTATTCAAATGTCATCTTTGTGAACTTCAGGCTTGTTTGAAGCCAAAATCAGTGTCCGATAGAGCATATTTCTGATTGGCACAACAGACTAGAATCCATTGCTTATCTTTTTGGAGAGTATTTAATTTACTGACTTCCAATCACGATACATTAATTCGTCTTAAAACGCTTTATCCTGCTCAAGCCTTTCCCAGGGGAAGTTTATCATAGGCAATCTGCATGTTTTCGAACAGTAGGAGGAAACCAGGAGGTCCCAGAGAAAAAAATGTTAATCTCCAAAGAGTAACCTGAGCTCAGTATTAAACCGTAGGCGCCTTAAGCCATGAGAAAGCAATGCTACCTACTGCACCAAAACATCACCTAAAACTGCAACCTTTTTTTGCAACATTAAATTAGTTATTTAGCCGACACTCCCGGTATGGTTTTACCAATGCACATACATCTATTAACTGTATTCATCTGCATTTATAAAAACGAGCAGACTCCACCAACATTAGGGTGTTTTGGTGTGAAATTAGCAAAATGGCTTTGAGCAATGGCTTCTGCATTTAGTGGCACTTACGGACAGATCTCGGATTTTATAAAACTTAATCCACCATCTCTTTTACTTGAAGGTTTTCTCCTGGAGAAGTAAAAATGATACTCAGACACTATCTAACAAATCCTTGTGCTGTTAAAGGATTCTTGGTTTTTTTTTTTTTTTTTTTTTTTTTTTTTTTTTTTTCCACGAGGGGGAAAAACTTAAAAGGGACAAGTGTACAAAAAAAGACCCAGTTGGGGATGTTTTTTATTTTTTCTTTTATTAAAACAACCCC
>JBCNYH010000014.1:4729097-4761170 GCA_039654325.1 Tandanus tandanus
AGAGAGAGAGAGAGAGAGAGAGAGAGAGAGAGAGAGAGAGAGAGAGAGAGAGAGAGAGAGAGAGAGAGAGAGTTTGAACTTGCATCTCTTGTACACCAGATGGCAGTATCAAATCAGGAGACATACTGCAGTCACACTTTCTCATAATAAGGAAGCAGACCTTTCATTTTATTTAATTTAAATATGCTCTTGCATACTTTCCCTCAACGCTACCCTTTAGGGCAGTTCTTAATGTCATCGGGGTAGTGATGGCTCAGTGGTTAAGACTCTGGACTAATGATCTGAAAGTCAGGGGTTCAAGCCCCAGTACCACCAAGGTGCCACTTTTGGGCCCTTGAGCAAGGTCCTTAATGCTCAATTGTATAATAAAAAATGATAAATGAAAGTCACTCTGGATAAGGGTGTCCGCCAAATGCCATAAATGTAAATATCTAAATGGCTGTTGCATTACTTTAGAAATTTAAGTGAACTTTAATTTTACAGTTCAAAGTAATATATGACTTGCTGTTAGACTGGTTTTATTTTTAAAATGATCATGAATGCTGGTCAGTCAGATTCTAGACATGAAACTTGCCACAGATATTCTTTATGTCTATAAGAATCTGTGGTAAAGATGTCAAAGCTGTCATCAATTGTTAACATGGGTTTTTGTAGTGTGAAAATTGCTCATATTTGAGAAAAAAACACAACAACGATATTTTGATGGCTCATTGTTGCTAAAGTTTTATGGATGTAACGATTTTCACTGTATAGACATGTTAAAATGAATCAGGATTGATAAAAAAGATTTCAGCACTCAGTCTTGAGTCGTTATCCTGCAGCAGGGCTCCAAAGTTATTGAACATTTTTATTTGCTTTTGGACAGTTTTCAGAGCTTTATAACCAAGCAAGGAAAGCAGATGGGTCCATTTTGACCTTCAAAATGAAAAAAAAAAAAAAACAATCAGGAAAAATTGGGCTGGTACAAGGCATTTAAGGCCTGTCTTGACAATAGAATGCTGTGTATGCTGCCTTAAACACATTTTGCAAAAAATGAAAAACTTATTTTAAAATATAAATCTCACCAACTATTGTATAGAATTAACAAAAATTTTGCACATGTGCATTACTCAGATAGTACTACATCCATGAACCTTTATCATTTTTTTTCCTGAGATGGTGAACTGGTTGATTTGGCAGGGAATGACCCTGCTCTCCAAGGCAAGTGGACAGGCGTGATGTTGCTGTTGCACCGATCTGAATCATGCGAGTATGGTCTGAGGTCAGTCTTAAAATCAGTACTGAAACTGGGAGGTAAAGTTCGGTAACATTGCAACATCTGTTATTTTCACTTCCTCAGTGACAGCAATGACGTCATTAAGAATAAAGAGTTCTACTCAGGATGCCTGCATGAACCGTTGCACTCAAGTGTGGAAAACGTCAGAGCTGGAAATAAACCCCAAGCACCAGGTGCCTTAGATACGAAGATCAACTAAATACTCAAAACACAGACTCAGAACTTTATAGTGACGTAAATAAAGTATTAAAAAAAATATATTATCTACTTTTCAGACAAATATATGGATTTAGTGCAGTCACACTGATTTTTATGAATGGACTTTATTTGTATCATTCTTAAAATTATGCTTAAATGTCACTTTATTTAACAGAGCACACTGAAGTGATTTAGAAGCTGTGGTTTCAGTGAATTTATTACTCAATAAGACCATGAATATGTTGAGTGGAAGGTCGTGGTCACACCAGCAGCCCTTTTACTTATTACTCCACCTTTTCCTTTTAGTTAGGAGCTTTAAACCCTGAAGTCTTTAAACTCTGCTGCCCACAAACTAAGAAGAGTCAACCACAGTCCACTCCTAATTACCCTATAAGGGTGTGTGTGTGTTTATATGTAATGTATGTGAGTTTGTTGTGTTATATAACGTGGTTACTCACCAGGCTGCCACAGAGGGTGTACAGCCACTGTACTGTCTCGTTATGGTTTATAACTCCATTCATCCCATCCACGAACAGCATGATCTGACTCAAAGCTGTAACACACACACACCCCAATTCTTAATGATGCTACACTTTATTTTTTTGCATGCTATTCAGGTTCATATATCTACAGAAACACAAGGTGGGAAGTTAATCAGCCGAGTCTTCATTCTGGACGCCGGCTTCAATCCGCCGGATGTACAGATCTGTACTAAAATCTGTTTGTTGTTCCAGTATAAACTTCCTGTCCCAGAGCCCACGCCACAAAAACAACGCTGCAGAATACATGAGGTTACAAATCTAAAGGCTGAAGCGGCAGAGCGTTTACATGCACTAGACATGAACCCTGGACAGCGCAGAGAGATTGGACAGAGAGTGAAAGGAGCATGTAGATTC
The DNA here is from genome assembly GCA_039654325.1 of Tandanus tandanus. Taxonomy (NCBI): domain Eukaryota; kingdom Metazoa; phylum Chordata; class Actinopteri; order Siluriformes; family Plotosidae; genus Tandanus; species Tandanus tandanus. Next base: position 4,731,468 of record JBCNYH010000014.1, read on the forward strand.
TCTGTGCCAGGTTTTATAACAGCTTACACTTAGTACATCACAACATGTTTTAGCTGTGCTTGGAGCAGGAGATAAACAAGCAAATATTCCTGGCCAAAATCAAGAGCAGAATTTTGGTAGTCCAGTAACCCCAACGTACTAAATTTTTTTGTTTTAGTATTTTTTACTGCATTAATGTATGAACTGTAATATCTAATATCATTTATATGCATAATCATATTAAATTTTTATCACTGCATAATTAGAAGTCATTATTATCTCCACAAAATTATAACCCTGCATAAAATATAAATCCAGTATATATGGTTTCCATATTGGATTGTAGAAGGCAAAATTATTTTTTAAAACAAGTTTTTCTGGGTTTTTTCCTTCCTTTTTTTTTTTTTTTTTTTTTACACTCTTCCTTCTTTTGGACAGCTATGGTGCAGCCAAATCATAAATCAAATAAAAATAAAAATAAAATGTGCAAGCAGAATATTACCTATGGCAATTATAATTAATAAAACTAGCAAATTTATTACTTGAATTGTTTCATTTCTTCCAGGCTTTGATAGATTCCTAATGCATGCTGAAAGATAAAATAATCTTAATTACCAATTGGTCAAGTAGAATTTAGACCAATGCTCATCTGACCCTTAGCCACACCCTTTCAACCATCTGACACTTCGCCACAACCACCCTGTTCGATCAGCTGTTTGATAGCCACACCCACTTGCCTATCAGACCCTTAGCACCTCCCACTCACCTATCTGACCATTAGCCACACCCACTAACCAATATGACTCATTCACTAAACAAAATAACCTTATTTAAGCACTTATCACAACAATACTTCGGTCTCATTGTAACTCACTTAAAGTGGTACCATTTAAGATGCTGATATATTTAAATTTTTTTCTTTAGTTTAAAAATAGTGTATGGTTCTAGGTGGCGGGGAGGCATCGTGGTTAGCATGTCCGCTTCACAGCAAGAAGGTCCTGGGTTTGAATCCCGGGCTTTCTGTGTGGAGTTTGCATGTTCTCCCTGTGCCCGCGTTTCCTCTGGGTACTCTGGATTCCTCCCACCATCCAGACATGCACATTAGACTAATTGACTGTTTCAAACTGCGCCTACACTGTGGTGTGAGTGGTTGTGTGTGTGTTGGCCCTGCAATGGTCTGGCGAGCTGTTGTACAAGGTGTACCCCCTTCACCCAGTGTCGGCTGAGATGGACACCAGCCTCCCCACGACCCTAGTAAGATTAAGCAGTTCTGCACAAGTGAGTGAGTATATGGTTTTGTTTATGGTTGAAAGAGTTTTTAATGGTCTGACAAAAAAAAAAAAAAAAAAAAAAAAAATTCAGTGGAATTTTACTCTTTTTTTTTTTTTTTATAACTAGATCTCCCACCTCGAAGAATGTAGTTCTGGTAGTTATGATCTGCCTCAACGCCTACTTTTATAAAGCAGGTCAAGCCATCAGAGTTTACAAACTCCGGTACCAAATCCTTATCATCCTGTCAGACAGACAAAGAAAGAAAGAGTTCACTTGATGGTTTTGACAAAATAATAAAATAAATCATTTACTGACAAATTTCTACAATTATAAATACACATGCATATGCAAATTCATAATCCCAGAACACAGACCAAACTCTCCTGAAACTGGTGCTGGCTTTAATTTATCAAAAGTCTGCGCAGCTATAATGGTATGCGACCTTCAAATAAATTTATTATGCGAGTACAAGCACCAGGATGTCTGAAAACTGATGTCTACAGTTCTTTAATATCATAGTACAATATATATATGTTTTAATCTGGTCAGTGTTAATTATGTAGTTAACTCATTGTGTACTCACCTGAAACAGTTGCTTCAGTGAGAAAAGTGAACGACGCAGTTCAGGTCCCTGAGAGTTATACAGCTTCTCTATAATAGAAAGAACAAAAAAAAAGTGTTGACATGATTTTGATTGAACCGTCAAATAGGACAATGAGGCTTTCATTGAAAAAGCAGGCTCCCTTATTTCAGCCCTGTATTTCATGACATAGTGAACAATAAAAACATGTCTTAGCCTCATTAAAGGAGGAGGTGTAGTGGACTGAGATCATTAGACGATGTACAGGGAACCAACCAGATACCGTAAAACCTTGATGGCTGGTTCTCAAGAACCAGGCAGTCATTAGGCTCAAATCTTTTGACCTTGCACACAACTGTGAAGAAATGCACGGTATTTTTCTTGGAAGTATAATATAACAGGGCAAGTTGGTATGAATAGAAGTCCAGGCCCTACTTCTCTCAAGAAATTTTTTTTTTTTTTTTTTTTTTTTTTTTTTACAAAATTAAGGTACGACTTTTTTGCCATCGACATCTTATTTTGCTGCTAACCATTGGCTTGAAGTGGCACGATGGTTAGCACGGTCATCTCATAGTGAGAAGGTTCTGGGATTCAATCGTTGGTCCAACAAGGGCCTCTTTCTATGTGAAGTTTGCATGTTCTCCCTGTGCTTGTGTGAGTCTCTTTCAGGTACTCTAGTTTCTTCCCACAGTCTAAAGACATGCACATTAGGTCATTAGGTCTCAAAATTGTCCAGAAGTGTAAATATGAGTGAGCTAGCCGGGCAATAGACTAGCGACCTGATCAGGGTGTAACCCCGCCTCTCACTCGAAGTCAGCTGGGGTAGGCTCCAGCTTCCCTGCGACCCTGACAGATGAGCTCCAGATCAATTAAAGTAAATGTCAAATAAATCATAATACAACTATGCTGGTCGCTGTCAAGGAATCCCAGAATGTCATACATGTTTTAACAATTGGCCTAAAGAAGTACAGATAATTATCTCTACTCGTTAGGTTAATAGTCATGGCATAAAAATTTAAGGGTGTGGTCTGCAATTTTTAAAGCTATTTTTAGCCCTTTAATAATCATATAATTACAGAACAAAATGTGAGTCGTAATACTGTCATAGAAACAATCTTTACATAATTTCTGGCCCTTAAAAGCTGCTCCACCCTCAACCCATCCCCATTCAAAAGAAAGATGTTCAGCGTTGTCCTAAAAGGCAGCTCAGGAGGGATGTGTAACTTCAACACAGGAACCTTTTGTGTGCGTGGGGGGGGGCACCTGTTGAAGTGTGCCTCACAGGTAGCATAGGGCTACAGTATAAAAATAATAAACTGTTCCTTTAATGGCCAAACAGTTAAACACAAAAAAAAAAAAAAAAACTATGATGAACATAACTTTGATGGGTTTTTTTTGTTTGTTTTTATATTTTTATTTTACAACTTTCAGATTTATTGTATTTTTATCAAAATAAGATTTTTATTCGACTCAAATCAGTGATGCAATCATGACATGGGACATGAACAAGGTGTACATGATCCAACTTGTGGCCATAAATAACAAAAACCAAGCCAGCAAAGTTAAAGGTACTGAAGTAAATCAGCTCTGTTATCCATACAAGTTGTTGTGTAATGGAATGTTAAAAAAAAAAAAAAAGGAGGGCATAATAAACTCATAATCCATACAAGCTGAAACATGAGGCCTGCTCTACTTTCTACTGCAGACAGATTTACTGTCCTTCTGTTTTCTTTTCATTGAAATTGTTTTCTCTTGATATTATACAATGCCAGAGAGAAACCATGCTCTGGCTGACACATGCAACACAGGTCACAATAACTACAATGTCCAATAAATAAATAAAAAACATTCTGCATTTCAGGGCAGTTTATTCTGCAGGAACTTTGATCATGTTAGGCCAGATTAATAACCACTGGCCACCATAATATCAATGTAGTTTAGTTAATTCCAGCAAGCAGGATTGAGCATTAATATTATTTTTTAATTATTATTACTCTTACACTAAATAACTCCTTGGTTTGTGATCTCAAACTGTTTAGAAATGGGTTCAAGTAGGAAAGCTAGAATATTTAATAATTTTGTGATTCTTTTCTGAGGCTTAGTCCACACCAACACAAGCAGTTTTATGCATGCTAGCATCTTTAGTAGCTTTCCTGAAAGTTGCACTCACATACTATGCAGGTACACTGGGTGTTTTTACATTACACTTAATACAATTTCTGTCTTTTGATTGGTTTTGACAACATGAACACAAAACACACATTCTTGCATATCCCATTACTGCTTGTGGTCAGGCATCACTGACTGCAGATCACCAATAACAAAAGGATTTCCGCCATCTTGACAAATTGTCAAGATTATGGCATCATACATTAGTATTTTCAAAAAGTTCAGTTTCCATTTACCCAATACTACACTGCCTGGTCAAAAGATGTCCCATACTCTAATATTTTGTTGAACCTCCTTTAGCCTTGACTACAGCACATAATCTCTTTGGCTTTATGGCTTCAGTTGGTCAGGTCAAGGCTCAGCAACATTATGTGGCAATAAAATTAAGTCCAATGATGACCTGAATGACCAGGTTATTCCATCAATGGACTTTTTCTTCCTTGCTGGTACGGACATAAAATTGGGGCTTCAATAGTCAAACAGTGGTTCAGGTAGAATGAGGAATCATTTTCACATGTGTACTGGCACCACAGAGTCCTGACCTTAACCCTATTGAAAGTCTTTGGCTGTTCTGGAGAAGACTTTATGGAGTGGTTCAATTTTCCCCTCATCAATTCAAGATGTCGGTGAGAAATGAACCCAACACTGGATGGAAATAAATTTTGTGACGTTGCTTAAGTTTGTGAAAATAATGCCATGGTGATTACATACTGTAATCATGGCTAAAAGTGGTCCAACAAAATAAATTAGAGTGCGGAACTTTTTTTTTTGGCCAGGCAGTGTACATTGTAATAATAATTTCAGATTGTGGAGGGTGGGTGGAAAAAAATTAATAAATTAAAAAAAACTGACAGCATTCTTGGTGAGTGAAAACAAATTGGACATATTCTCCACCTTTTCTAAACTTTTCAGACCTCAACTGGTATGTTCCGTTCAACATACATGTGGGTACATGAACAACATTCTTCTTAAAGTTTTTTCTTTCTGGTGGTGATTTGATGATGGTGGTGGCAGAGAGTACTGTCTAACAAATCACTTCCAAAATCTCCCATGGGTGTTCAGCTGAGATCTGCAAGTGTGCACACCATTTCCTTCCTGTTTTCCTTCATGCCCTCTAGACATGGGTGGGGTCATCCTAGAAGACACCACTCCCATCAAGATAGAAGGGTTGCATCATAGGGTAAAGGTGTTCAATCTGGAGGTGTTGATATTGATTTGCAGCCATGTTTCTCTGTAATCGGGTCCATGCGGTGCCAACAAAACATCTCATACAGCATCCCCCCCAATTAATTTGTTTCCTTTAATTTGGAAGTAGGGAGGAAAGAACAGATCCCAGTCCCACCCAGATCCCTGCATGTTTGTTTAATCTAAACATAGTCATGGCTTGTTCACTACATAGACAAGAGTTTAACTTGGAAATAAGAAATAATAAACAGATTCTCCTCTCCAGCCCAAACTTGCTCAATGATTACATTTTACCAGTAATATTGAAGAGCCTCTTTCATTGTGAGACTATTTTGTCATGTGTGAACATGTACACTGAAATGGGTAAAAGCTACAAATAGAAACAACAACACACTGACACATCCACCGTGTACAAGCAAGTCATATTAATGATTAGAATTGCTTCACATGATAAACAAGCCAATCAATTACACCATCTAATTAATTTATAGCTATTAATATATACCAGGGCAGTGGTGGCCCGGTGGTAGGGTGCTGGATTACTGATCCCAAGGTTGGGGGTTCAAGCCCCACAATCAACGGGATGTCACAGCTGTCCCCCAGTGCAGCTAACTGGGTTATAAAAGGCTGGCCATGTCTCTCACTGTCTGTGGTGAGAGGCATGTAAAAGAACCATTGCTGATTTTCGTCAAGAGTAGGCTGCATAGCCGTCAGCGTGTTTCTGCACTGCGATGGCCTGGCGAGCTGTCCAGGGTGTACTCTGCCCTCGCCCAGAGTCAGCGGAGACAGGCGCCAGCCTCCCCGTGGCCCTAATTAGGATTAAGCGGTTCAGAAAATGAATGAATGGCCTAATATCTCTCTCACACACACACACACGTCAAAAGTTTGGACACAATTTCTTTAGTCACAATAGCACAATTTGAATACTGAACACCAAATATTTTATATTATTTCATTTAATGAGCACATATACTTGCAAAGTATATGTTATTTATTAATGTATACTATTTTATATACTTATAAACAATGTTTTATTTATATCAACTGGGATTAAATCAGTGTAATAACATTAGACAAGTGCATTTTGCCCAAGTTCCTGGTTTCCCAGGTTCCAAGTCAAACAAAATACATTGGATATATTTTTCTTTGGATGCCAAATTTGTTTGAGCTTAAAAGGAGTGAACATGACTTGTTAAAAAGTTAATCTCTTTCAAATATTTAGATGAATTTCTTTCTGTGTGCAAAATTTTAGCCCGATAGTTTGTTTTAATGGTTTTAGGGGCAGTTATTCGAAAACCAAGTCTCTGAATGATGTCCTTCAATACCGAAGTTTACAGGCACATATAGGATTTTGATACACTCATGCTATTTACTGACAGATTTGTGCTTGAGGAGACAAAAGGCTTGGATTAAAATCATTACCTGTGCAGTGGGAAACTATATATGCACAAGGATTCATATATTTAAGCACAAACACCTGAAATACTGAAAGGAATAATGTTTAAAGCCAATTAATTTAGTTATTGATGACGTCATCATTCTGAGACGCGGTTTTCAAATAACCACCAATAAAATTGTTAAAATAGCAGCTATCAAAGGTTTCGCACACAGTCAGCTTTTAATATAGAGTTTTGATTGAGATTAACTTTCAGCAAGAGCTGCCTTCTCCTTTAACAGCACTAATAAACTCAATTTTAATGGTCAATGACAATATTCAATATTTCTGGTGACTGGATCCCTGAATATTCAATATTTCTGGTGACTGGATCCCTGAACTGGTAAGCAACATTTTAGCTTGATTTCGCAAGGAACTTTCTCTGACATGAATTTCTTTTGGCAAACGTGGACTTGTTTTGGTGGACTGCTTTGACGACCAGCAGCCTGGTGGTTTCTAATGACAGTCATGCGAGGTAATTACCGCCCGTGTGTGCACACTTGCACATAAATAAGAAGAAAGTGACAGAGGGAGAGAGAGGATAGCACCACAGAGCTGCCGTTTGTACGTGTTTCTTCATAAAGGAAGGAAGCTTTGAGCGCAGACTCGCAGCTATTAGACAGTGATGTAGTACCAAGCAGGCCTGTTGGATGATGATAGCACAGAACGAAGACTAGAAAGAGAAACACAGAGACAATCAAATTGACAAAAGAAGCTGAATGAGCAAAACCAAAACACATCTTCGTACACACATATCCACAGACAGAAATAGAAGCATTGGGTGGTTCCCCAGTCAGGGTGGCTTAGTCAAATGAAAATGCAAAAAATAACCAGCCACTCACACAAGTGTTGTCTAAAATACTTAAGATACAGCAATTCCATAAGCCATTCTGGGAAATACTGCATCAGATTTAACACACTATCCCTCTATATGACTAAGAGTTAGTGGACACCGAACTACCATATCTATACATGTTTATTGAACATCTAATTTCACATTTAGTCACCTTTGCCTTTTTAAATGAGGCTTTCCACTAGATTTTGGAGCATGGCTGTGGGGATTTGTGTTCATTCTACCAGAAAAGCATTAGGGAGGCCATAAACCAATGTTGAGTGAGGAGGATGGGGGACTCAGTGTCCCAGTTCATCCCAAAGGTGTTCAGAGGGGTTGAGGGTCAGGGCTTTGTGCAGGACACTCAAGTTCTTTCATTGCAACTTTAGAAAACCATGTCCTAATAGAGTTTGCTTTGTGCACAAGGGTATTGACCCGCAGGAATATGCTTGGGCCAGTAAGTTCAATTCATTTCTTCAATTTCTATCCTGATTATCTATTATGGGTTGTGAAGAGCAGTAGCCAAACCCAGGTGATTAGGGACAAGAGATGGGGCCGCCAGTTTATTGTGAAATTAACACACAGATATAAAAAGCCTTTCCTTTTTAACCCATGGGTAGTTTGGAGTAGCGAGTCGCCCATGCTGCATGTCTTTGGACTACAGTGGACTGGAGTGTTTTGTCATCAGAGGGGATACCAAATAAAAAGTACACCAAGAACATGAATGATGAACCCTTCAAAAAAGGTGAAAGCTTTATCCTGTCTTTCATTAACCAGTATAAACTCACAAGTTCCTCTGCTATAGACGCTTTCATACTGAGCAGTTCTAGGGAAGTCTTAAGAGGAACTATTCCCAAGGGTGAACCCCGAGAACCAAAATCCACGATGGTCTTTTTGGAAACACTGAAGTGATGTACGCCAGCTGATGGCTGGTATAGCAACACCACTTCTGTGCAACATACAACAATAACAAAAGAATGGAGAACGCCGAGTGGGAAACATGCTAATGGGTTACCTAGGCAACGAGAGCTGGTGCTTCAGTTGTGCAGGAATTTGCTTGTGTTGCGAGGCGATTCGCTTTATCACTCAAATCACTTGTCACACATCACTTCCTGTGTGGATGCCGCTGAAAAGCTGTTTTTTTACACAACTTTTTGGGACTATAAACATGGTGCTGCACTGGGCCAATCACCATATCATAATTCTGGTGGGGGGGGTTTGCTTATTCTGAGCTTATGGTAGCAATCTATATAAAATCAGAAAGGCAGCACTGGTGAGCTCTGATCAAGTGAAGATATTCCTTAATCCTTCACATAAGACTCAGAAGTCGAATTGTGCAGCCTTCACCAAGGGAGTTTATCCAAAGCAGTCAGAGAACAAAAAAAAGAAAAGAAAAAAAAAATAAAATAAAAAAATAACAATTACAAGCAGCTACTACAGCTCATTGTTCTCATCTGTATGGACTTTTCACAAGGTCTGGAAGATTTATTAAACTAAATGTTTGTGGTTAAAGAGAAAACAAGAGAACAAAAGACAAGAACGTGAGGCCATGGAGAATGAAGAAAGAAAAAAAATAATCGCATGAGGACAACAAATTACAAACATTTACAACCTAAGGGAAATCAACTGTTTTGTTCAAGTCTAAACAGCTTCATTTGAGGGATTTACCTTCACGACAAATAAAAAGGGTCGTATTACTGAATGGAAACACCGAAAAAAAAAAAAAAAAAAAGAACCAAAAGAAACAATAGGCATGCATGTGTCCAGCATAAATAAGGATGAAAGTTTCTTCTCCTCAGGCAAGGACTTCCCAGATTGCAGCATTTAGAACCTTTTAATGTTCCAACTGTGTACAAGAACATTAGACAAAACCGTGTTTGTTCCATCAGAAGAGATGTCATGCCAACAAGGACCCAAATTACAGCTAGATTTATTACCTTCCAGTGGGTTCGGTTTGTGCTGCCTTCTGACAATGTCAACATGGCCAATAAGCCATACCATTGAACACTGGGGGGTTTGGCTACTTGCTTACATTTTGCAAGGCACAAACCAACCTGATGAAAAATATACTATAAAATCTGTCTTTCAACTGAGTCTCTGGGTTTAAACACTATACAAACTATAAACGCTGTAAAGGCAGACTGTACAGTCCATTTACTTGAAGTAAAATAGGGGTGAGACAACTGAAAAACTTGGGATATGCTTACAGCAGAATAAAAGGAATGAACCATAACTAGATGTTTAACTGAGCAAATAACTCAATAGAGGAGGCATTCCGGGTTTGTGGACGTTAACACTAATAAATCCAGAGAATTTTACAGTAGGGTTCTCAAAAACTATAAACATCTGAACATACCCCAAAAAGAGTCAAAGTCTTTATAGAGATATTGCCTGGAAATTGTCAGGTGAAACACATAAGGTCTCCTAGCCTATCGCCCAGAATAATTATCTAATAAATAATTAATAATAACTTACAGGTGTATAAATGGACACAGGGTTGAATAGCTCTCTCACATGTACATATCCTGTCACGTGGTGTTAGTTGGCAGCTGGATTTAGTCTTGGTGAGGTGTTCATGCACGACTTTAGGCAATGCAAGGCGAAGTAGCAGGGGGCATTTCATCAATGCTAGTCCCTAAAGGTTTGCTTGGGGTGCTTAAGGCTTCAAGTGTCCCAATCAGCTGCTTTAAGTTTAGCTAAAAATCACCACCAGCAGTCATCACTGCTGATTATGTAGTATTGGAATGCATTGGGGTTTTTTTTCGGTGACTGTTTCCATATTGAACTTGATAAACAAAAGGGGGGAAAAAAACAGTTCCTTCCCAAACTACCAAGGTCTGGTTCTCATTGCTAGTTATGGTTATGATACAGTTCTAAAAAGTTTGCATTTTGTATAAGAATTTATAATTGCCTCCAGTTTATGCATGAACAGAATACTTACTTTGCATCATAAAGTATTTTAAGCCATTTATAATAATAATGCAAACACTGGAAGCACATGCAGTCTTCCTAATCAGTTTAAAAGCTGGCCTGTGTTCTATCTTTGAATCACATGTCTAAATTAAGAGGATTATTTTGACTAGCCATTCTGTTTCAAGTCAGGAAACCCATCCTGTATATGTGCTCAGGTTTGTCAGAGTTTGTCTATAAACCTCTCACACAGGATGTCACAATAGTCGCTAATGAGGGCAAAAGGGGAGAAACCATGAATGAAATAAAACAGTAAAGATTTACATATGCTTTACATAGGTGGACAGATCGATCAAGGACATGCAGAGTGTCCTTGAGAGATTAGGTTTTTTATTATATTCAAAAATGGAGAGTTTAAAGGTTTTGTTTAACACTTTATCCATATAGGTTAATTCTTGGTGAGAAGACATCATAACTGTAATCAACGTTTAGTATAGCTTCGAGAAAAACCCATGATAACTATGCTAACTTAATGAGAACCTAAGCTGCCTGAAAGCGTGCTGTATTGGCGCTCTGCTCTTCAATTCTACAAATGTTCAAGTCTATTATAGTGACCATTATTTCTGCAAAAACAACCCCGAGGCAAACAATCTCTCTGTTCTACTCCTACTGATTGTCTTTTTTTTAAGCTGATAGAATGTTAAAAACACCCATATTTCCTCCTGTTGTGGTCAAATATGTGCATAAGAATAGAGTATTACGCAGCCCTTAGGATAGGATGTTGCCTTTTAGTCAATAAACACAGAACGACAGCATTATATTGCCCCGCTGTCATTAAAAGTGTGCTTTTGAAGGTGATGACCCAGAGGTCACACAAAATAAAAATAAAAACACCACAAGTCTACTCTGCTGGAGGCAAAACGAATACACACAAGTATTATTTCCTTTTTAACCCACATGCATACCACCTCCCATCCGACGCCAGTTAAAACAAACAGGTCCGGTGTTTTAACAGAACAAGTGGTCTGTGGAGAAAAAAAAGCCAGCGCCTTTGACCTTTCATTCCAAGCATTATTAACAACGTGCCCGTAACATGCCCCAAGGTTAATAGCAGGATCATGAATTCTGGCCCAAACTTCACAACCTTACATGGGCACGTCATAAACACATACAGAAAGAGTATTCTTGTACAAATAGCCAATCCCAGCACAATCTAAATTATTCCCACAATCTAAAAGACTTGAGGACATGATCAACAATCCGGCTCTTTAAAAAGAGCCAGCACACACCATCGAGCATAAGCAGCTTTAAATAACGTTGTACCTCATCATGACCACAAAATTAAATTTAGCTCAGCTATAGACAGTAAAAAGAGTCACAGACAAGATGTACTAGAGACGATATATGAATTATAGATATGAATATCTGGACTTTCATGTCAGGTGAATTGAAAGCTAATTTCAGAAAGTTAAAGTAAATAAATGGTCCAACTATGGATAAAAACCTAGAAACAGATGTCAAGATTCTGTTAAAAATAAAACAAGAGGTGTTACTAGAGGGCTACTCCACAACACCACATGGATAACGATGCAAATACCCCTATATGGTTACTGGTTTAATTACTCATCTGATCGTCTTACAAGATGTTATTATATGGATGTGACCAAATTAGTGAAAAAAAACCCTTTCATTTGAAGATTTTACAAGATGGCTTGAGTTTGACCTTTCAAGGTCACTCAAGATCACAAGGTAACAGTCTCATTTGAACATCTATATATGTGACCCGCTCCAGCATTTAGGGCAGTGGCTAGGCCTTGCTTGTACCTGGTCTAGAATGGAGAAGTAAGGCACCTCCTTCCCTCCACAAGCCTGTGTGTACACCTTGGGCAAGTGTTAGCACACCCTGGCCTCCCTTGGCCGGGGATACAGCCTTCATGCACCCACCGGCGGATCTGACCTGCCGTCTTATCCGACAACTGGAAGTCCTGCAATTCAACTCGGCTGCAGCTCTGGCATCAGGCAGTGCTGTTTGTCAATCCGGCAACAGTTCTAAAAAAAGAGTGCCGTTTTAATGTCGTCTTTTTTAGGCACAGCCTAAAAATTTATGAGAGGAGTTTTCAAAACAGTTATAGATAATGCTACTGCATCCGAGGCAACCGGAATGCCTTTCACTTGAGATACTTTCTTAAGATTATCCATATTTGGTACCAGAGTACCTACCTACCAAATCATACAACGGTAAACCAATGAGAAGCTTCAAAACAGACATGACTTGGTGTAAATAGAACTCATCTGTTGCTAGGAAGACGCTAGTACGATGGCGCTGATTGGTCTAGAGCTGGATTCATTTAGTGTATGGTTGCTAGGAAGTTTCGAATGTGGACATTCAGAAACTGGCTCTATAACAGTAACTGCTATTTTCTCAAAAATAGCATTTCCTTATTAGGGACATTCAAAGTGATGTAACCCAGTCAACATTCCACAGTTTCAAACAAAATTCTCCATTAATTTTCATTTCCACTTTTCCCAATGCTGAGATGATAATACTTCAGAAAAACCCACTGTGTCACAACTCTTACAAAAGATATCACATTCTTCTACAGCCGTGGCCGCTTCCAAAGAATCTGAATCAAACCCCTTCAGTTCCAGTAATCTCAGTGTAGCAATGCTCAGGACTGATTTCAGACGTGGATGATTAGTCAATTTGCTATACTGTAATCGAATCAAAGAACATGAATGTAATCCATCTTAAGAACCCAGCATTTGGCAGCTCAATAGAGCAAATGTTTCTTATCCACCTCATGAGGTTACTCGGTGACCCTAAGCGGTCAGACTGACAGATAATGGTCTTGCAGACTCCAGCAACTGGCCTTGATATTACTGTTGGGCATCTGGATTGACTTTTTGCTTCTCTGGTATGCAAGAACCTCTGATTGTTATCATTTACTGCCCTTTTGCAGAGTAGAAGCTCCTCATCTACTAAACTACACATGCCATGCTGTTTTGTGAGTTTTATATAGGAGTTTAAGGCGGAACATATGAGAGGAGGCGCCAGAAGATACAGAGTTTAACGACTGTCAGATTATTAACTAAATATTTTTTTCGGTCACTTAACATGAACTCAAATTAGAATCTTAATTGCAGGGATGGTTTTTGGATCACAATTATTTATTCAGTCAAATTACATTGAAGAACTGTAAAGAGCATTTGCCCCTTTCTGATTTCCCCTAGGCGACAAGGTGCTGTAGTGGTTAGCACTTCTGCCTCACAGCAAGAAGGTATTGGGTTAGCGTCCCGGGCTCGGGCGGTTCTGTTCGGAGTTTGCATGTTCTCCCCGGGCTTGTGTGGGTTTCCTCCAGGTACTCCAGTTTCCTTCCACAATCCAAAAACATTCACATTAGGCTAATTGGATGTTCCAAATTCCCCACAAGTGCAAGTGTGAATAGTTGTGTGTGTTGTTCCTGTGATGGTCCGATGAGTTGTAACATACTTTCGTCTCTTGTCGACTGAGATAGGCTCCAGCCTCCCTGCGACCCTAATCAGATTAAGCAGTTCAGCAAATGAGTGAGTGAATAATTTCCTCTGTTTTTGTTTATTCTTGGCATTTAAGGGTGTCTGATCTCCAGTCAAATTTTGTACAACACAAAAAGACAACTAAGGACCACTTAGCCAGTGTGACTCCCATAGATCATACAGGAATAATTTATACATTTATGTAAAACTCTTAAGGCCTAATGTAGGTACCATTTAAATAAATGATATTTTTTGACTTCTACATTGAGTCATTACATGTACATATATGTGTACTGTAAGTATAAACTCGAACTGATTTTCACCAATTTACCAAAAGTATTAAAAACATTCCATAAAAACTGTGTTAAACTCTGAATCTAAAACCGACTATATTTACTGAGATCCAGAAACTTAGATAAAGAGCCCAACAACTAAATCCAGAGTTTTTGAGTGATTACATGGCAGCAACCAGGACTTTATTCAGCCAAGAGCACTACAGCATGCAAGAATGTAGAGAACACTGCCAGTACGTCAACGTCTGATAAGCTATTCGGCCCATGCTTTCATTTTTGACCTCTTAACTCAGCTAACATTACGTTTGAGCCAAGCACGCCTAATATCTCCTTAATGAAATAACCCAAGGTCATGCTTAGAAATCACTCACGCACTCAACTTTGGACTAAAGAAGGGGGAAAAAAAATAAAAAATAAAAATACATGGACATTAAAACTTCTCAGCAGGAGCGAGAAAGCTCAAGCAAATGATGAACGAATGACTGTATATTTATCACTACCGTGTATCTACACACATTTTGTTTTCATTCCAATGCAACTACCGAATAATTTATAGCAGTTACTCAAAGAAATGCATTCAGATGAATAATATGCCAGGAATGTAGGGGTTAAGATCTGTGATTAATAAACTGGAAAATATGGGAATTCTTAAAAACTCATATAGATCATATATCTAACTTAATGGTGCACCTACGATAAAAATGCAGAGATCACTCTTTCTGTCGTGACAACCTTCTACCTTTAACTCTAAGTCAGGAGATCAGCACTATGAGCACCTGTTCATAGAAAGCTTTAGATAAAACTAATTTGTACATTAGCGATCTAAATTAATCAAGCCGCAGCTGCAAACTTGCATAAAAAGGAGAAGACTTTAATAGCCCTATAACAATACAGGAGCATTTAGAAATGTGGACTGCACTCCTACTGTACATGTAATATCTTCTATATAACTTATTTTAATTATTAATTTATTTATTCATTCATCTGCTGAACTGCTTTATCATTGATCAGGGTCACAGGGAGGCTGAAGCCTATCTCAGCCAACTCAAGGTGGGGTACACTCTGAACAGCTCACCAGTCCATCGCAGGGCAATACACATACAACCATTCATACTCACACCTAGGGGCAATTTGAACAGCCAATAAGCCTAATGTGCATGTATTCGGACTGTGGGAGGAAGCTGGCGTACCTGTAGGAAACCCACAGAAACATTGGTAGATCATGCAAACTTCACATAGAAACGGCCAAACCCAGGACCTTTTCGGTATGAGGAGGATATGCTAATCACTACGCCACCCTGCCTCCCTAGTCTAAATTAGGGCTTCTCAAATGTTTTACAGTTAGGATATTTAATCATAATAAGGGAAAAAAATATGGAGCCTGTGATTAATGTTGTTTAAAAGAAAACTTATTTAAAATAATGTTTGTTTTTATACGTAATATTTATTGAAGATTTTTTTTCTGCACTTAAATGGTCATATTGGAGCTCTGGAATAGTGCCACTGTTGCACTTAACAAGTATTACCCCATCATCTGGAGGTAATCATCTGTGGTAGAGGGCCCAAGAGAGTATAACTGGCTGGGCTCTGAGGGAAGAAGGGATGGGATATGCTCCCCTCCCTGTCAATCACAGTGACACTAGCCAATATTGGGTGCCTATGAGCGCATGCATAGAAAAGTGGGAGAATAGAGCTTTCCTCCGACTGTGTCTCCTTATGTCCGACGAGCAGCAGTTTGGGGGTAAAAAAGTGGTTGGCTGGAAGCACATGCCTCAGAGGAAACATGTGGTGACCTTTGCCCTTCCTGACTGGTAGCTGTCAAGTGTTAGGGAAAAATGGTTTTTAAAAAAAATGGTGGACTGTTGGTTCCATCCCTTTAAAGATTATAGTAGAGTGCTGCTCTTTAGGCCATTACGAAATCCCAGAATACCATGGATTGCAGGTTTGGTTATCCTTTTCCCAAAAACATACGTAAGCCTCCCAAATCTGCTCAACAAGCAAGCACTCCCCCTAAATGCCTACTTGACCTGAGCAGGTTCTGTAATAAATACAAAAACACACAAAGCTTTTATTCCAGGATGACGACTCGCTGAACATGTGACCATTTCTAGCCAGTCCTCCTTCAGCCTTAGCACTCATATGGATTCACTCTCACAGACGGTCTAGAAGCCTAAAACCACCTTAGAGCTGTTTATGATGTAGACAGACAATGTTACATGTTGTACCACTGAGAAAGGCCTTGAAGAATAATTCCCAAGACTGAAAAGACAGAGAGGAGGGCACAAACAGAGAAGAAAAACAGAAATCCCAAGAGAGAATTCTGCGTACCAAGATAAAGAGTCAGCACAGACGAGAAATGGAAAAACGCTTTGGGACAAATTAAGTGCCCAGTCCATAGCTGGGAAGTAAAAAAGAAAGATCATAAAATCCAGTGTTACATCACAAACAAGATCAACCATTCACTCGTTTTCTGAAGAAAGTCTGTATAGGGATGCCAAAATTCAAACTGTTACCAGTCCCGCTGTATAGCTTCTCTCTTTCATACACACACACGCTAATTTGCTCTCATCCCTGAGGCAAGTGCAGCAAAGCAAAACCACAAATTTCAGACTTAAAGCCCATATCAACAACACCAACACCTCCATTACACCTCTTACAACTCTAAACGTACCCAAACTCACCAGTCTGTGCCTCAAAAACACAAACCTCGAGGGAAAAATGGGAGGAGACAAAACATCTGCGTCACAAAGTAGCTCAGTGTAAGAATTCTTGAATAATTACCCTCTTTAACAAAAATGCCTGGGCAGATTCCTTCCATTTAATACTACAGTATAGGTAAATTCTCAGACGTCATAAGGTTCTGATTCACTTTCTCTAACAGCACTTCTGATAATAGTGCAGAAATTACTGGGTTAGATTAGATTAATGCGCACGTTGTAAATGAATGCATGTAAACATTTATATAGCAACCATGTGCCACACAATCTACACCTTACAAACAAATTAAAATGGTCTCCTACATCTGCAAAGGAGGTTATGTTTTACCTTTGGTACGTCTGTTACTGTCAGTAGACTTACACGGAAATCTGTGTGTGGATTTTTATGAAATTTCTACCAGAGGCGGGGCTTCAGACAAGGAAGTAAGACGGCCCTAGATATTGGAGACAATCTGGATCAAATTCTGGATGCAGGAATTTTTTTTAAGGATTCTTTAACATTGTGAGATAGGATGGTTTTTTTTTGTCATAGCTGGTCCTCTGAACACTCTGGTTAAATAAAGAAAAGCATTTTCTGCAAACTGCATTTTAGGTCACTGAAAAGAGACCTTTTGTAAAACTCCTGCCAGTGTGAAGGTTTCCAAAAACTCTGTTTACAAGGTTGATTTGGGCTTCTAAAGTATTCTGCATTTTCTATTTTTATTTATTTTTCCCCCATTTAATTCTTTCCTAAATTTAGTCGTATCCAATTCCCACCTGTCAAGTGTCGCCTTCCTATCACATACGACCACCACCAAGCAGGGAGCGGCGTAAGCATGCACATGCCCCCTTCATGGCACGTGATGCTGCCACCCACCTCTTTACAAACTGCTGCGCATACGCATTTGAAGGTGGCCTAACACACTGAGAAAAAGCACTATTCACCCCTTGTGTATGAATGAGCTCACAGAAGTTCATGGATTGGCTGGTAATAGCTGCGAATGACAAAGGAGTATATGCCATCCCTCTCTCCCGTGACAGCTCGGCCAATGAGCATCAACCCAGATTCGAACTTGTGATCTCCAGGTTGATAGTCACGCACCTTGCTGATGCATCACTTGGGAGCCCTGTATTGTGTATTTTGATGATACGGTGTGCATCTTCATCTCCTTTGCTTACATAAGGCAACAGCATGCTTTTGCGTCGTCATATGGACATAGTCTTTTATAAAATGGTGCAAGTGTGAACAGGATTTTATTTTGAGGTAAGAAAAAGGAAAACCCCTATTAAAAAAATTCTCATATACTATGTGGACTAGGCCCAACTTGTTTTGTGGCGGATGTCCAAATGCTATAGTAGAAAACAACTTTATAGTAAAATAATCAAGGTTTAAGGTCTTAAAGGGGCTTTGACATGGCTGCTGTGTGTGTATAGGAATGTCTATTCTAGAAATTAAATCAGCAGCCAAAAACATTTGAGTGAAACTTGAATTTTTGGAAAGGGAATCAAGTACATCTGATTCTGAGTGGCATGGTGGAGTACTGGTTAGCACTTGTGCCTCAGTGCAAGAAGGTCCTGGGTTCGAGTCCCAGGCTCAGTAAGGGCATTTCTGGATGGAGATGGCATGTTCTCCCCATGCCTGCATGGGTTTCCTCCAGGTACTCCGGTTTCCTCCTACAGTCTAAAGACATGTAGATTGGGCTGATTGGCTGTTTCAAATTATCCATAGGTGTAGAGTGTGAATGGTTGTGCGTGTGTTGCCCTGTGATGGTCTAACGAGCTGTTCAGGGTGTACGCTGCCTTTGCCCAGTGTTAACCTCCCCATGACCCTGGCAGGATAAAGCGGTTGAGGAAATGAGTGAGTGATTCTGAAGTAACTGGTCGATGGAAACGGATATTTCAGCCATGACAGAGTCCCTTTAACGTCACATTAGGACACATCATATCACCCAGTCATAGAACAGTATGCTCCTGTTGTGCATTATTCCTAATATAACACTTCTCTATCCATTTCATAAAATAAGCACTTTCATGTCCATCTTGAAGATCTACCATACAGTATCATCAAAATAGTCACAGAAATGCAAACATCTCAAACAAATTTACAAATGAATAGCAGTGACAGAAAGGAAAGTCTGACTCCATGCCCTTCAGTAACATCCTCTTTCATTCATAATTAACTGCACGTTAAATGCATGTAAAAAGAACGTCTTTGGAGCCTTCGTCCCACACTGAAACTTCAGTCTTCAGTTCTATTCAGCAATCGCACATAAATGAGAGCAGAAATAGCAGCTCTGTGCCCTGTGGGATGACCTATCTGAGGCATGGCATTTCCTGTCAGCCACTTTAAATGATATTGTTCCGCTTGGAGAGGATTACACTGGGAACAGTTCAAGAAAACGCTCGCTGCTTGTAGTACTGTTTGGTTACTTCAGCTTTATATGTGGTGCATTGAATTTGTTTTTTAATCATCTGAAAATGCTGGATAAATGGAACCAAATCCAAACTGGCCAGATCCCTCAGCCATAGAGCTAACATAAGTAGTTTAGAATTTCGTGTGTTGTAGCATGGTCTATTTCATGACGTTACCTATCTACCAGATGGATTTTTTTTCCTTGTGGAAAACAGCGTCACCACTTCAAAGACGCCAGTTCAATCCTGTGCTCAAGTTACTCTCTGTCTCTGTGTAGTTTTTTCTGCTCTCCTGGGGGTTCCCCCGGTTCCATCGCACATCTTTAAGATTAAATGGAAACTGTAAATTGTGGAAACGTGCCTACATCATGCTCAGTCTTCCCAGGATTGATCCCATATTCCCCATGACTATGATCAGGATAAAGTGGTTAGTGAAGATGATTATGATTCCAATGTAAACGGTGTATCTAAACTTAATTTTAACAATATCATTCCTGCATTGTCTTCTGATTTCCTATGACTCAAAGGAAATGAATGCAGGATCACAGAGTGGTCTAAATAGGGCATTCTCAAGCTTAATAACGGATCCAGAGACACTCATTCTGATTCATACACCAAAACAAACCTGAACACACACCTCAAAACAACTCCATTTACTAAAAGGGAAATGAATAACACTTCTTTGTGTGGACATGTCCCCAGAAAAAGGCTCAAGAAAAAAAACAAGTATTGTCACTTTCCGTGAAATAGAGAGGAGCACAAATTGCACAGGAACAGGTTCCTGTATCAGCAGGTTACAACAAGAAAAGAACTACAAAAAAAATACAGCTTTCTAGAATAGGAAAGTTTCTTCTTCACACACTATAGCATTAACCATGCCACAGTGTCCTTGAAGCCAAGCCTTGATGTCTATAATCTATCCTAAAGTTATGCCTCCTAGAACATCACACTTCTATTTCCAAAGTTTCAGAATCCAAGAATGAGAGGAAGCGGATTCTGCCAAGTTTTCATTCTGATTTGCTAAATAACATCAATAGAACACCATGACATGTTCTAGAACAATGGTCACCTCTTCTGATAACAGCATGCTCTACAATCATAAGCAACTAGAATAAATAATCATATTAATGACGATCTAGAATAACAGCCCTTAATATTACATGCCCTAGAATGATCACTCCTGAGAGAACCTCCTGCTCACATCATATTCTAGAATGATGATTACCAGAGTACCTGGTCACAGTATGTCCTAGAATGATCACCGATCCTTCAGGTAGCAACATTTTCTAGAAGAATGATCACCTGTCCTCCTGATTACAGCATATTCTAGAAAGATCACCACATGACCTCTTCGCAGCAGTGTGTTCTCGAAGATTTTAACCGGACCTCATTGCAACAGCACGCTCCAGAATGATGATCACATGACTTCATGCTATCACTTTTTAAACACCGCACGTTTTTAAATGACAATCATTGGATCTCCATAGTGGGCATTCATCAGACGTGGTCCATGACTCAGGGCATAGAATGCAAACATTTCCCATGATGACTGACTAACCCAATCCTTGAACGACAGACACGACCACAGATCCCACAATACTGGTGCTGATGCTGCTGCCTTTGTCTTTGCTTTGTTTGCATCGGCTTCGAGATTCAGCTTTATTTCCCCAGCTCGACGTGCCAGATTGCACATGGTCTTCCTTTTGCTTCAATCTGCAGAGTTTCTTGCAGAGTTTCCAAGTTGTCAGGTGGCAGGCCAACCGCAAATCACGTCTCTCTTGAAGACATCCCTGAAGTGTAGTTTAGGTCGTCCAACGAGTATCAACCCACATTCAAGCTCCCCATACAAGAGGTCATTAGGGATTCGACCGTCTTCCATTCAGAATGTCTGACTTCCTAACCATAGCATGTTCTAAACAGATGATCACATTGTTGTGGCATGTTCTTGAATAATGACCACCTGTTTACATGTTCTGGAATGATAAATACCTAACCTCCTGGTCTTAGCAGATTCTAGAATGATAATCACCTGACTTCCTGGTACTAGTGTATTCCAGGATGATCACCACTTACCACCTAGTCACAGACTATTCTATTACGATTACCAAACAAGCGGGTCACAGTGTGATCGACAATAATAATCTCCTGATCTTAGCCTGTTCCAAGATAATGATCACCAGAGTTCCTGGTTACAAAATGATCTTGAAGAAACAGCATGCATTGGCACTGTTTGGTCATGCTGAGGACATGTCTGGAGGTAAATGCACTCATGAAAACCTGAAGACTTCAGGGGATCCTGAACATAAAGCGGATTACTGTGAGCAGAGTAAGGACTATATGACGACTGGAACACCATTGTACCAACACGGAAAACACTACACTGCCAAATGCCAAAAACAGCAATGAAGGAAAACATGAAACATGACTCGTGTCCTATTTCTACATATAGAATTATGACACACACAAGAATGTTAAAAACACAACTCAGGAGTTTAGGAAGGTGAGTGAAGAAAGTTTCATGGGCAAAAGACTTTTGATGGATGAAAATAAAAGCACGTTTTTGAAAAACATCAAGTGCCTATGATAAAGAAAATTCATATAGCCTAAAAGATGATCACGTCGGGGCAGTGTGGTGGCGCAGTGGTTAGCACGTCCGCCTCACAGCAAGAAGGTCGGTGCGTTTCTGTGTGGAGTTTGCATGTTCTCCCCATGCTTGTGTGGGTTTCTTCCAGGTACTCTGGTTTCCTCCCACAGTCCGAAAACATGCACAGTAGGCTAATTGGCTGTTCCAAATTGACCCAGGTGTAAGTGAGAGGGTAAATAGTTGTGTGCGTGTTGCCCTGCAATGGACTAGCGAGCTGTTCAGTGTGTACCCCTCCTTCACCTAGAGTTGGCCGAGATAGGCTCTAGCCTCCCCGTGACCCTTTTAGAATTAAGTGGTTCAGCAAATGGATGGAGTCACTGTGATACCTTTGCTTATTACAAATGCATATATACATATTGGTTTCATTACTAAAGCAACAATAATTTCTCCCCCAGGGCGAAAAAAATTAAAAATTACTTACATTACAGTATATATTACAGTTTCAGTTTAAATGTCAACCAAACAATAACATACATGTTGCATGACACATCTCTCAGTACCACCCATGGCATTCAGTCAAAACGATATGCTAATATGTACTTAAAAAACAAGCAAATGTGAGGGTGTCATTTTATAGCTTACTATAAATAAAGTAGCACTGTTTATTGTAAAGCAGCATGCCTGGTACTAAGGTATGCATCTTAAAGGTGAACTAACCCTTCTCCATTGTGATATGTGGGAGGACTATTTATCCTTCTGTGACAAACAAATACGTTGACAAACTGGTATGTCTTGTTAAGCAATGCACTTCTCAACACAGTGTACAAGGGTGGGAATGAGCTTTCACTGCAGGGAAATTTTACCATAAACAAAAATCCACAGTAACCACAAGCTTAACATATTCATGAATAAATGTCATTAAAAAGAACCTAATCACTGAGGGGACATCCTGATCAATCACAGATCTTAAAGATGTGCAAAGAAAAAGTCCAGGCACTCGTACAGTCAATTATAGCAATTTGGTTACATGCAAATCTCAATATTTAACCCATGTCTCACAGGGAGTGCATTATTATTTTTTTTTATCTCAGAATAAGCTGTTATTATTTAATGATTAAATTATGTTGGTTTAATGATCCTAGGATAGGATCAAAATGCAATGTTACAGTACTGCTCTAATGAGTCCTATGAATAGAGAAGGTTAAATATGCTATTTCGAAAACAGCTGTGAAGACTAACATACATCACAAGATCACATTTGGCAGACGCCCTAATCCAGAGCGATTTACAAGCAACTGAGCATTCATTTTCTGAAGCGCTTAATCCTAATTAGGTCACGGGGAGGCTGGCGCCTATCTCAGCCAACTCTGGGCGAGGACAGAGTACACCCTGGACAGCTCGCCAGGCCATCACAGGGCAGAAACACACTGATGGCTATGCAGCCAACTCTTGACGAAAATCAGCAATGCTTCTTTTACATGCCTCTCACCACAGACAGTGAGAGACATGGCCAGCCTTTGATAACCCAGTTGGCTGCACTGGGGGGGGACAGCAGTGACATCCCGTTGATAGTGGAACCCCCAACCTTGGGATCAGTAATCCAGCACCCTACCACCGGGCCACCACTGCCCCTACTTGGTGATGTAAGCAACTAGACAACAGAGACTATTAATATCTACACCCATACAAGAAAGACTATTTCTGATGCTTTACAGATTACAAATCAAGGCTGTGTCATGGGACAAGACACCAAAAACACCTGTCATACCAGTAACTAAGATAGACATGGATTAAACATTTGAAATTCTTAAGAGCTCGAGGATAAAAGGTACAATGCTGGCATCAGAACTCCTCCTAAAACAGTGCGCTTTGTTAGCATAAGTCTCAACGTGTCCTAGAAAAGGAAAAATTTCAACACCACACGCCTAAAAACCAGTGACACTTTCACACCTAGCATCAGAGAGAACCTACATGAAGTGATACATTTAACACTGAAATGCTAGCCAGCCCTGAGCGTCCAATACAATTCCTTCTAGACCACCATGGAGACCAAGACTACAAAACAAGCAGTAAATACGCCGATGGGATATATTTAAAAACTTGCCGAACCACTTAATCCTACAATTGTCATAAGGAGGCTGGAGCCCATCTCGGCCATCTCTGGGTGAAGGCAGGGTACACCCTGAACAGCTCGCCAGACCATCACAGGGCCAACACACACACACACACACACACCTAAAGGTTATTTGGAACAGCCAATTAGTCTAATGTGCATGTCTTTATTTATTTTTCTCCATTTTCTCCACTAATTTTAGTCATATCCAATTCCCACCTTTCAAGTATTGCCTTCCCCATCACACAACCACCACCAACTAGGAAGGGGTGCAAGTATGCACATGCCCCCTCTGTGACATGCAATGCTACCACCCGCCTCTTTTCGAACTGATGCGCATGTGTATTTGGGAGCGGCCAAACACACTCGGAAGAAAAGCGTTATCCGCCCCCTCGTACAAATGAGCTCACAGATGCCTATGATTGGCTGGTGATTGCTGTGAGTGACAAGGAAGTGAACGTATGCCATCCCACCCTCCCATGAAAGCTCGGCCAATTAGCACCATGGACTCCCGGTCACGAATGGCTATGGCATCAACCCGGACTCAAACTTGCGATGTCCGGGTTGATAGTCGCACACCTTGTTGATGCGCCACTCGGGAGCATGTGTATGTTTTTAGACTATGGGAAGAAACCAGAGCACTGCCTTCGCATAGTGCTGACTGAGATAGGCTCCAGCCTCCCCGCACCCCTAATAAGATTAAGAGGTTCAGCAAATGAGTGACTGAAGTGTGAATGAGTATACACACTACACAAGAATGAAGTGATTGGCTTGGTTCGCCGTCTTGGGGTAACAGAGATTATCCACTAGGGAGCCTGCGTGCACCAATTAGAAAATTTAAGAATAAGCCATAAAAATCTATTTTTATTTTGCTTTTTTCTTATGTTCCTATGTAGTATATGCTAAAACAGTTATTCACCTCAGGTCACTGATATCCACTTCGCCTTTGGTGAATAATTGTTATTTATACTATATTCTCAAATTAAACCTTTTAATGACCATGATCAAAGCCAGTGCATGAGATATTATGTGTAACCGATGAAGTCAGGATGAATGTGCAGGATAATGAGAGAAAAACCAAAAAAGGGATTTTATACAAATATATTTTTGACCACAATCCCTTGGGAGCTCCTTGAATAGAAAACTCAACTCCAGTGGAAAGACATGGATCTTTTTTTGCTGTCTCAGCCACTGCCTGAGAAGGTCTTCCAAAATTCCTGGCCAAATCTTTTCCCCCTATTGCTGCAGATGGTACAGAAGTTAGAAAAGAAGACATTCTTACCCAGGATGCTGTGGACGCGAACTGATAGCTGGGTCCGAAGGATCAAAATGGGCTTTTTGCCATTGCTGCAAACACAGAGAGAGAGGATGAGCAGGCAGTCATTTTACGGGTGATTTGGTAGCCAAAATACCTTTGAGAGTTTCAAGGAGTACTGAACTTATTCACTGCTTATGTCAGCACCGCACTACTGAGTCATCTCCAACTCTAAAAGCAGATGGCAATGTTTAAAACGGACTGCTAATGCAGACGAAGGACGACGTGAAACTGTAATACGATGATTATCCCACACATGCTCGCAGTGAAGGTGGCCAATGTGGCTATAAGGATTTGGAAATTCAGACTAAAGAGAATCATGGAACAGTCATAAAAAATATGCTGCATGAGGGTCAGCTGCTAAAATCAGACCACTTAATAGCTTGGAATTTTTTAAAAAGGTGCTGAATAAAGTTGGTTTGAAAAAAAAAAAAAAAAAAAAAAGAAAAGAAAAGAAAAACACCCCAGCAAATTATAGTGTTGTTTTTCGTATGTTATTTCAAATGATGCTTTTCGGGATTGGCTCTCCTTACACACTGTGGAACCTGACTTAGTTCCAACTGTGACCACATGCTTGCTGGGCTGACCACGCACACACACACACCCTGACCTTATAAAACTAAGACTAGCCTGTAACTGATCACTACATGCACCCAGACTAGGAAAATAGTGTTCATGTAAAACCAAGTCCCCATTACGGTTCCTTCTTCACCAATGCCTGCGATTACATCATTTGCAGAGATTCATTATTATTTTTTATTTTTTTTTAAATGAGCTGCTAGGTTTGCTTTTTCAGCATAAATTCATGGTCCCAGCTTCACTTCCTCAGCAAAAAATGAAGCTTTTGATTTCTTTGGTTTATGTAAATGACATACCCTGACTGTCTACTCCAGGCATATGATGATGTGGCCAGAAAAAGAAATGGGTCATCCTGGCAGTAAGAGAGCATACAAAAGCTAGGACATATTCAAATCATGTCAAGCTTGCACATACTTTCACCTTTTCACCACTCAGTGAGGGTTCATGAACAAATTGATTCTGCAGGGAAGCCGTGTAGTATGGAGCTTTAAATCATAATGTTTTAGATCCACAGTAATTGAGATTATTGTGTAACAGGTACAACAAGAAACAATTATGCAACAGCGAAAACTCAGGAGAATGTGGCAGTGAGCAAGACAGAGCATGAAAGAGCTGGGAATGCTGATTTATGCAAAGTTGATGTGAAGTTCTCCTTATTATCAAGTCCTGAAATGACTCAGGAAAACCTGGAGTTGGTCATTTTTTAGCTGTATACACAAACTGTTTTAATGATTGAAATAGTCTTTTTTACCCCGACAGCAATCAATAACTTCTGAGATTTGAAAAAGGTCCGAAGAAAATTGGTCATTTGTGGCCACTGTCATCATGTAAAAACACCGAGCAATCACTGCCTCACGATCTGCTGGGAAATATCCAATCAAATGCTCACGTGTCTTGTTACTTATGTGTGAACCTACTGTGCATGAACAGCCAGTCAGATCACCACGGAGCGGAGCAGAGGGGGCACGGCTTTGGAAGGACCTCGGAAGACATTAGTTGAAGCCCTAAAGAGAGATGCCCATTTCAAATTTTGCTATCTTTCGGGATTACCAAACCCCAGCATTAAAGCTAAACTGCATATACATAATACTAAAAGCACCCCGTCTTTTTTTTTTTTTTTTAATTACACTTTGCTGTGTTTTATACATGTAGGAACCACAAGTGCGTACCAGGTTTAAAGCAGCAGAGGACTGGGTTAAGAACAGACCAGTAGTACAATTTTCCCTATTGCAACTTCAAATCTAATGCACTCTTTGTTTTGCATTGTTAAAGTTTATTACATTCACCCTCATACATTTAAACAACTTGTAGCTTGAACATTTTTCATTAGGGGTTTTGGTGAACTTTTTAGCAGCCCATATGCCAGCTACTCAGTACTTCACAATTCTAAAAATGTCCTCCATTTTTCAACAACCTTAACTCGCTATCTGCTGAGTGAAGGTTTTGGGGTTAAATGGATTCCAACTGTATCCAGATGCCGTTTTTAAGGCTCGGAAATCTGTTAGAGGGCAGACTTTGTTCTACTTGCTGGAATCCCCTCATGCCGCTAATGATTTTGAACTGTAGAATCTTTAATCAAGCCTATTTAGCTTTAAAATCTTATTGAACACACAACTGCTTCTTTCCAAATATGTCCAACAATATGGATGTGAATATTACAGAAGGTGATAAGTTTAATGATTGTTAAATTTCACCGTTTATACGGTGCTTTTAGTTAGAAAAATTAAACAGGATTATCTACTGTATAAACATATTCGGCTACTAAAGTGTACCCAAGCTTAATTTAGTTGACAGTGTCAAAGCTGTCAAAATGCACATTCCCCGGAAATGCATCACATCCATGAAGCACATATCAACTGTATTACAATAAACTTAAATAAAAGCCACTTTTAAAATAAAAAAGAACCTCTATCACACCCCCGTTTCATATGAATGAGGCTTAGTCATGTGGTCCACTCCCACTTCCTGCCCTGAGCCAAAATTTCATGCTAGGAAAGCGTGAGTATGTGTGTATGTTTGGGTGAGAATCAGAAGTACATTTTGCTCAGTTTTGTTACTTACCCCTGTAGTCCAGTTATTTCCTAACAGATTTATCCACATGGCAAAAAAAAAAAAAAAAAAAAAAAAAAAAAAAAAAAAAAGAAAAACCATGAAGTGAGGGGGAAAAAAAAAAAAAAATCCCAAAACCGGAAAAAACACGAGGCTGAAAGATGGAGAGAGAGAGAGAGAGAGAGAGATCATGCTTTTACTCATGTTATAATGCCACATTGTATTAAATGGTATATGACATATATTGTCTCCAATCATTATACTTTACATAAGGTAATATTGTATGTTCTAACATGCTAACACATTTTAAACACAAGAAACCAGCAGTAACCAATTTTCCTGAAAATAAAGCAATGACACAATTTCCTCTGAATCATATTAGTGAATACGTGGTTGAGAATTATGCAGTGAGTAATGGAATCCATATTAAATTAAAAACAGATATAACTGCATTTGTCATTAAAGGTCAGATATTATACCTATTTTTAAACCTTTATTTTCTATTTTGGGCACCAGTGCAGCACCAAAGTACGATTCCTAATCCAAAAGAACTCCACAGTTCTTCAGCAAACTGCTTCTCCACCTTCCCCTGAAACAATGATTTTGAATGCGTGTACTGGACAGCCTGTTTGGCATCCTCCTCCCATTTATGATCTTTAGACTCTCTGTGCCTACTCTGCTCTGATTGGTCACCTTTCAACAACTGAAAGCTCCACGCGCAGTGAGCTGGGCCAGCTAATCAGAAGGCCCAACCCCCCAAATAAATAAATAATAAGCAAAAACCTTGTGTTTATGGCCAGCTCAGACAGCCCAGAGGGAGAATTTAAATTTGACACTGCGGCATCGTCTAACATGGCTATTCAACACTTCTGGGTCAAAAAAATAAATAAAATAAAAAATAAAAAAAATAAAATAAAAAAAAAGCACAGCTCTTCACAAAATTGGAAATCCAGCAGAATTAAGCTAAAGGCTGGACGCACACTTCTTCATAGGTGTTCATTTGCATCTAAAATTCTATTTACAGGTTTTTAAACTGGTATTACAGGGTATAACACAGGCTGCTTTACCCTCTTGCACAACTATTCATTACAAATTGACACTTTATTTACATGCAGCATATTCACAAGGTTTTAACTGGGTTTGTTTGAAATTTTTGTTAGCTGGATGGAAATGCAGCTAGTGGAGACTTACACCAAATCAGTGTAGAACTGCTCCAGTTCATCCTTCTGCTCTGAGAGTGAGGACTCCAGATCCAGGTAGTTTCCATTCGTAGCCACTTGAAGTGTGCACTCTTCTAACTGAGGGGTGGAGAAAAGAGGCGTCAAAGCTGTACACGTGCACAGGCACAACAGACACACACCCGTACACTCCCACTTTATGATTCTGACACTGCATCTTTTGCTTCTGCACTGCTAAACCCATCAACACAACACCTGTATCTTAATGCAATAAAATGCAAAAGTTATTCCACAAATGCATTCCACAAAAGCTGAGCCATAATATCGTAACCAGGAATGATGGAAACTTCTCCTGGCTATCATTATCCAGTCCAAACAGTCACTGCAGGGACAGCGAGGAGACTCCTCAGTCTTATCTGACTGCATTTCCCCTGTTGTACAACAACAATGCCACATTCGCTGTAATAATGAGGATGATTGAAGCTGTTTCTGCTCCCCTTATCTGCTGCTTACAGATCCCACCCTTTCCTCAAGTGTCTCTCTCTCTCTCTCTCTCTCTCTCTCTCTCTCTCTCTCTCTCTCTCTCTCTCTCTCTCTCTCTCTCTCTCT
>JBCNYH010000014.1:4809753-4827596 GCA_039654325.1 Tandanus tandanus
ATATACGTAAAATAATTTACGAGAGCATTTTATCCCTCTTAGCTCTGGCCAGTGAGTCAAAGCCAGTCCAAGATTTACTTTGGTCTGGTTTCTTGCTTGGTCACACTCTCATTTTCTCTTCATGGCTTCTTTCGACAGCATCTTTTTTGGTCTCTTCACTCTTGCCACAGTGTCACTAATGAGAACGCCAAGCACGCTTCTTGTTATAGCTAGCAGAACACCAGTAGATGTTGTGTGATGTGGTGCCATAAAGTACGATGGAGGTTCTTGTGGGAGGTCTTAAGAGTGCTTCGCCAAGTCACACAGTGGTATTCCAGGTGCAGAACCGGGATTGAAAACAAACTAATGTACCAAAACGATAGCTTTGGTTTAAAACGAAGCTACAATTTTAAGGTAAAATTCCTACACAATGCCACCTTAAGGTCAAATATTTCATATCTTTAAAAAATACTCCTAAATCAGACGTTTGTTATTAAAGTTTATTGATCACTAAGCCTTTTCTCAAAATTAGTGAAGAAGGGAAAAAAGTGTTGCTAAGTATTGCGCGATACTTAATCTTTATTAATTCACAGGATTAGAGTAAGATATACTTGAATGCTCTGATGAGACACTTCACCACATTAGATTATGCCAGGCTGTGAGGTTTTAATTAAATGTGAAGCCAGAGCTCAAGCTGGGGGAACCTACCTTCCTGCTACTACAGCAAACCCTTCAAGGATCTGACATCTGCTATGATTTACACTCGAAAAACTCCAGGAGTGATTTACAGATATGTGTGGGTAGCAGGAGTGAGCAGTAACTCTCATGAGTCAATGTGCTGCATGACATTGCACTGATATCATCAGGACCTGTGTTTCACAAATTTTTGTGACAACAAGAAAAGTTCTGTCAGGAGTTGCAATAGGCTTATTGATGCATTTCAAGCGTATCCATTTCTGATTTCCCGTGTTTGACACAGAATTTGATGTTCTCAGGTTCATAATAATTTCACAAATGAAGAGTTTGAGTTCAAACACAGATAAGTCCAATTGTTTTAATTATGAGAAAAACAACTTTTTCAGTAGCTTTATATGAAAATAATACACACCTTCTGGCCAAACAGCTTCAACTCTTCTGTGGTATATGTTAGTGAAGTGCAGTCAAAAAGGTCAGGATTGTTAATGTAGCAAACAAGTGCGGCAGCATGACTGAGTCAGTAGTAAAAATTTTAGAGCTACTGAAAAAAAAAACGTTTTTGAAAGGTACTGGAATTTTTTTCTTTAAAAGCAACTGGAAAAAGTTTTTTTTTTTTTTTGTAAAGCTACTTGAATAGTTTTACTCATAATTTAAAAAATTGGACTTATCTGTTTTTGAACTCAAACTCTTTAAATGGGAAATGTGCACATTGTAACACAGGGTACAAAGTTGGGAGCGCAGTACCACATCACATCTACTGACTCAGGCGTAGTACTGCACTTGTTTGCTTCATGAACATTCCTGCACCTTTTTGACTGCACTTCGCCTTACCATACATATAACATATACCACAGAACAGTTGAAGCTGATTGGCCAGAAGGTGTGTATTATTTTCAGATAAAAGCACTGAAGTTCTGGCTGTAACATGAATGATGGGTTTATTTTAACGAGCTAATCATTGATGAGGTGATGCTTTTTTTCTAGGAGATATTTATTGCGGAATGTGTGTGTGTGTGTGTGTGTGTGTGTGTGTGTGTGTGTGTGTGTGTGTGTGTGTGTGTGTGTGTGTGTGAGAGAGAGAGAGGGAGAGAACAGCAAAACCTGTCAATGATGGTTTATTGTAACGATATCATAAAAACATGAAAACAGGAACTAACTTCTCTCTTCTTATAACATACTGTAAAATTATACTATAACTTAAATGTGCAGTGTACATTAATTATTGAAGCCCTGCACTCATTGCAAATTGTTGTGTAATAAATGGAATAACACACCAAACCTTGCTATTAAAGAAGCAAAATTACTGAATGTAACTGAATGTACCACAAATTCGGTTTTGTTTTACCACCATTTCTGTTTCTACCATCACTGTTTATTGTGGTTCTGAATCATCAACTACAAATAAAATGGATGCCAGGCTTCCCTTCTCTCCTATTTCTACAGAGATGAAGCCAAAATACCCACAGTGTTTTGTACAGTAATGCCAAGAGTCAGAGTCACTGCTGTGGTAGACACCCCTTCTTTGGTAGAACTGGATCTGAGAGATATATTCACATTCTCTGATTCTCTTCATTATATTATCTAGAGAGCTTAAATACATTCAGTTGGAGATACTTCATTTATACGGATGTGTCTAATAAGGAAATGTTTAACAGATTAACCACACGCTGAGGGGAAAGTCCTGGTTTAGACCACAGCCCTGTTAAAAACTCATTATTTGGAAATAACTATGAATGTGATTGGTAGTATATGTGTTCACTAATGATCGAATGGCCAGCTTTACATCATTAACAATGAAAATAATATTGCTATCATGATGGGTATACAGTACGCTCTAGCAAGATTAAGAGAGTATGACTGAATAAGGCTCGTTCCTTTTAAACCTCTAAATGTTGCAAATGTTTTCAACTAAAAAAAGATATACCTGCTACCATGTGATCAAAGAGGTTCAAATAAGTAGATATATAAAAATTAAAAATGAGTAGGTAAATGTAATTAATAAACATAACCAGCTGGCTCAAGCTGAAGCCAGTCTCTTCTGGGATTTCTGTCAGTCAGTTGTAGCCATTCCTGATAACATTATAGAAGATTGGTATTTCATTACATTTCAAATATTGAACTGCTTTAACCATTATTGGGCTCGAGGGGAGGCTGGAGCCCGTGCCAGTCATCTCTGAGTGAGGGCGGGATACACCCTGAACAGCTATCACACTATTGCAGGGCCAACACACACAACCATTCACAAATACACTCACACCTAGGGGCACAGGGCACCTCATCAAATACAGGGCTCAACGCCAGGGCCTTCTTGTTGTGAGGTGCACGTGCTAACCACTACCACCACGCCACCCCATTAGAATAACTAAAAAAATTTTTTTTTAATGTGTAAATATCCGTGTAAATATCTAAATAGACACTGTAAATCGACGACTGTTCAGACGAATGTACTGCAGCCAACCAGTAGGAGCGCAAGACCTATGATGGCTTCAAGTTTTAAAAATGATTTGCTGTCGATTAACTTATAGAGTCGATGGTTTGGGAAGATACACTCATGTTCAAATAAGTTACATTTCAACAAGTCTTAATATTTATTTTCAGAAAATGATTTTGTGTTTCGTGTTTTTACATTAAGAGAATAACTTCCTCATGCTAATTTGAACTGAAGTGGTGAAATGTAATGTTAAGCTAATGTTAACACTAGTGAAGGACAGTACTAATGTTTTGCTAGGTAATAAGGGAAAAAACAGCTTTTTAAAAGAGTAATTTTTACTTTTGAAAAGTAGCATCACGTTACCAGGCATGAAATAAAAATATTTTAATTTTGAGTAAATTTGACTTTAGCATATTTGAGTATAAACCTATGATTTGCTTCAAACTAACATCTTGTGACCAGTCAGAACAAAACTCTGTCAAAAAAAGTAGAACACTGATGTGTTTCAGCCATTACGCACATGTACTTCATTCAGTTTTATTCCTGTCTTTTCTGATTCATTTATTTTCCATTATAAATCATTTTTATGTTACTCCACGTGATTCATTTCCTGTTCACATCTGATTTTGTCCATGATTCATTTCTTCACATCTGATTCTCTACATCAATTTCACATCGTACAACATTTGATGAAACATCCGTGTTTTTTCACTCAGGCAACACTTTTAAACAGCTTATTGCTCGTTAGAATATAGGGACAGGGTCTGTGTGTGTGTGTGTGTGTGTGTGTGTGTGTGTGTGTGTGTGTGTGTGTGTGTGTGTGTGTGTGTGCATGTGAATTATAATTTGGCAACTTTAGTTTAAAAAAACATACAAAAGTTAAAGGATTAGGAATCCCATGTTGGACTAACAAATAAATAAGTATACAGTAATCTATAAAATTATGCAATATTTATACAATTTTTAAAGGAAATCAATTTGCATGTTTTAAAAATTTAGGTTTTAATAGGTTAAGTAAGATTAACTACATGGTTATTATTTCCAGGGGCACATCTAAAGAAGTGGGATGTCTAAGGCAGAAAGTGAACAGTCAGTTCTCAAAATTGATGTGATGAAAGCAGGAAAAATGGAAAGATGTGAGCAACTCTGAGAAGGACCACATTTTGATGGCTAAACAACTGGCATTGCGGTTTGTTCCTGGTGTGTAGTGTTTCGTACCAAGTTAGGACAGCCATTTAACTGGCAAAGAGGTTTCAGCCTATATACAGTGGCTTGCAAAAGTATTCACCCCCTTGGCATTTTTCATGTATTGTTGCCTAACAACCTGGAATTAAAATGGATTGTTTGAAGATTTGCATCATTTCATTTACAGAACATGCCTACAACTTTAAAGATGTGATTTTTTATTTTTATAGTGAATCAAATAACAAATAGGACAAAATAACAGGAAACTTCAGCGTGCATAACTATTCACCCCCCTAAGGTCAGTACTTTGTAGAGCCACCTTTTGTGGTAATTACAGCTGCAAGTTGCTTTGGATAAGTCTCTATGAGCTCGCCACATCTTGCCACTGGGATTTTTGCCCATTCCTCAAGGGAAAACTGCTCCAGCTCCTTCATGTTGGATGGTTTCCACTTGTGAACAACAATCTTCAAGTCTGACCACAGACTCTCAATTGGAATGAGGTCTGGGCTTTGACTAGGCCATTCCAACACATTTAATTGTTTCCCCTTAACCCACTCGAGTGTTGCTTTAGCAGTATGCTTCGGGTCATCGTCCTGCTGGAAGGTGAACCTCTGTCCCAGTCTCAAATCACAGACAGACTGAAACAGGTTTTGCTCAAGAATATCCCTGTATTTAGCACCATCCATCTTTCCCTCGATTCGGATCAGTTTCCCAGTCCCTGCTGCTGAAAAGCATCCCCACAGCATGATGCTGCCACCACCATGTTTCACTGTGGGGATAGTGTTCTTTGGGTGATGGGATGTGTTGGGTTTGCGCCAGACATGGCATTTTCCTTGGTGGCCGCAAAGTTCAATTTTAGTGTCATCTGACCAGAGCACCTTCCTCCATACATTTAGGGAGTCGCCCACATGTCTTTTGGCAAACTTAAAACGTGCCTTCTTACTTTTAACACTAAGTAATGGCTTTTTCTGGCCATTCTTCCATAAAGCCCAGCTCTATGGAGTGTAAGGCTTATTGTGGGCCCATGCACAGATACACCCGTCTCTGCTGTGGAACTCTGCAGCTTCTTCAGGGTCTCTGTGCTGCCTCTCTGATTAATGCCCCCCTTGCCCGGTCTGTGAATTTTGGTGGGCCGTCCTCTCTTGGCGGGTTTGTTGTGGTACCATGTTCTTT
Organism: Tandanus tandanus; assembly: GCA_039654325.1. Taxonomy (NCBI): domain Eukaryota; kingdom Metazoa; phylum Chordata; class Actinopteri; order Siluriformes; family Plotosidae; genus Tandanus; species Tandanus tandanus. Next base: position 4,815,218 of record JBCNYH010000014.1, read on the forward strand.
CCATTTGAAGATGATGGATTTGATGGTGCTCTGTGGGATCATCAAAGATTTTGAATTTTTTTTTTAACCCAACCCTAACTTGTACTTCTCAACAACTTTGTCCCTGACTTGCTTTGAGAGCTCCTTGGACTTCATGGTATGATGCCTCTTGCTTAGTGGTGTTGCAGCCTCTGGGGCCTTTCAGAAAAGGTGTCTTTATACTGACAGATCATGTGACACTTGGATTGTACACAGGTGGACTTCATTTTACTAATTATGTTACTTCTGAAGGGAATTGGTTGCACCAGAACTTTTGAGGGGGTGAATACATATGCACATGCCAATTTTCAGATTTTATTAAAAAAACATTTTTTAATATATATTTTTCTCATTTCACTTCACCAACTTGGACTATTTTGTGCAGATGCATCACATAAAATTCAGATTAAAAAACATTTAAATTACAGGTTGTGATGTAACAAAATAGGTAAAAAAGCCAAGGGGGGGTGAATACTTTTGCAAGGCACTGTAAGTGATACAAATTCTTATTTTAACATAAATAACCATAAAAAACACAAACCTGGGTAATCTTAGCCTGTGGATCACTAGCGGTTGGCTGAACAAATGGTTAGCAGTCATTTTTTCACAGAAGTGACATGAACTCATTGGGCAGGGTTGTCCAGTGCAAGTAAACAAACATCAATTCAGTGAGCAACAGTGTAGGTGATTAAAATACGTGTTCAAGAAGCAGCTGCAGCTAGCAATTTAGAGGAAATGGGTGTAAATGGTTACTTATTTGAACTAGAGTTGGAGGAGTCTTGTGGAGAAAGTAAGACGTCACATTCTAGTGACTCTGAGGACGAGAATGCTGCCAGAGATGTGCGTGACGGTAAATCCAAAATGGCCAACTCGGCTTTCCTGTCGTCAGTTGGTTTAGGAACAAAAATTAATGTTTTCTGCAATTTCTGTGCTTGTTGTTTGTGCAGCTCAGCCCTGGCTAATGTGTTGTTATGCACGGGGTCAGTGACGTAGCCCAGCCAATCCAACGAGTTCATGTCACTACCAGGCTGGAACAGCCAATGAGGAAGGCAACATGTCTCTGAGCATGCCCAGTGTCACAGCACTCGCATGCACTTTGACAATGGGCAAGGACTGATGTTGTCCGAAAGAACTGTTATGTCCTACATGATCGTTTTAAATAGCTAGTAACACTAATTCAGCACAGGTACCCTTTAATCAGTATGTAATCACAATAAATTAAACTGGAACTAATCTTTCAGTGAGTTAAGATGTTCTGATTATATGTAGTACAGTGCAATGGGTTATCTAATTAAACTGTAACTGTCCCACTGTCATTTTACAGGTGTATACCTTTGAGATGCACATCACTGCAGCCAAACCTAATTTTGCCGGAGGATATCGATGTGAAGTGTCATCCAGAGACAAGTTTGACAGCTGCAATTTTGAATTGACTGTACATGGTGAGCATCAATACAGCAGTGGTCTTATAGAGAAATAAATCTGCAGAACACACATCCATTTTTAGGATGTGAGGGCCTTTCTGGTAGAATTTGGTTACTGCAAGCAAGTCAACGGAGGGGGCATGTGCTTGCTTACGCCCCTCCCTGGTCGGTGGTGGTCGTGTGATAGGTGGGAATCGGAAACGACTAAATTAGGGAGAAAAATGGGGAAAAATTCAAAAAATAATAATAATAAAAAAAAAATAAAATAACTATGAACATTTTGAAACATTGGCTTTGCCGTGAATAACTGACGGTTGTGGTAGGCATATCAATACATCCATTCATACATCCGTCCATTAACTATATCCCTTATCTGTTACGTCAAGAAACAAAAAAATCACACTCACATTCATATAAACAATTAAACGTAGCCAGTTGACCTAATCCACATACCTTTGAACAGTGGGAGGAAACTGGAACAACGCAGAAGAAACCAGAATAAGCAATAAACCTCACACAGAAGATCTCCAGACCCCACTTCTTCTTGCTGTGAGATGACAATGCTAACCACCGCATCACCATTCTCTGCTATATCAATTACTCACTCACTCACCAACTCATTTGCCGAACCGCATAACCTTATTAGGGTCGCGGGGAAGCTGCAGCCTATCTCAGCCGACACTCGGCAAAGGTGGGGTACACCATAAACAGTTCACCAGACCATTGCAGGACAAACACACACACACACAACAATTCACACTCACATCCGCAACTAGGGGCAATCTGAAACTGCCAATTAGCATAATGTGCATGTTTTTAGACTGTGCGAGGAAACCAGAGTACCTAGAGAAAACCCACACACACATGGGGAGAACATGCAAACTCCACACAGAAACGCCCCCACCAAGCCCGGGACTTGAACCCAGAACCCAGTGAGGTGACCTTGCCCCCTATATCAATACATTTCCAAGGAAAAAGAAATAACTCCTTCAAGGTTTGGTGAATGACATGACATGAGTGAAGTGAACCAAATGTCTTGTGAAGATGTAACTGATCTGCTGCCATTATTGATCCATCCGCAGTATTACAGAAATGTAGTCAACAAAACCGGATATTAACTTGTATCTAGCGTGGCAAGTCAATCTGTAGAATGAAAGTATTGTTAGATATCTGATTGTTCTCTGGAAGAATACGCTGTTACTGAAAATAAGACAAATAACAATATATAAAACATTATGTTCCGCAGAGCACAGTCTATAAGTAAAGTTATGTGATTGTTATCTCTCAAATTTCTTACAGAGGTTCGAACAGTGGAGGGATTTGATATCCGTGCCGCATTCAGACGCACGTGAGTGGTTGTTTTTTCTAAACTTGGCTTTGTATGTTTATAGGTATAATAACTGACACTATAATGACTGTTATGTGGGTTTCTGTAAAGTACGATATCAAAGATAAAAGAAATGTTTAATCATCTCTTTACTTGGACGTACTAATCACTCAGAAGATTAACTCCAGAAGAGGATTTCAGCAAACGGCAGGTAGCTAATGGGGTTTGTTGCAATGGCAGAGGGCATATTCATGAACTGAAAGCTCATGGCTAAATGAGCTTGATTTCTCACCAAAAGGACTGTGTTTTGGTTTGTAAAACTCATTTCCTTTGACTTCCCCCCAATCCCTTTCTAGTCTTCACTTTTATCTCTGGGTCTGAAACATTTAAAGAGATTTGACTCATGTAACTGATGCGTATTGCTTTGTGAGTCACTCTCTCAGAATGCTTTGAACACAACATCACCCCCCCCTTCCCCCCCCCTTCCCCCCCCCCCATCCTCTCTCTTTCTCTCTGACTCATTTTTTGTCTGACTCCTCTTGAGGACAGACATCCAGCTCTCCTTTTTGGCATAGAATTAGCATTAGATTTATTTTTTAGATTTGGATGTTTAAATGAACCTAGCTTCCCTGTCCACTGATTTGATCCAAGCACAGTTACAGAGAGTAAGAGAGACCGATTTGTATAAAAGAGTGCATATCCTGTAGGAAAGATCAATAATCTATAAAACAGCAAAGATGCCAAATTCTTGTCAAACAATGCTTCTAAGCTTCATTCATTCTGGCTGTGAGATGTGCAAGGATCTCTTCACTGCGACTGACACACTGTGGAAATCAGTGGTGTCACTTGCACAAATGCATTCTCTTTCGCATGTCCCCCCCCCCCCATTCCCATGTGATTTTTAAGACGTACACATTCTGTGTGTAGTGAAATGGTCATCAGTGCGCTCTTCTTGCTCTCATACACATTAACAGGGGTTATTGTCAAAAATAAAAACTCCGAGCACAAATCAGTGCTAGCTGCCTTTCTATAACTTAAATACAGCCATCCTCAGGTTTTTGATCAAGTAGAGAGATGTCTGATCAGCTTCTGGGATTTGAAGTAACTTTGTGTCAGCATCAAGGTATGAGCTTTCTACTTTGATGTCCGTGATTTAAGAGCTTTTTCAAAGCAATACATGGATTCGCTCGGTGCGAGAGCACAAGGCTTCATAATGAAGCTAATATAAGTTAATGATCATTTTAGATGGTTCACAAGGACAGGCTAATTACTTGCTTCACTGGTTTTAGTGTAATATGCATATCCATGTTATGCATTAAGCAGGTTTTGCATCTGATACACAACACCTACACTCCTGGGGGGAAAATGGCCAAACCCCAAATTGAAAAAAGAATAAACTTTTAATGGAGCTAAGAAAAACAAACAAACAAACAAATAAATAAATAAAAATCACTGGTCAGAAAATTACTGATCACGGGGCAGAGGTGGCCCGGTGGTAGGGTGTTGGCTTACTGATCTGAAGGTCGGGGGCTTAAGTCCCACTGTCACTGACTTGTCACTGCTATCCACCCAGTGCAGCTAACTGGGTTATCAGAAGCCAGCCATGTCTCTCAATGTCTGTGGTGAGAGGCATGTAAAAGAACCATTGCTGTTGTTCGTAAAGAGTAGGCCACTGGGTTGCCGTCGGCGTGTTTCTGCCCTGCGATGGCCTGGTGAGCTGTCCAGGGTGTACTCTGCCCTCGCCCAGAGTTGGCTGAGATGGGCGCCAGCCTCCCTGTGACCCTAATTAGGATTAAGCACTTCAGAAAATGAATGAATGAAATTGATCACTCATGTGGCATGTGCAACCAATTGCTTGTCACCGCTTGTTGCTGCAGCAGTGTTGGAGCAAAATAACTTGAAAAGGGGAAATTCGCTTACTGTACATAGCCTTCTTGCATGCAAAGATAAAGTTATGAAAAGATCTGAAATTTAAACCAACATGTCTTGGTGTGCAAATCTTTTTTAATTAGTTATTTTTTTAATGATTTGGCTGTTTATCTCCCACAACTGATGCAGCCCTTTACAAACCTGCTAATAAGCTCACTCATTCACTCATTAGCCGAACAGCTTAATCCTACTATTAGAGTCAAGGCTTAAGCCTATTTCAGCCAACATTGGGCGAAGGCGGGGTACACCCTGACCAGCCTGCCAGACCATCACAGAGCAACACACACAACCATTCATACCCGCATCCACACCCAGGTGCAATTTGGAACAGCCATTGTCTTTGAACAGTGGGAGGAAACCGTACCCTGAGGAAACCCACGCAAGCATGTGGAGAACCTGCAAACTCCACACAGAAACTACGCAACTGTACCACCCTGATAACAAGCTACCAAATAGAGCCAGATGTAACAGCTATGTACAGGTGCAATGCATTTTGCAGGTGTCCCAAAGTAAAAAAATGAAAATCTGGCCCATTTCTTTGCCCAGGAGTGAATTTTTATTTTAGTTTGTTTTAAAAATCACTGTGTCCTACACAGAAAGCTACACACTAATATTGCTAAACCTTTTGTAATGATGGAAATGTCAGTGATGGTGTGTTTAGGCTCACTGTGTTTCTGTTTCATTCGGCTTCCTGTTGCAGGAGCACGGACGCTGGTGATGCAGGAGAGCTGGACTTTAGCGGTTTACTCAAAAAGAGGTGAGTCTCCAAATATCAAGTGAACTCGGAAAAGTGTTTGAGCTTCCCTATGGATCATATCATACTTCAAAAAACTTTGATAAATGTACAATGGAAAAGTATAATAGGGGACAAATAAACTGTCTTTAGATATTTTTTTTTAAATGTACCACAGTGATTTATTTCTGAGTATGATAAATATTCAGCCATGTTATCATTTATATTTGGTCTACATTAAATTATTTCTTCTGTTCTTATGTAAATATGTTTTAATGCAGGATTATATTAATGTGTTTGTTCTAATAGGTTATCGTTTCCGTAGTAACAGCTTATACAGAGACTATACTGAACTCTCCTTTTGTACAAATTAAAAACATACAACATTGATAATTTGTAAAAAAATTCTGAAACATTTTTGGAAGAAGTCTTCAGTGTCAGGGTCAGAGGTAAACCTGGAAAAGTTTTACGATAGAAAGGCATTATAGTTTCCTATTAGTGACATCAAAATAGAGATCGGGAAGCACGGTGGTGTAGTGGTTAGCACGTCTGCAAAACAGCAAGAAGGTCCTGGGTTCAAGTCCCGGGCTTGCAAGGGCGTTTCTGTATGGAGTTCTCCCTGTGCTTGCGTAGGTTTTCCCCGGGTACTCTGGTTTCCTCCCACAGTCAAAGGATATGCAAATTTGGCTAATTACCTGCTTGAAAGTTGCCCATAGGTGTGAGTGTGGGTGTGAATGGTTGTGTGTGTGTGTTGGCCCTACGATGGTCTGGCAAGCTGTTCAGGGTGTACCCCACCTTCACCCAGTGTAGGCTGAGAAAGGCTCGAGACTTCCTGGGACCCTGATAGTATTCAGGAAATGAGCGATGACTGAGAGAATAGAGAATTCTGTTTCATTAATATTCCTGAATATGAAACAAGTGGCAACAATAACTTTCACACAAATGGATTATTTTTATATGACAGCGCAACCCATCATGTTTTGTTTTCTCACATATAACCACGCTGTATTGTGCTTTATTTCTTACTCATCATACTTTACATACACTGATCAGTCATAACATTAACTCTACCTGACTGGTCTGTGGCTAGACAGCCCCATACGCTGCAAGCTGCAACTGTGCACTGTGTGTTCTGATTCTAGTGAACTGCCAAGAGTTTTATGGGTGCCCAGGGTTCATTGATGTACGTAGGGAGTGAATGCAGGTACATCTGGTCTGATCACACAGAACAGCTACAAATGGCTGAAACTATTAATGCTAGCTATGAGAGAAAGGAGACACAACACACAGTGCATTGCAGCCTATTGTATATGGGACTTTCTAGCCGCAGTCCAGTCAGGTGGTGTTAATGTTATGGCTGATTGGTGTTCATGTACTAAAGTATGACAAATCCTTCATACTTACAGCAGTTCTTTTCTATTACCATGTTGTTGCCTGATATATGATGGTAAACAGTAATGAACTCTGTTGAAATAATGAATGAACGCATGTGGACTGACTATATGTGTTGCAGTAATTGATATTTCTGTACACATATTTGGGCTGCAGTTGATAAACGGAGATCGTTTTCTTTTGTTGTTTGTACTTTTTTCTCTACTGTTGTGCGTGATCTTCAAATATAGAGAGTAAGTGACTGAAGGAATGCACATCTGGTTTGCAACCCACATGACAAATGTTGATGTTAGCATCATGCTTGTTTGTATAGTTTGTGCTATGCTGCAGCTTTGCTTGCAACTAGCCTAACGATTCATAATTCTCAGTTCATTTCAGTCCATACACAGAACGGATTTTAACAAGATTCACTTTTGGAATCACTTTTCATTCATCATTTTTTATTTATTTATTTTTTTGGATCAGACATTCTATCATTACTTGCATGGACAGATTTGCCTAATCATAACATAAGCAATAATGTGCACATATGGAACGCACATCTGTGCAGTTTTATTCAACAAACTACAATAACACAATACACGGACTAATATCCACTGCCTTATCCTGAAATGTAGAGTTTAATACAGTAACCTGTGACCAGTTTTACCAATGCTGATTTCCCAAATGTTGTTTTTCGCAGCACATATTTTAATTCTAATTTGATTTTTTAATTAGCTAAAATGTGCTTGTTGATGTGCTACGCATTATTGGTGGGCTGTTGAATTGTGTTTCACTAACCTGCTCTGGTTTGTCTTGCCGTGTCTTGGGTTCTGCTTCTGACTAAGTGCAGCAGTTTCATAAAAAGTGGCCAACGGTAAGAATTAAATTATCCTTGTACATAATAAATATCTGTTTATTTTTTCATATATAAGTTCTGCTCCTGTTTTTCCACTACCTGCTAATAGTGATAATTCTAACATTAATGCTGAAATTAGTGGCCATGTTTGCAGCTTTATGCTAAACTTGCTCAGTTTTAAATTAAAGGGAACTCTTAGGAATTCTAAATTCATATGCACAAACGTGATGAACTTCAGCTCTTTATATAAGCACTCAATGCTTTGTCTGTCTACAGCATGGTTCAGGTAAGCAATGAACCCGAAGTGGATGTGTGGGAGATCCTAAGCAAGGCTCCGCCTTCAGAGTTTGAGAAGATCGCCTTCCAGTATGGCATTACAGATCTAAGGGGCATGCTCAAGAGATTGAAGAAGATGAAAAAGGAAGAGAAGAAAAGTGCAGGTTTGTGTCAAACTGGACCATGTGTAGAAAGAGTCTTTATCTGAAACAGGAAACTGAAATTTAGACCTTTACCTAAACATTAGCTTCATTCAAACTTTATTTAAAGAAGAGTCTTGTAAGTTGAAAGCATTCTGATATCTGTGAAGCAAGCTGCATTTACAGAGACAACACGTCGACCCTTTTACTCTAACTTTTATTACGAAATTTTCTCCAGCGTAGGTTTCAATTTTGCAAATCTCAAGTTGCTTTTTAAGGAAAAGGGCAGGGCTGATGGAGCAGCTCACTTCCTGATGGAGGTGGTGCTAATTTCTGGTTCAGAAAAAAATAAAGACTTAAAATGGAAAGAAATTAGTGAGAAGTACTATAATAGAAATGCTGGATATGACACAATGCACTTGAAAATATCTAAATACTGCAGTCTAACATTTTAAATATTAAAAATGGCACCTTTACTAGTATAATACTGTACATTCAATGTTTCACGCACTGTAGTGTCCAAACATTTCTTAACATAGTTACTCTGTAAGAAAAAAAGGGTTCCTCAAAGGTTATATGGATAGACAATGGTGCACGCTTTCTAAAGTAATTATACTTTGAACATTTGCTTAAAGGGAAATTCCCTGTAGTAGAGTTCTAGAAATTTTAGGGATTTCCCCCGAGGCAAAGACCAAAGAAACAAAGAAATAGTGTCAGCATGGAATTTTTTTCTTCAGTTGCTTCTTTCTCTAGATTTCAAAGACTGCAACTACAAAAGAAACTTTTCCTATAAAAAAAAAAGAGTAGAGCCCCCTAGATGTTTTTTATCCTCCTAAATAAAAACTTTCAATTATAGGGCTCTATATAGAACCTTTAAGGGATCCGACAGATAGACAAAATCTGCAGTAGAAATCTGTCTTTCTCAAAATAATGTAGTTTCAGGTTACAGTCTAGCATCCTGAGTTTTTTTTTTATTGTCCCTCAGGGGAAACCCATAGGTTCTGTGAAGAAACCTAGAAATAATCATTTCTTTTTAGAAACTGATCCATTTCCTAAGCTCCGTCCTACAAAACTTTGAGTATAAATATAAAGGGCCTGTGTAGAACCATACAAAATATTTTTTTCCCGTCATATTTTATTACTTACCATACTTTACTTTCAGTGGGGTACAAAAGTCTGAAACCAATAGGATAAATGCTTCTATTTCACTTTATTTTCTAGTTCATCACCACAATTTTCAAATTACAAATTATATTATTGACAACAACTTAAAAAAGTAAATGAAATTAAGTGTTTTTTAGTATTTGGTACATCCTTTTATTTTACTTTAATTGCAGGGTGCACTTAAACTCGATAGCAAAAACTTATGATCCATTCATCCATTATCATGCTGATTATCCACCAGAGTCAGGGGTGAGCTTGAGCTAATCTGTCAGGCGAGAGGAGGGATACACCCTAAATAGTTCTATTGCAGGGCTAACACAGACACAAACACCCATTCATATTCATATTCACCCCTCTGGGCAATTTATAACAGCCAGCTGACCCGATCTACATATCTTTGGAATGTGGGAGGAAACCAGAGTATCTGGAGGAAACCCACAGGCAAAATGAGAATGCCACACAGCAAGCCCAGAATCTTCTTTTTGTGAGGTGACAGTGCTAATCATGCCCCCCATTGTTGATCATTAGGCTAACTGGCTGTTCCAAATCACCCCTAGGTGTGAGTGTGTGTGTGTAAAAGGTTGAATGTGTGTTGCCCTACAATGGTCTGGTGAGCTGTTCATGGTGTACCCCGCCTTCACCCAGAGTCGGCTGGGATGGATGCCAGCCTCCGCGCAACCCTAATTGGGATTAAGCGGCTTGGAAAATGAATGAATTTTGAACATTTACTTTATTTGTTTGAAATAGTTTAATATACTAAAACCTTGTGTTTATTAAAAATAAAAATAATGGCAGATTTTCAAAGTCAGGTTTTGGTTCAAGGTCAAAGTAATGGTTCAGACTTAGCATTGTTCTACTATCGACATCCCTTTACCTGATATATCATAGAAAAATGTAATGAGCTGAGTTTAAATACTAAATGAATGTATGTGGATTGATATTTCTGTACAAATATCTAAGCTGCAGTTGATAAACAAAAGTAATTTCTTTTGTTGTTTGTACTCTTTTCTCTCTTTTTGTGTGTGTGATCTTCAAATGTAGAGAGTAAGTGTGTGGATGCACATCTGGTTTGCCATTCACAGGACAAACGCTGATGTTAGCATCACGCTGGCATAGTTTGTTCTATGCTACTATTGCTGCTAGAATGCTAACTATTCACAATCCAGCCCCGTCTATTGGTTATAAGGCACTGCTTAACACAAACTATGTAGACACAGTAGAATTAACCAGAACATTATAGCCACTTTGCATCAATAGGAGTCAAACCTGCAAAAAAAAAAAGTTTAGTCTTTCAGAAAAGCCTAAATAGGATTGTTTTGAAGAAACTTTCTGTAATAGGGTTCTAATAAAACATTTAAGGATTGTTGAAGATCTCTTGCAGTACATCTTTCACAGCATTTCTAAAAAAAAAAAAAAAAAAAAAAAAAAAAAAAAAAAAAAAAAAAGCAGGACCCAGATTACACTCTAGCACACTAAGACATCTTTGATTTTGTCCCTTGAAAGTTCTATGTAGAACCCTACATAATATATATATATATATATAATTTGACATTTTAAAAAAAAGTTTTCATATCTAACACCATTTGGATGAGAAACTTTCTGTCACATGTTTATACACAGAATATATTCAGTGCTTTATTTAGTATAAACCTGGCTTCACAGCGTTCCTCAAAAAGCTGGACCCAGCCTACCAGGTTGAAAAGGGACACAAGCTCAAGCTACAGATTGAGGTGGCCAATCCTGATGCGGAAGTGAAATGGCTGAAAAACGGACAGGAGATCCAGAAAACAGGAAGGTACCCAATAAGCCATGACTATACACTAGAATAAAGGAGCAATATTTACGCTAAAGAGCCACTCACAGGGTGCAAGATACCCCTACCACACTGTATCATTAAGGTAGCAAATAGGCCCTAAAGGGGTACTGGTTTTAATCACCCATGTGCTGATCTTACAGTATGTCCTATAGTACGTGGACATGACCAAATTACTGAAAAAACTCTCTTGTTTAAAGGTTATATGAAATGGCTGGGGTTTGACCTTTTAAAGTCAAAACATTTCAAATTGTCTCATTTGAAAGTCCATATGGTTTACTGTTACTGTTCCATAGTAATGGCATGTCTGTCGGCACTTGTTTTGACGTTATAAGCAACCTATCTCCAAAACTTTGTGACCTTGCTCTGACCTTCACATTCAAAAATCACATCACCTTTGGGACTCAGGGAGAGTAGTGTCTCCACCATGTTTGGTGAAAATTCATGCACGGGTGTGGTCAGGATTTGTTCACAAACAAACAGACAGATTCATAAATGCTGGTGATTGAAATATGGTAATTAACATTTTAGCCTTTGATCAAAAATTTACAGGTGCACCAAAAATAAAGTGGTCTTACCGTAAATATATGTAAGCCTTTTACTAGTGAACTGCTAAATTGCCAATAAATGATACCACAATCTGTCTCCTGTATTTCCTAAATGAAATCGGATGTTCCTGGATGGCTCTGCTTCTGTGCTTCGCTTTGACCAAAACCTACAGCAAGTAAGTGTCTCCAGTTGATAAACTGTTCCACAGACTCATTAAAACTTGACTGCTCTAGTATTCTCAAGAAACATTACAATAAACATTTGCTCTCGGCTTATAATGGCCCTCATTTTGTCTCCATCTACAAAGAAATGTAGGAAAAAATAATCAAAAGTTGTTTTTTCCCCCTGTTCCTTCAGGTACATCTTTGAAAGTGTAGGAAACAAACGCTTTCTTACTATCAACAACTGTTCTCTGGCTGATGATGCGGCGTACACCTGCATTGTGGGAGATGAGAAAAGCTTTACTGAGCTCTTTGTCAAAGGTACTTGATGATGAGCACCAACAAAGTGCGGAAGTATGTTTAGCATTTCTGAAACTTGGGATTTATCTCTCCATTGCTTTCTCAGAGCCTCCTGTTCTGCTTCTGCGTAATCTTGAGGATCAGATGGCAATGAAAGGAGAGAGAGTAGAATTTGAGTGTGAGGTCTCAGAGGAAGGAGCTCATGTCAAATGGTAAGATTCTTATCTATGATTCATTCATTCATTCATCTTCTTCCGCTTGTTCCGGGGTCGGGTCTCGGGGGCAGCAGCCTAAGCAGTGAGGTCCAGACGTCCC
>JBCNYH010000014.1:4836790-4848928 GCA_039654325.1 Tandanus tandanus
TCGCCCAGAGTTGGCTGAGATGGGCGCCAGCCTCCCCGCGACCCTAATTAGGAATAAGCGCTTCAGAAAATGAATGAGTGAATGAATTTCCAACACATGTGATTTTAATCTGTGATGCCTGATGACTTTATGTTGTCTTTGTCTGAAACTGTTCATTTCTAACCCAGCAAAACAATTTCTGTCTTTAGTTCAGTATTTCTACTCGGTATTAAAACCTTAGTGCAGTCTTTTCTTGAATAACACTGCATTCACATACATTGCATTAGTATACTTTGATCTGAAGCTTACGGACCGCATCAGGTGAGTGCATGCTTAATATACATTTATGGAAAGCCTTTGGAAACACCATACAAACACAGAAGGTAAGAAAAGAATATAGTAAACACTCGACATACTATTTTCCATTTTGATCTCAATGCTTCATTTGATACTGGTTTTGCATCTTGATTGAATGATGCGTGGTTCAGATGCTGGAACTGTGCTCAGTGTAGGTTCTTGTGATTCGAGCTATTATTTTGCACACAAAAAATCTGACTGGTAAAAACTGTGATTGATTTATCAGGTCTTGACAGATGCAAATGGACGTGTTCATGTAGAGAGCACAAGGGGACATTGCATCTTGACTATTGAGGGGGCGGAGCGTCAGGATGAAGGCGTGTACACTGTTATTGTACGAAACCCAGCAGGGGAGGATACTGCTGATATTCATGTGAAAGTTATTGGTAAGATATTTAAACAAAACTGCCCATGCCATGTTAAAAAGCCTCCTGACTTACCTATGCAATATAATAAATATCTACTGAAACCTTTTGCTGTTTAATCATTGCTTAATAGTGGAGCTCCTGAGTGGAGCCCCATAAGCAAGAAACATGAACTGGATGTTTGTCCTGTGTCTGTGCCACCACAGGAAACCCAATAAGGCTGCCGTGCCACCAATAAAAAAACTGAAACCCAAAAAATAGGGATTTATCTCAGGCAGGCAGAGAAACTTTCACCAAAAAAAAAAAAAAAGGAACAAAAAAGAGAAAACATTAACGGAAACACATAACATGAACTTGTTGAATGGACAATTAAACTAACAGGACAGGTGATACAAACGAACAGAGAATTCAGCTAGCTAGAAAGACGGTGTAAAGAAAACACAGTGTTATGCTTTCCTGCTTTTACTCCGGAGCGTAGTCAGGAAATGCTGGAATTTATTTATTTATTTATTTCCTCCAGTTGATTCAGCCCTTAAAGGGGCCCACGCTATTATAACACCAGTCTCAGACACCTATCAGTACAGCTAACTATTTAGAGCTCTGCCTTTAGCCAGAGATAAATCTATAATTTAGCTTTATAGCATGAGAGCATTATAGATTGTTTCTTGAACTATAAAATTGCTACAAATGAAGGATCCACTATTAAGCCCCGATCTCATTTGGGCGATACCTCCCGATAATGGCCAGGATTCAATCAATTTTTAGGTCGGGAGCGACTGTCAGTGACTCTCAGTGAGAAATCCACCGGTTGTGGACAATCATCCTGTTTTTTGGAACCTGCTTCCAAATGTTGGACGATTACACATGATAATTTTCTAATCAGTGACTGTCGGCAACTATCCGTGATTATATTGATGACAGTCTGAGACCGTTGTGGTCGATCACAGATAGTCGCAGATAGTTGGGGACTTAGGTGCAGACAGTCTCAGACCTAGCCCAGACAGTGACGTTTTTTCTTCCTGCTGTCTTAGCCTCTTTCAGCCTCTTTCATTCATAAATCCTGGATAGAACGGCAGTGCATTGTTCTCCCAAGAATGTGGGAAAAAAGGGTTCCATCTAGAACCCTAAAGTGTTTGTATGACAGTCATCTAAAATAACTATTCAAGGTTTTATGTAGAACCATCACCATAGACCAAAGATTTCCTTTTTGAAAAGCTTCAAAATAGAACTCCTCTCAAAAGCCACAATGCTTAAACATCCAGTGTAACCCTTTTTTTTTCATAACAGCGCATGTGTTGATTGTGTCTCTGACAGTTTTGTTATTGTCTAGCCCTCTCCACAGCTTTCTGTGTTAGTATTTTATCGGATCATGACTGCTGATGTCCACAGTACACGAGTAGTAGTTTTAACTTTTAAATAATGAGATTTAAAAAAAATTTCCCCAGATGTGCCAGATCCACCTCAGGCTCCCAGAATCCTAAGTGTTGGGGAGGACTCATGTGTAGTCCAGTGGGACCCTCCATTGTTTGATGGTGGCCAACCAATTTTAGGTAAATGACAGTCAAATAGAAAGCATGCAATTCTATAAACTGGACCTTAAAGACATCTTTGAATCATCGTTAGACATCTTTTGTTTTTTGCAGCACATATTAAGCTGACCTATGTGTCTATAATCTCTAAGGTTATGTTCTGGAGAGAAAGAAGAAAAAGAGCTACAGGTGGATGCGGCTGAACTTTGACCCCTATAAAGACACCACATATGAAGCTAAGAGAATGATTGAGGGAATGGCTTATGAGATGAGGGTCTATGCAGTGAACAGTATTGGCATGTCGCGGCCCAGTCCTGCCTCCCAGCCTTTTGTGCCTATTGGTAAGTTTCATTTACATTTGACCGATGCTTTAATCTAAAACAACAATCGTGCAGGTGAAGGTTAATGTTGTTATCTTGGTGGCGCTGGGATTTTCACTCAGCAACTCTGATCACTACCTATTGATCAGTAGCCCAAAGCTTTAATGTGTGACAAACTCCTGACTGCTCGATTGTCTTGACCTTGGTTTTTACAAACACTACCACTAACTGGTTATCTCGTAATTATTTTATTTTATTTTTTTTTAGGATTAATGATTTATGGAATTCCTTTTTTTCTGCTTAGACATTAGGTGGGAAATAATTAGCTAAAAAAAACATCTGATAAACCCAAGATTATTGCTTACCTATAGAGTTCGAGATTAAGGAGTTAATAAAAAAAAAAAAGGAACTTAAGGAAATTCAGCTATAATGGAATATCATAAACTTTATCAAACTCATCTGTATTCATCGCGGAGCTTCTGAGCAGAGCACCATTGTCAGGGAATATGACTTGGATGGTTGTCCTGTGTCCTGCCATTTCGCTGAGTTGATGCTGATTGGCTATTATGTACAGTACCAGTCAAACGTTTGGACTCAATTACTTGTGTGTCTAAACAGGACTGACCCTTGACTGGTATTTATGTTCATAAGAACAAGGGTAGTCACTGTACCAGAACTCACAAACTGAAATCACTGAACACCAAAAACTCAAAATTATTTCAGGGGTTTTCTTTTTATTTGTTTTATGAAAAGATATACTTAAAAAGTGTTATTTATGAATGTATATTATTTTAATATCTATACATGTAGTATTTAATTAATATGAACTGGGTTTGTATCAGTGGAATAACATCAGCCAAGTTGGATGTTGCCCAAGTTCCTGATTTCCCAGATTCCAAGTTGAACGGCCGTCCCATTGCACTCTCATTATAACTTTAACTGCAGAAAGTTTTTCAGAGTTATGGGTCCAGTGGATTGCAACATAACTTTAGGAGAAGGGAAAAAACGAGCCTGGTGAGGGAACAATTGTTTATAACAGTTGCTATAACATACGGTACCAGTCAAAAATCTGGAAACACCCACTCATTCTAACTGAAATAGAAGGCGTGTCCAAACTTTTGACTGGTACGGTATCACTCATTTGCATGACTGGCAGCAATTACAAAAAAAATCCCCACAGATTTATTTATTTATTTAATAATTTTTAGCTCAGACAGACTTGCAGGTAAATAAATGTTTATGAAGAAAATGTCGAAATCAGAAGTTTTGATCAAAACACAAACTCATTTAACGGATACTAAATTAACAATACATATGATACAAATGAAAGTGGAAATAATCTAGTGAAGGCTGTAAAAGGCAAACCCAAGCTTAGATACTTAGCAACAGAGACATCTATCAGGAGCTCTGATTTTTAGGCAGTGTTTAAATTGATATATTATAAGTGATTATGAACATAGAGTGGTACAAGAGAAGGTCTCAAAGGTAATTTTTTTCCCATATCAACAGCTGTTCTTAAATTTCCCAATATAAATGACTTTCAAGTAAGTGGATTAGGTGTTCATTTCTCAGTACAAGGAGACATGTTAAAATGATTGACTAGGGTAATAGCATAAATACTACAGCTGCTGTAGATTTCAAAGATTACAAAAAAAAAAAAAAAACACGGATTATGATTTAAACCAAAATTTGGGCATGTGTGAAGCCAAGCAGAAAAAGACCCCTTAAGAATGATAGCCATTTTAAATTGTGTCAAAATGAGAATGCTATTATTTCTGGTTCAAAAGAATGCCAGTGTGTATGAGAGGAAGGAGTTTGTGTTCTTGAGGTGGTTCTAAGCATGTTATTGTCAAGGAGTCCCTTCTTTCATCTGCTTGCCAATTTAGGGATGCTACTCTATTCTAGCCACCTGGAGCTACTCAGCCACACATCATCATTCCAGTTCAAGGCTCTGTCATCTCTTTGGAGACTGGGTGTTCAATGCCTAAAATAAGAATCCCTTTCAGGGTATCTACCCAAGTTTAAAAGGTGTAAAGACACAAACCATTCCATTTATCTTTATGTGATAGCAACATTATTGCCCCACTGTCCATTTACTTTACATAGTGCAAATAGTCTGAAACGTTATCAGTGCATTGTGCTGTCCAGCACAATACAGTAGATTAGGAAACTATTTTGGCACCCCATCCATAAATAATGGCATGTTAGCATAAGGTTATTTCCAGGTCATATCATGTACACACACTGCTAGGCTACAGAAAGGGGGGGGGGACAGACCGCTTAGTTGCACTGCTGCCATCAACAATTCTGATCACAGCACCCTGAGGACAGGACAGGGCAGGAGAGACCTGAACGAAACACAGTCAGAGGAAAGAGTATTTAGAAAAACCTCAAAAAGGACACCACAGCGAAGTGACGAAGTGAAGTCAAGATGACCAAGCCTATGCTTCCAAAAACTGCAGAGAAAAAGCCGGCCAATGAGGCATTAGCAGATGCACCTGCAGATTCCCCTGCAGAGCCTCCAACAGATTCCTCTGCAAAAGTCAAAGAACCCGAGATAATAGCACCTCCTCCAGATGTAACAGCCATTGGAAATGCTGTTCCTCCAACCGAGGAACCTGTTCCTGCAGAAGGAGATGTTCCTGCACCTTGTGTAAATGGAGAAGCAGTGCCTAGACAGGGGGCTCCTTCAGGAGAGGAGGAAGCCATGCCGGCTGAGGAACCTGCCCCTCAACTTGAACCCGAACCTGTTGGCAGTAGGCGTCTCATTCTAATTCTGTTTGTCTTTGTGATAAGCTAGTTAATGCATGATTTCAGTACAGACTTCGGTATATCGAAAAAATATTTTGTTTGGATCAATATGAATTTTTATAGTGGTTGACCTGGCTTGGAATACTTTGTTACCAGCTATTTTATATTAGCCAGTTCTGATTCAGTGAAATGTCTTTCTGAGAAATATACAAATGTAAATAAAAAAAAAAAAATAAAATAAAAAAAATAATAATAATAATAGCAAAAAGCTTGTGTAAGTGCAAAAGAATGACCCTACAAATACAATTTTGGCATTTATTGTTTAATTGCTAGAATTATTGTGTCACCTGTTGCAATAAACATTAAGACTATAACTCAAGCATTCATCACTGTGACCCATTAAATAAATAGCCAATTTAGATACTCTTCATCTTTGTTGGATATCACTATTCTTTTTTATATAATTATAATTTATTTATATATTTAGATATATGTGGTATACTGTACTTTGGATGGAAATGTGGATTTTTTTTTTTTTTTTTGAAGAAAGTGCAATTTTAAAATTTATTCCAGTTCGAAGAACAGGACCATTATCAAGTACAGTGTCTTAAGCAAAATATATATGCATACATACACACATACATATATGCATATATATATATATATATATATTCGGGAGGCTTTATTATTGTACAGCGCAAGAAAATAATAAAAATATGATTGGAATATTGTTTGATTTTTTTTTATTAGTGTCCTGAATCTCTATTTCTTTGAGAAGTGAATATTCCGAAAACACTTTCTGAATTCCCATTCTATTCAACATTTAAATTCTTCACTTTTCCTCAGTGTCCCAGATTTAAAACAAACCTTTCAACTATTCAAAGGTTCTTTAATATTTTTCCAATTACCGGCTTCATAGCATGTAACAACACACGAATCCAAGTGGACAATGCCATGTAAACTATGTGCGTCCTAAACACAGCATGTCCCTGACAGCACCTAGAGTATCTCTTCGAGATGTCCTGATCAACACTAACCCATGTTTAACTTGTACTTATTCAAGCAATGGCAGTTATGCTCAACTATAATGGGTAGCTGAAGGTCACAAAGGCTGGTTGCAAAATAAATGTTATATGTACTAGACATCGACCTCTGGACTTTATTGCTCCAGTAGTTTCCATGTCCTTGTCCTCTGACGTACGACTGGAAGAGCAAAGGATTGAAAAAAAAAGCGTCCTTGTGACAAGTCATAGTAAATCCACATAGCAAAGACTTTTGATTCTCTATTTAAGCTTTGGCAGTTTAGTTACTAAGCAACACAGTGCTTTATTTCTCTGATTTGCTTTAGTAAATATAGACTGCAGAGCAAATATCCACGCTAAAAATATACATTCTTCTGTTTTGTTTTTACATTACTGTGAATCGGCAAATTCAAAAATCAAATATTACTGAAAATCTAAATATAGTAATCTACAATAAGCATTGCCACTAATAGAGCTTTATTTTATTGTACCTGCTTTCTTCATGTTTATACCAGGATTGTTTTTAATTTATTTTCAGTATAGTCTTTAATCTAATTGATGTGTTTTATTTTCTATAACTAGTTTAACTATAGCAGAAGTATTAAGATCATTGTAGGTAATGGGACACAATAACACCTATTATTAAAAATAAGTTAGTATACTCATACTTTATGGGATGTATGTATGTGAATGGTACAGCCTGAACACTTTCTGAACATATACTTTTTACTTTTTGTAGACCCGAAACCCTTTATAAACAAGAGCATCCAGAGAGGGCAAACCTCCACCAAGCAGAACCACTCCCCCAAAAAAGTACCCCCTGCTGTACCTGCTGTAATATCACACTTCCAAAAAAAATTGTCCTATCTCACAATGATTAAGAATCCTTTCAAAAATTCCTGGATCCAGAATTTGATTCGGATCATCTTCAAAATCTAATGGAGTCCTCCTTGTCCAAAGTCCCACCTCTGGTCGGCATTTTTAAAAAAGCACACATTACTTTTTGCAAAATCCTGCTAACAAACAAACAAACCAATCTGAGCTAAAACTAAGCCTCCTGCCGTAGGAATGAAAATTTATATATATATATATAAGTAATATAAAGATTTAGGCACTGCCTAAAAGCAGAGCTTCAAAAAAATAACTTCCTCTGATATTTCAATGTGAATTCGTTTTACTGACGCCATCAATAATGTTATGTCACGTAACCATCAAGTTATGACCACCTGCTCACCAAAGTTTTGATATTATCTGAAAGTCTTACACTACCGATATAAGAGTTCTTTAATGGAAACCCAATATCACCACAGGGTAGCGAGATTCCGTTACGTTAGATAGGTTTACTTCTGTAAGCACGTTATACATGCCAGAAACGTCATACGCTTCCTTGATGTGATTGGGTTAAAAGCCTTTCCATTCAATTGAGTAGTGCATTGTGAGGCAGTAATAGTTTATTTTGCCAGCTAAAAACGGCACATGGAATTCTGTTTACATTGTTAAAAAAAAGTTTATTTTATTTTATTATAAAAGTGTATTTTAATTTATGGCTTGAAACAAGTAACAGTTTGGAGGGGACGATAGAGTAGAGGAAGTTACTATATCACTCAGACATTCATTCCCATTACGGAGGTTATATACCAGCATGCGATGTATCACCACAGGGTTCCCACGTGTACACGTATGAATGGATGGATGGACGGACACAGTGTTCATGACACAAAAAATGAGATCGATGCTATACCAATTTCTCTTAAGTATGGCGCTCCGCTAGCGCCGTGTGGAGCTCCGCTATAAATTAACCATTAAATAGTTCTTTTGGGAAGAGGCATGTTGACAATTTTAATGTTTTTAGGTTGCTACAGAAGGATTATACATCATTAGTATAGTTTATCAGTAGTGGAGTGATGGTGAGTGTTTAATGCTCACTGGGTTTTTTTTTTTTTTTTTAATTACAGTCCGCAAAATGATTTTAATTTAGAGCCCAGATTTAAAATGTATTTTGTGGGCTGAATTACAAACTTTATCAAGCTTGTTGTGGCCTGATGACCACATGTTTGACATTATATACCTCAACTGTAGACTGTAACTTTATAACTACACTGTAGGTTTTATAGAGAAGACAAGACTTATGGTGAAGTCCAGGATTATAGTCCTTCTGGACTCAGAAGAACTGGTCTGAATTGTATACACACTTGGGTTAGAGTACTACAACCATACAGTAACATCAATTAATAAAATTCCAGTTCTCAATACCTACTGTCTGTTAAATTTCCCTCAGCCCCCTCCAGCGAACCTGTCGGTCTCTGTGTGGATGACATCAGTGACACCACCATCTCTCTGAAATGGAGGACTCCAGAGAGAGTAGGCTCTGCTCCAATAGATGGCTATGGAGTCGAATACTGCAAGGAAGGCAGTAAGTGTGCAACTGTGAAGGTTTGATATGTATCATATGTGTAAGTGTTATTGCAGAATGAGCTCATCATTGAAAATACCCCCATAACTCGTACTCCAAAACACCTTACACTTTTTACTCCTTACATTTTTCTTTTAGAGCTTTAAAATAATTGTTACTAATATCAAAGATCACTTTGATATTAGTAACTTTTTGTGCTTTCAATCTAATTATTATTTTTTTTATATCTACTGTATATAGACAATGTGTGTCCATTTTATGGATATCACCAATAACAATCTTTGCACAAGGTTATTTTGGGGAGAGGGGGGGGGGGTGTTTGATTGGGTTTTGTTGGATTTTATACTAAAGATATCACAGCAAAAGGTATGAATTGAAACCCTGTACTTTAGGTGGTGTATCTTTTTATATGAATATCAAATTTTTTAAGGGGAAAAAAAAATCTGATATATGAATAAATGTATTTTTTCAGCTGACTTGTTAGGGTTGTACTCTGCCTTGAGCCCTAGGTCACGGATAGATGGATGGAAGGGCATTCTTAGGCGCAATGCGAAATTAATAGTAATACAAACAAACAATTCACTGAACAAGGATTAGGATATTCCATGTACACACTGCAAAAAAAATTAAATTAAATTAAAGTAAAAATGTCTTATTTCAAAAAAATGTATCTATTAGTTTTGACCAAAATGAAAAAAAAAAAATCTTTTGTTCTGTAAGAAAAACAACCTTACTTTTAGATGTTTTATGTAAATCTAAATAAACAATGAAAATCTATTTTTTTAAATTGGCTAAGAGTTTTACACTAGACTTCTTATCAAGAGAACCCCCCATTGGCAGATTTCTTTTTTCTTGAAACTACAGATGTTTACTACATTAAAGAAAATAAGGCTTGTAGTAGTAGTAGTTAGCAGTAGATATATTGCAGTGCAGATCCTATCCTATATGCAGTGTTGCTTCTGGGTGGACTACTGGCATTTTACTGCAGGCTTGTGATATTTGCTTTGTTTTCTATTTCACCTAGCTGATGAATGGATTCCAGCATTTGAGGGTCTTACAGAGAGGAACTCTGTGATCATCCGCGACCTGCCTACAGGAGAAAAGATGCAATTCCGTGTCCGGGCGTATAACTTGGCTGGCCCCAGTCCTCCTGCCACCCTGTCCCAGGCTGTCACCATCCGCGAGATCATGCGTAAGTTTAATACCACCTGCACATAACTAAGGAAACTTATAAGTCAGGGATGTATCCATTGGAAAAATGTAGTTATTAGAGAATACAGAGTCTATTTATGGGAAATATCACCAGACAGAATATTCAAAATAGCAGTCAGGCTGTACACAAAAGAAAAAAAAAACATGGTACATGTTACTAAATGTAGTACTTAAGTTTTCTTCATACAGCATAGGGAGTTATAAAACTGAATTTGCATTTCTCAGCTGCCTTTACTTCAATTTCAGCTGCATTTAGTTGCATTAACTTGCAGCAATACATTAGATAGAGTGCTGTACAAAAGCTTTTATTGTTTTAACTTAATAAGTCTAGTTCACAGAGGCAATCACCAGCTTGTTCCCGATCAGCTTTCAGCCACTAGCATCTACTAGCTTTCATGAGTAAGAGATATACACAATTACATTAAAGCAGGTCTGTACAACAGAAAGCCCAGGGGCCGGATATAGTCCTTGATCAAACTCCTTCAGGCCTGGAAGTAGAATAAATTCAATAACAGGCTCAAATTATTCTAACAGACACATTTAGACAAATATATTATGGATCCTTTGCCTTTTACTTGATGACTTCCTTATTATTGCCGTAAACAACATGGTTTGAGGCTATGGGTTAAAATGAGCCTGCATGAGTCATGGCCATCTTTTTTCAGAAACCATTATCATTAACTTCATTAGTAGGCTTTGTAGGGCACATTCATGAAATAATTTCCCATTCCTTCTCATTTCCACCATGCCATTTTTATTTTATTTTATTTATTTATTTTTAATCAGTTGGGGCTGTTTGTCTGACACGAAGTAAAATGCCTGGCATCATGGACAAAAAGTAGTTGAGTCACACTTTATTTGTATTGATACTGTATGTTACACATGAATTACCTTTACTGCACTCTAACCTGCAAACAACGCTGGAAAATCAACTCCACTGAGTTTAACTGCTGAACTGTCAGGGCTGCCAATCTTTACATGAAAAAATTTTCTACAGCTTATATACATGACAGCTGTTGAAAGTAATCGTATCCTGACTTATGAGGATACTTCAAAAAGTTGAAGCAAGTTTTCACCTGGAAATAAGGGGCGTAACTCCCATTTTGGGTCATAACTGTATATTCTATAAGCCTTATATTAGTGTCCACACAAACTGAAATATTTTAAGTAATCAAAGTCTTTAAAATGACTTTATAGTCATTTTGAAGACCACCCAGACACACGCAAAGACACTGCAAGTCAACAAGACACTGAATCAACAAGCTGTCGCTAGTGGCTAGTGCCGATTTCCACTGAATTCTTTATTCTATTTCTTGAAGGTGTGATGGCGTTCAAAGTTAAACAAATTTACCTGCATCTTTATGTATGATATTGTAATCATGCTTATCTACCTGAATCGATGAATACATGAGTGCTATTGTGCATGCACTGTGAAAGCCACTATGATCCCCAGTGCCTATATTTCCCAGTGCCTATGTTCCCCAGTCCTATGTTCCCTAGTCCTATGTTCCCCAGTGCCTATGATCCCTAGTCCTATGTTCCCCAGTGCCTATATTCCCCAGTGCCTATGATCCCTAGTCCTATGTTCCCCAGTGCCTATATTCCCTAGTCCTATGATCCCCAGTGCAAATGTTCCCCAGTCCTATAATCCCCAGTGCCAATGTTCCCTAGTCCTATGTTCCACAGTCCTATGCTCCCAAGTACCTATGCTCCCCAGTACTTATATTCCCCAGTACCCTTTTCCCCAATATCCTAACCCTAACCCTAACCCCATAGGGACTGGGTAACATAGGTATTGGGATTGAGAGGACTGGGAAACATAAGGATTGGGGAATATGGGGCTGATCCAACCAAGGAAGGATGCCTCCTCTTAAAACAGTCTTAAAAAAGAAGAGGAAAGCTTTGAGCTGGCATACTGTTGCTGCAGGATAATGCAGCACAGGTGGCAGAGGCAGAAGCAGCTAAAAATGGCTTTGAACTGTTTCCACAGGCACCTTACTTACTCAACCTGGCACTGTCTGACTTCTATCTGTTTCCCACACAAATAAGTCAAAAAAATCTCTGCAATTGTACACACACACACACACACACACACACACACACACACACACACACACACACACACACACACACACACATCATACACAAAGCCAGCATAGACCCACCCCCCTCCACATCCCCACACCCGGT
>JBCNYH010000014.1:4866774-4877936 GCA_039654325.1 Tandanus tandanus
GGAAGCAAAAAAAAACCACCCAGCGATGGTTGGGGTTTGTTGGTTGGGTGGGGGTTGTTTTTTTTTTTTTTTTTTTTTTTTTTTTTTTTTTTTTTTTTTTTTTTTTTTTTTGTGGTGCCATCTTGGATTAAAAAAAGGGGGAAATTATTTTCTTTCTTTTTTTTTTTAATCAACTTGATTCCTTTCTTGTTTCATTTTCTTTATCACCATTTCCTTAATAATTATTTCCAAACATTTGTAGTAAAACGTAGTAAAAAAAGAGTGGAGTAAATTAGCGTATCAATTAAAATATTACTTTTATTAAAAATATTAATTTAAAAAGGTTAATTAGAACTAGGTCTTTTCTTAATAAACATTTATGAACATTTCTGAAGGCTGCTATCAGACATAAACATAAAACAACTCCCTCCATATTCTTCTCTTTAGCTTTCAGCAGTCTGTAATATGACAGCTCAGATTTCTTGCTGAATCTATTTGTATAATCTTAAAACAACTTCACATTTTAGATTTGTTTTTGTGTTTTCATGTCAGTAGGTTCTCTGGGTGGCACTAACCTACAGTAATGACACATTTACAATACCCTGTACTGTACCCTAATGTGCCCCCTGATTCCTGAACAATGCAATTACAGCTAGAAAAAACAAAGAAGTTATGCTGATACCTAATTATAATTGTGGTTCATATTTTTCATTTCCATGATTCGAATGGTCATAAACTTGATGCAGCATTACATGCCTTATTATTAATTATACCGATAATGACAGATGGACAACTGCTTTCGTGATATTTTGGTAATGTGATATTTGTAATGGTCTGGCTTTATGCTGTATTTCCTCCAAATACCAAACACTATACAACCAAAAAATTTATGATTCTTTCATCTGTCCTTTTTTATCGTTTGTATTTTGGGCATTCTGTGCTTAGTCTGTCTTTTTCTGTTCCAAATGGATTTTGAGGAAGAAGGATAATCAGTTAAATAGGTCAAGCAGGCTGATGAAATCTAGACAGGGTTTCAACTGGTCTAATGGTCACTGATAGGTTGAATGAATCTACAGTCTACATCGGGGTGCCCAATCCTGTTCCTGGTGATCTACCTTCCTAAAGATTTTAACTCCAACCCTAATGGGGCCCATATGACAAATCCAATAATCACTTTAAGTCTTCATTTTCAAGTCTGAAGTCTTGATTAGATGATTGGATGGTCAGGTGGGCATAACTAGGGTTGGAGTGTATGTCTTCGGGAAGGTAGATCACCAGGGCACCCTGGTCTATATGATGGTCTGCGGAATTTCACTCTTTTATGACCAGAAATTATACTGTAGTGCTTGCTTCCACAAAGATACAACATAATCAGCCATAAGACATTTGTTAGGAGGGAAATAATCTAACATGATTGCCAAAAATAAAACCTAAGTTGTATGTCTTTTTTTCTTTGAAACACAGGTGTGTTTAGCCCTGATAACCCTTTAATAATAGCTGCCACTGAAATCAGGAATTATCCACAATAGTCTCTACATGTTGACAATTAATATAAACCGTTCAACCAAATTAAATAATTCAGTTGTCAAAAACGGCATTATAGACTTTTCTCATACCACACACACCCTCTTTATTATGCAAACATCATGGTAGACTCAAAGTAGACACAGCATAGCTCCAACCTGCTATGACTATTAATTTAACAAAGCCCACAGGAAGCCAAAGTAGATGTGCCCATGGACACAGCCTATAGACAAGCATGAACAGCACGACAGGACGTGTCTGGAATTCCACCATGAGTGCACTGGTGCAGGACTGGGAGAATCAGGTGTCTGAAACATGGCCCAGTCATGCAGGGCATTAAAGTACATGTCACAGTTAGAGACCGCTGTGAATGAATTGTTCCATATTTAAAGATCTATGTAGAATATTGACCTATTGTGGCATTTTGGCCTCCCACGATGGCACATTGTTAAGGTCAGGTCATGCCGAGCTACATAACCTCAAACTGACACACTGTGAATGTCATATTCAATAATCTTGCATTTGTTCTATTAGTGGCATCAATTGTTAAAGGGTTTCATTCTTGGTTTAAGTGTTAAAACATGCATTAATCTGTATTTATATGTGGGTCTGTAAGAAACATTAAAGTGGAATCAAATCCAAACTTAATTAAAGCTTGCATGCATAGTTTATTTCTATTCCTATCAAAACGCGCTATGCTTCATAAACACTTCTTCATGAAAAATTTTAAAAACGAGTACTAACTTCACTTACAGGGGGGAACCATTGCACTCTGAAAAGTAGTGAAAAGCCATGTGATTATCATGCTTTTTTCAGCAATACAGAACTAATTTGACTGAAAAGGCGTGGTATATTACTCCTTCCTATAATGAGAGGAAGCCTGTTTGATGTATATGAATGGAAGCAAGTATGATTTGTACAGTATATGTCTATTTTTATTTTATTCAGTAATTCACTAGTTTACATCTCATTTGTTAGTTTAATATATATGTACTGTTATTATTGCCATTAACTTGCCTTATACATTACTAGTTAAAGGTTTGGACAAACCTTCTACTTCATTTAGAATGAGTGGGTGTTTCCAGACTTTTGACTGGTACTGTATGTTATAGCAACTGTTATAAACAATTGTTCTCTCAGCAGGCTCATTTTTTCCCCTTCCCCTTAAGTAATGCTGCAATCCACTGTACCCATAACTCTGAAAAACTTGCAGTTAAAGTTAAAATGAGAGTGCAATGGGACGGTCATTCAACTTGGAATTTGGGAAATCAGGAACTTGGGCAATATCCAGCTTGTCTGATGTTATTCCGCTGATTTAAACCCAGTTCATATAAATTAAATACTACATGTCTAGATAATAAAATAATGTGCATTTATAAATAAGAAGTATATGTGTCCATAAAATGAAAAATAACTGAAATAATTTGGAATTTCTGGTTTTCAGTGATTTTAGTATGTGAGTTCTTGTACAGTGACGACCCTTGTTCTAATAAACATAACGACTAGTCAAATGTTTGGACATGCAAGAAACTGTCTCCAAGCTTTTGACTGGTAATGTATGGACTGATGAATTCACATCCTATTCTCATGATTTGGTGCACTAGCGAGAATGATACAGCAGCCTTTTCAAACAGGCTAATGCAAACTATCAAATGGTTTGTAGCAGAATGCAACTTCAAAAATGTAAGTAAAAACCACCTCATAATGAAAATATACATCTGTTTATGTGTAACAGGAGAGATTTTATTTCATTTTAAGACTCAAAAACATGAACGTTTCCACACTTTGGGTTAGGAATGTGGAATTCATTACCAAAGTGGTATTCTCAGTGATATTAATAAATGACACAATCACTAAAATCTCAGGCCTGGAACAGGATCAACTTTTCTCAACCATCATTCATCACCAGCACAGGAGGTATTTATTATGTCTCCTTTAAGACATGCGCAAAATCACCAGTGAAATGAAGTAGAGAATAGGTTAGCATTTTGCTGAGCACCTTCCTACCAGAGGAATTAGAGATTTCTTCCTTTCATTGGGGAGATACACTTTAACAGAAATGTATGTGACATTAATGACATGCTGGGTTTGCGCTATGAGAACAGTGAAGTGAAAAAACTAAAGGAACTTTAAGAACTTTTGAGTCCCGGGGAATGAATATCATGCTTTGACAACATTGCTGATTATAAATATCCGACTTCTCTTGAACCCTCTACTGTAAAACTGAGGTACTGAGTGTACAGAGGTACACTGTTTTACTAAGGTGGTCACCCAGAATAGCTTGAATGCACCTTGGCACAGCTTTTAAAATCTGTTCTGGAGGCATTACCATCATTCTTTCAAAAGTTATTCCTTCAGTTGGTGTTTGGAAAATGACAAAGACCACATTCTTACACATATTCCCTTGAACATCCTTTGGATGTGTACACGGTTATCCAGGAATAGACCATGACCATTAACATAGAAGTGTTTCCTCACAGGATAAACACTGCTTTGTACTGACCTTCTTTGTAAGAGAACACACGGACTCATACCATGCCAGTAAAATGCCTCCACAGCATAACAGTCATCTCAAAGAAGGGGTCAAGCATCTATTCTCTTGACGTGTGCCCCACCTGCATTGGCCCACGTGTTGTTAGAATATGACTTATTTGACTGTATTGCTATTTACAGACCTCTGTAGACCAGGGAGTAACTGAACTACATTATAATGAGGGTTCATACATGGTTATACTACTATAACTTTCTTCTCTATTTAATAGTTCTTGCTGATTAAGCCTTGCACTGCCATTCTTTATGACCTGAAAAGTACTACGTCGTTTGTTTTTCATTATATAATCGCAGTATTGCAAATCACCACTATAATGTCTGCACTGTGAATTTGGACTTTCGACCAACCCTATATGCTGTCCATCACTTCCGTCACTGCATTTATTAAAACGCAAGCCATTTCATCAGTTTTTCATGGATGGACTCCTGCCATCGAAGTGGCAATAAACATAAGTTTTGTGTATGCATGTCAGCTGTGTGCCTGCTGTAAAAGGTTACATTCAGGTATGCACTGTGCAGTGTGGTGCCACTGCATGATGTTTATATCCTGTCTGTGTAACATGGCCTTACCAACCTCACAGATGTTAAAGTCACCACAATTATATATATATATATATATATATATATATATATATATGGTTTATTTGTTAAAGAATTACTTACTGCCGTTCTAGAGCTAACAAGCAAGCAAATCGACTTTACGTCTTTTAAGACGTAAAACTTTATTTCAATAAAATCTGTTTTTCAACTCATTCAAAGTTCACGTATAAACTACACAGGAACATAAGAAAATCAAACTTAAACAAGATTTTTTATGGTTAAATTCATCATTAATAATGCCTGCTTCAAGTGACCATGACAAGCTGTAAATATGTTTCTGCCCTTTTGAATAAAGCATTATCTACTGAGGATAACGTATAGTATTAATTCAAGGGATTTCTCATTTCTGATTGGTGGAAATCCATGCAATAATTCTTGGTATTGCACCATTGCCATGGGATAAGTTGAATGATTATTACACAACTGGCATGTGCAACAATAATGTGACTATTTTGAATGAATAATAAAACAATTAAAGAATTTGGCTTTCATTTGATAGCGAATTATTCAGTCTTGGAGTGTGTTCTTTACCTGTGCCTATTGACTTCAGGACCCCTCGACCGAATAATTCTCCATATCACCTCATTCAAAAATTGCTTATTAACCATGCGATAATGAACCAATCAGATCACACAATTCCCAGGGAGTATATACTAATCTATATTATTCTCATCACCCATCAGTGGTTATAACATAACATGACACTATTTTTATGGCTGATCAGGAGCTATTCATCTCGAAAACGTCAAGTACTGTAGAGTGTTCCTGGTATGCAGTGGAAAGTACCTACCAAAGGTGATCATAGGAAGGACAACCAGTGAACTGGCAAGAGTGTCATGGGTGCACAGTCGCAGGCCAGTCAGGTGGTGATAACGTTATGATTGACAGGTGTTTATGTACAAATACGTGAATATTTGGATTTCATCCTCTTGACTTTCTTCTCTAAAGTGAGGTATCGCCCACAGTCATAGTAATTCAAGTCAGACATACCGATGCTCAAGACACTAGTATAACCTGATAAAGTTTCCTGGGGGTTAAGCTGAGCAGAATGTCCATCTGTCATGCTGTCAACAGGCTTATTTTTCCATCATTAACACACCTTAATCTTCACACCTTCAAGTTATTTATAGTATGGTCTAGGAATGGTCTTAGAATTGTAACGGGAAAGACTGAGACTACTTTACACATGACAAGTCAAACGACACAGCCAGAGCAGCTGAGGGTGTTTCTTTGTTTTTTCATCTGACGGGTGAGACAGAATCTGGTTATACAATGCTTTATATTGCATGGGTTAAAACAACAATCCTTTAAATAATTAAATGAAGAACAGTCCAAATTAGCATGTCCTGCTTTCTAACATATTAATTAACTGAGACAATACTGTTAGTCATACTACACAATATACACGTATATAATGATAAAAATACATCATTATTTGCTATCCTGAGTATATTTGTTGATCGTGATTCAGGATTCCTTGGAACGTCCATCATACAAATGTGTACTAGCTCACAGTGCCCCCTGGTGTTGAGATGTATAATGACAGGTAATAAAAAAACAACAAAAAACCAAGAAGCCTATATTTCTGTGGAATTTATTTTGTGCAGCTTGAAATCATTACTCTGAAGTAAACCTAAGACGTAATATTTAATTCGATGCATCCACATTACAGATAAGACAATTCACCAGGAAAGAAGAGCAATGTCAAAGAATACAATAATATTTAGGCTCATTAAAGCAACATTCCCAAATTAGCATACTGGACATTCAATATGATATCAAATAAGCAATCAGAAAAAAATTGCACGTTTGGTCTTTGTACTCGAAAAAACGACAGGACGTTGTCCTCATTAAAGCAATACAAATAATTCATTGGGAAAAAAAGTCAATAAAATTTATCAAAAAAGGCAAGCGAAATATTATAAGAAAATGCCGTTACAAAAATAGCAAGCAAGCCTCCCAAAAGTGAACAGCGACACAGACTTAGCAGTGAGGGGCTGGAGAAAGAAGAGCAAACTTTATTGCTTAGTGTAACTTCAGGTCATGAAATGTCAGGGAAAGTCAGAGATGGAGAAATGCAACCTGAGCTCTCAAAACTTCAGAGAACAACAAAGCATCCAATTCTTTCATTTCTCACAATGGTTTTTAAGGAGGAATTGAACAGTTTGAACTACCCGAATTCTTCCTTTTATGCGAGAGGTGTCTCCTCTCTCCAAATCTCTCCCTGATTAATGAACGTCTACAGTTAAAAACATGCCAACTATTTTACAAGATGGAGAAGAATAGACGTTTTCTTTGAATCGTGTTAGACAGTGAACGAGCGTACGGAGTAAAGAGTGAAGCGTCTGTGGAAAGATCGCTACAGAGATCAGTACAAATATTACCATGAGATCACTGAGCAGGATGAAGAGAAGATTCATCTGTGTTTACTGAGTGATGAATCTCATTCAGTGAAGTAAATGAAAAACAAGCAGGGACCTGAAGAAAACTTTAACACAGAGCAACTACAAATCAAACCTATAAAAAAATAATAATAAATCACTTGCAATAGGAATCACAAATAAATCCTCTAAGCTACTGAATATACATCATAGGATTTTTATATGCTACAAAATGTGTCTAGGGTACATTTAAAAGAAATAAATAGCTCAGTGTAAATATTTAAATATTTTCACCCAAGTCTTCAGTGTGAAGGGAGTCAGTGCTTAATATCTACTTCACCAATCCTTCTACATTTTGTATTACCTTGTAGCTTCATGTTCCTGTATGACTGCGAGTGGAAACAGGAAAAGGATACTAAAAAAACAAAACACTTCTGTACAATCCCTAACCCAAAGAAACAAAATCATTTAAATGATTATCATAATTAAAAAATATTCACCGTCCAACCCCGTTGAAATGAACTCTTATTTTTATTATAAATAGGGCAACATCTATTATAAACCAAAAATAACGCAACATAAATTGTCATGACAGTGTTCTTGCTTGTTGAGCAGTGTGACATCTTTGCAGCTGACCTTGACACCAACTCTATGTGATGTATCATGACGTATCTTGTTCCTTCACCCAACACCCTGCTTACACTCATCTCGATTTTACATGTTCAAGTGTTAAGATGAATGTGCATTCATTTCGCTTTTGTCAGTATATGTAACATACAGCACAGTAAATTCCCAGTTGTTCTAGAGAGCTATTACATTTTTCTTTAAGCTCTTGAGGCACTTCATTTTTTTTTTTTAAACATTTAATTTCATTTAAATGACCTCAGAAGCGAATCGGTGATGATCCCCTTCAAACCTGACCCCTCAACCTTTACCTGACACAGAGTGGAGGGGGGGTGGGAGTGGGTTAACGGTAGTAGTGTATATTTCCATAAAACTGTCAAAAAGTGTGCGCTCAAACTCGAAGTGGTAGGGAACTGTTAGAAAATTCCAGAAACGCAGAAAAAAAAAAAAGAAGTGCTGTATGCGTGTCCAATCCCTGGGCAGAAAGAACAGAGAGAAAGACAAAGAACAGAGAGAAAGAGAAAGAGATGACAAGAGGGCCACAGGTAGGTTACCCTACTGTGGGTATCTGTTCTGTTGGCGGCGTTTGGCAGATCGCATCTTCTCAAACCGAGACTCCATTTCCTCCAGCACTTTAGGGGTGTAGCGGACTACGAGCTTGACCGTCCCCTGAGCTGCCTTTAAAAGCTCCACTGCCTTCTCATGGTGCTCCCCTTCCACACTCTAGAAAAGAAAAGGAAGAGGAAAAAATGTCTGTGTCACCTTAGTTAGCCATCATGAGGTATTACCATTTTACAAACATTGCAGAGTGAGTTTATGACACTTACTGACTTACATGCCTGTGTATTATGAGTCATTCATTTAAATAAATAAATTATAAGTTACTAATAATTTAACTAATAAATAAAATAGTACTTAAGAAGGGCACTTCAGCCATGAAGGAGGAGGAAGGAAAGGTGCCACTCACTCCTCCGCCAAAGCACATGTTTCCTGCTGGTTCGGGAATCGAACCAGCAACCTTTCGGTCCCAAAGCCGCTTCTCTAACCATTAGGCCACGGGTGCCTCCCATCTTTGGCCGAGGTATTGTAATCACCTTCATTTGTTTGTCCACCATCTGTCTAACTGTGAACTAAATCATGACCATGCCGGTGCAAGCATTTTCACCAAACCTGGAGGGGCCACTACCATACCGGACTCCTAGAGATGATTTGATTTTGGAATCAAAAGGTGAAGCTCAGAAGGTCACGAAGTTTTGGAAATAGAGCACTTAACTTTGAAATGAGTGCCAACAGGCATGTAATCACTATGGAACACTAATAGGAAATCAAATATGGACTTTCAAACCAGAAAACTTCCTGTGACCTTGAAAGGTCAAACCCCAGCCATCTCGTAAACCTCATACTATGCTTTCCTATAATATAAAATAGAGTGTAAGGCAGGTATATGGGTAATTCAAACCAGTATGGTACACTGCATTCTGTGAGCGCCCCGCTGTATGTCTTTTTAAATTAAAAATGTCAGGGTGTACCATACTTGTCTCCAAGCAGTTGGAGAAAATATCTATAGATTGTTCTTTTTAAACCAGGCCTAAACAGTATAAAATACAACACTGCCCTCAGATTAGATATGACATTCACAGTTCAACAGAAGGTCCAATATGTTTTAAAGCCTACAGTCATATGCACGCAACACAAACAGCAGCTTATACAGAGCTTACAAATCAATATCCTCCAATATTAACAGCTTTCATATTGCATCTATCCTAAGTAGAATTAGTACGCTTCCACTTTCACTCGGACATTAAAGCTCATGAGATCTGTCTACATACCACGCCGTTGACCGACAGCAGCTGGTCTCCTCTCTTGAGGCCACCGTGGCGGTCGGCGATGCCTCCAGGGATGATACGGGAGATGTAGATGGGAGAATTCTGCTCTTTTCCTCCCATGATGTTGAAACCGAGGCCTTCTTCAGTTTTTGGCAGCTCGACCACACGAGGGTGGGAGTGTCCTTCGCTTGCAGCAAATGCTGCCACTGTGGCCTGGGGAGCATGCAGAGTGTTCATGCTTAACCACAACATAACACACATGGACTTACACTTGGCAAAATAAATGTGTGTGTATTTGTCAATTATTAACCTTACTTCATTGCAAATTAAAGCAGTGGAGCAGGCTGATATTTAACATACGGTTTTTATGTGTTAAAGAATACAATGGTCTTTTGTAGACCGTTATGACTTCGAAGACATTCAGCATTATGCATGAAAAGTCTAACAGCTTTGAATAATTTAATTTCAAATCAAATAATAAACTGAGAACTGCTACATGCTATGACGTGCACCATGTTGCCAAATTTGCCTGCTTTAGTGAAAAGATATTAAAGCAATTTTTTCCTCATAACCTAAAACACGCTGAAGTGATTTGACCCCTCATTTTCAAAACAAAATTACAAGAACCATCATTAATCTTTCAGATCATCTTTATTGAATTTACCTTTGCTGTGGCATTGGCTCTGACCTCAGGACTGCTGTTAATATCCACTGTCTCATACACATGTTCATAAACCTGTGAACAGAAAAAAATCCAATTCATTGCAAAAAAGCCACGATCACTAAGCTATAACTATTGTGATGCTTAACTACGATTATTCTAAAATCATTGGCATCAAGCCACAACTTAAATATGTGATCTAATATCTGGCACGCGCTGGGCAGTTTTTGAGCTGCCCCAGACAAATGATGGCAAATTTGAAAGAAATATTGTCTGTACAATATTTGCTTTATTTAAAAACTTTAGGCACCCTAAAGCATTTTTACCCAACAGCCAGTGGATTAAATAACAGCAGTACATAAATGCAAGATCTGGGTCAATATTTACAGAGCATCTCTGAATAGCATTGCTATTCTAGGATCAGTTAATTACAGAGATAACTCAAAATGCAGGTGGAACCCGATCATAGATTTGCACTTCTATTTTAAGATGTTCCATGAGTACAAGTCCCTGGAGATGTGGAGCAAGGAGTGAATAAACAGCTTTAAGTGGAGAGCGCTGTTAAGACATTCAGCAGCCAGTGCGCTTATCAACTACTGAGGAAGAACTCCATCATCATCATCATCATCAATCCTGACCTTTAAACCAGCAACTCCAGCCTAAAAATTCTGAAATTGTGATAAGAAAAATCTGTGTGCTGATTCCTGAAGACGACATCACAGACATGCTCTGAAGAAAATGACGGTTTAAAGTACACTCAGTGTTAGAACAGAGACAACAACAAGCAAGAGATTCATAATCTCATTCGGCACGTTCCCCGGTAACTGATGGGACATTTAGACTCTACTCCGTTTAAAAAATAGACACAAATTCATGAGATATAAAGTATTTAAAATGTTCATAACATAACCATGGAAACCCATCAGTGATGAATTGTGACGAACCATTTCAACAGAAAGATGTGACTAGATCCCGATCATAAGTGAAGAACTAAAATGGTAACTGATGGGAGAGAGC
>JBCNYH010000014.1:4938253-4949153 GCA_039654325.1 Tandanus tandanus
ATATATATATATATATATATGTGTGTGTGTGTGTGTGTGTGTGTGTGTGTGTGTGTGTGTGTGTGTGTGTGTGTTTGTGTACAGTCAGATTGTGTAACCAGTAAGTTTGTGAAATTCCAAGTCATTTGGCAAAATGACTAAAAGGTTTAGGAATTTTACGAACTGACTGGTTTCACAATCTGACTGTAACATATATATATACATATACACACATAAACATAAAAGTTTTTATTAACTACAAATAAAATGCAGATACCATCCATACATATATAACATAAACAACATTTATATATTATATTTTAGCGAATTGCAGAATCTAACAGTAATTTATAATAATATTTTATCCTAATCTGCCAGTAATCAGTAATGAATGAATTCAGAATTTTTTAAATTCTTTTTTATTTGTTAAAGTATATTTTCTACAGCGATTAGTGGATGATACAGAAGAAAAGGTCGACTGGATTTCAGTGTGCTGCTACGAAGAGATTTTTGATTTCCGAGGGGGGATTTTTAGTAGAATGGTCTATAAGATCGGGGTTTACAAGAAGTGCATGATTTCAGTGTCTTGTCTGAAAATAAATCTTTTCTTAACGTAACGCTATGAGTCATCAGCAGGTTCATTTGCCTCTCGCTGCAAATTAAGGTAGGTGTCCGTCTAACTTGAAGATATGGACTTGATATCGTATTAATGATTTAATCACTGGAATTAAATAGGAGTGAAATGCAAAGGAAGAAAAATGAATACAATAACCAGTGAAAAGAAGTGTATTGTCATCTTCTCTTCCTATCTTTATGGCTTTTTTTCCACCTCTCTCTCTCTCTCTCGCTCTCTCTATCCACATGGTTACTGAGACCTTGCAGATGTTGTTTAACATCATCGCTTCCACAAATGTCAACGTGTGGTGACGGACATGTGCCTTTGATTCCTGACTCCAGGAGTTACCTAATCGAGGCCACTTCTTTGTGACTCACTCACAGTGAATGTCGAAAGGCTCAGGAAAAGAAGAAAGGTGAACCACACTCGATAAGAATGCTTATGCCAAATAAAGAGCGACACTTTGTGTCACAAACAGCCATTATTTTTTGTCAGTCAAACCTCCGAAGATCCTCCATGTAAGGATAAAACTGTAGCCATGGTTTTGTCTGGATGCCATGACAATGAAACGCAGCAGAAATGAATCTGCCTGACTCATCCACATCAAGACTCATGCGTTTGAAACAGTACGCCTGTTGAAAAAGGATTCTCAGGGCCACAATAGTGGCGTGTAGCGTGTAGCGGTGAAAGCTTGAGTTGGGCATGAAGAGAAAGAAAGAGAATATAGCTGTAATGATGAACATCACGATGAAACACTTTTGTCACACCATCACTTTTATCCTCGCAGTAGTTCCTATGCTGCAACATCGTACGACAATAAACTCTCTTTAAGTGCCAGAAAGATTTTTATTAGCATTCTTTTCAGCGGATATTCCTGCAATTGAGTTTGTCTATATTTCAAATTGTTTGTACATTGCTGTTGAAAGATATCACAGCATCCATCCATCCATCCATCCATCCATCCATCCATCCATCTATACCAATCATCCATTTGGGTCGCAGGCAAGCTGGATCCAATCCCAGGTAAATTGGAGTAAGAGATGGGTACTACCTTGACAGATCTCGCCGTTTGACCTACTCGTCATGTCTTGGACTATGGGAGGAAACCTGAGCGCCCAGAGGAAACCCATATAGAAAGGCCCTTGTTTCGGCAAGATTTAATCCCAGGACCTTTTGCTGTGAGTCGCATTATCCCATCTTTTTTAGTATCTTATTTACTTTATTTAAAATAATGTGTCAGCTTAATTTTTTGAATAATATACACTGATTATTATAAATACAGCACAGTGTTTGGTTCACCTCTGTAGGACCCCTTGAGGCTATGTTCACAAAGGTACTTTTTGATATCCATCAGACATCTCTTTGATATATGTGTGCTAATTTGGCTTTAATTTTAGGTGAAATACATTTATTATGCTGTGTCGTGATAGACTAACTGTAACGTTTGATGTGAGCTCACAGATATCTCTCTAATTCAACATGCCCTTAATCATCTACGATTAACTTACACACAGCTACATCACAGTATCTTCAACCAAAAGGTCGGCTGTGGTGAACTGTTCAACAGATGACAATATACTTTTTAATGCATCGGCATGATGGGCGTTAACCATTAACATATTGCTTTTATTCAAATCAATGGTAAAATGCAGCGTGAAATGGTTTCTTTTTCAGAAATGGTTCCAACTACTAGGGCCTTTTTTCTAAAGCTGCAACTGACAACTATCCAGAGAAGGGGTGGGATTAAATAAGTGTGCACTTCTTCCTACTCCTTTTCGGATATGTATAAAAAATATGAAATGTTATTAATGTAATATTGTATTGCATTTTGTTAGATGACTACTTGTGTTGTGTTGGAGGAGCATTTTGTTAATTTTTTGTTTTACTGTTTAGGTATTCGAAATAAACTGAAACTGAACTGAAATCTTGCGGAACTTTCACTGAGAGCTTTCCGTGATCAGTGTTTTAAGTGAGGAATCCATTTTCTTGATTTCAGAATTGTACACGAGGAGCTGCTCAGTATGGTCTCACAAGCTGGAGGAATCTGAACAGTAACTCAGTATGAAATTTTATTTTATATGAACTGTAGGGCTAGGAATAGTTAGGAATGTTAGAAATAAATAATAATAAAACTTCACTAAAATAAAAACCAATGGCATGGTCTTCATACCACTTACACCTGATACATTGATATATAAATACATTGATAAGCTGATCACCAATATGAAACGGCTAATTTATGTCTCTGGCTTTTTAAGTTATAGCTACAAATGGAATTGCAACCAAAAGTCAGTAAATGTACACATTTTTTGATATAATACCAGTAATTATGCACCATTCAGATGCTTAAAACCCTTATTTTCCCACCAAGAACTAACTCTGTTATAAGTTGGAAATAAAACACGTGTGAAATACATACTATACAGTAAGTAATGCATACACATGGGCAATAGATTTTGCGATGTCTTCTTTGTGGTCACCATGATTGCATGCTTGCAAATTCGTAAACATTTGCACAATTCAACTGAAAGTCAGGGTTGGGGTAGGGTTATACCTTTTATGATTTAAAGGTGCCTATTCGCCAGTGTATAGGCGGTGTGTTTTATCTTCCATTATCAGTTCATTTTGGCTGAATACAAAGGTTTCCTGGCAAAACCACCCCAGCTCATGGGCTTAGGGTCTCTTATAGTGTCACCTGTTTTACATCTTGTTTTGGTTCTGTGTCTGTTTACAATAAGAATAACAAGACCGCGTGACCAGAGGAACAATCTTGTGCATGCACAATAACCTGGCATCGAAACACAGAAAGTGGAAAAGTCCGAGATGAAGTGTTAGGAAACAGAAGAAGGCACATGATTTCAAGAGAAATAAAAAAGATGGTTGCTAATATCATTGTGCCCGGTGCATGGGTCACTGACACTCACGTACAGGAGTAAGCAAATGGTCTCAGAAAGACATCATGGCCGCTTCCGTTTTATTTCCCGGAGATAACACTGTATTTTATGTTCATTTAATATACCTGGGGAGTGAATGGCTCCTTTAATTCTTGGAAAGTAATAGTAATATTAATAAAAACATACTTTTTATTGCTTGAATCCTTATAATTTTTACATCTTGTTGTAGGTTTTGCTGCATCAAGGATGACATTAGGAAACCTGTCTATATGAAAATAATTTTTTAAAAGTATTTTTGGAATATCTGGACCACTTTATAATAATAAGAGAGATTTTTAGGACACAAGGCTTTGGAACATGCAAATAGAGTGCCTTTAGTTTAACCATAAAAGGCAATCCTTTCTGCCTGGTTAATCTGAGTGAGAGTAGCCAACTAACAACTTCGCATGTTGGGGGAAAAAAAGAAAAGGAGAAGAAAAAGCCTACAATAGTCTCTACGCTCCCTGGTTGATCGCGGTGATTATAATGGAGGGAATTACACTGTAGAAAAATGATTTGTTGTCTTAATTTAAAAAAGTGAGTAACATTTGAGTTTACCAAACCTCATATAGTAATGTAATTAGTTTGCACAACAAAGCAATCGAGTTTCATTGTACTAACTTTCCATGTGAGTTTCAGTGAACTCCCAGGTTGCTTACTTTTTAAAGTTTAAACAAGAAATCATTTTTAAATTGTAGCTAGTGGGTATTTTTGG
The DNA here is from genome assembly GCA_039654325.1 of Tandanus tandanus. Classification (NCBI taxonomy): domain Eukaryota; kingdom Metazoa; phylum Chordata; class Actinopteri; order Siluriformes; family Plotosidae; genus Tandanus; species Tandanus tandanus. The sequence goes on from JBCNYH010000014.1 coordinate 4,942,497, forward strand.
AGATCTGTGAGAAAATGGGGAAAGATAGTAGTAGAACGAGAGTAGCTAGCAGTTGCATTCAAATTAAAAAAAAAAAAAAAACACCTTCAACCATTATCCGTAAATGTAGCACCCCAACAACAACAACCTTACTTTTGGACTTCTAGATTCAAACATGGCTAGTAATGGAGGATCGTTTCCCAACTTCCGCCCTACCATGTTAAAAGGTCATGATGGAGCTCCTGTGACTTTTATTTTCACACTGATTCTATGTCAAATCTCCCAGAGGATTCATTCACCATGTAACCTAATTATGACGCATTATTTCTGTTGTTCAAAAGTTCCATGTTAAGCACCATTGCCTGTTGTCATTCACCTCTCCAATGAGGTTGCTGCGGCATTTCATCACGTTGGTTTGAATATATTTGAATGGCAGATGCATTGTTCTCTCTCACTACCCAGTTCTCGTATGCTTTCGCTTCATAAAAACTCAAGTAAACGTACAATCATAGAAACACATTCTTTTCACCAAAATCAGAAATCAGACCATAGCCAAGAGTTTACACGTCTACATTACAAAGTGTTACATTTTAGAGAGTAAATCAGGGGCTAAATTCCTACTTTGCTGCTTGTATTTGTGTAGCAATAAATAAAAAGAAGTTGGAAATGAATACACACAGCGATAGGTCACATCCCTTTTGTTTGACTTACCTTCACGTTGCGAAGAGTTGGGTGCCGGACCCGAGGTCCCATTTGATTGTGTATGATTTCCACCCCTGCTCCAGGTCCGCAGATTTCTCCCTGCACACGGAATTCGGATATCTGGCTGAGTTGTGGAGAGGGTGCAGCAGGGCGCCAGCTCATCTCCTGGAGACCCTGCTTTACATTTCAAATCGGAGCTCATCCAAAGATTTCCATACCATCCATTTGAATATTTTCCACTCAGAGAGGATGGCAATAAACACAGCATAGGGCAGTCGTAGACTCTTACACAAGTGCTCATAGAGTTGCTCTGAATATCCATATGTTACATCAGTCAGTGAAACTGCTGTACAGACACATATAAAGCTGTGATGTATTTAAAACTGCCTGCAGGAATTACAACAAGAAACAGATTTGTTGTGCATTTCACAAAGAGAGGCAAAGCAGCAGAAAACATGCATCCCTGATAAACAAGCACTGATATCTGCGTCACAGATTCGGATCGTGATATGCCATGAGTGTTGTTTTTGCTGCAAAGGCTCCAATCAAGTTCTGACCTCCTTTCACCTTTTGTGACCCTCCGTGTTCGCGGAAAAAAGGCAAACTAATTCTCACCTCTGTGTTCGACTTATGACACTCTGTGGTATTCACCGAAACAGAATTGTATCAGAATAAACTGATTGTGTTTGGAGCAGTGATTGTTCTCATAATTATTTTGCTTGGTCAGTATTCCCTGAAAGGTGCAGGGTAAGAAATGGAGAGCTCTTACATTACAAGGAAAAGGAATGATGTAAATCAGGTAACACTAAGATCAGTCTAGGGTGGATGTGGAACGTTACACTCCCATTAGCATTATCAAGCATCACAGAAAGAGATTTGTGCTTCTTCCTAATTGAATGGCTAGGAGTTATGAATATGTTCATTCATTCATTTTTTTGGGCTGCTTAATCCTAATTAGTGTTGCGCCCATCTCAGCTGACTCTGGGCGAGGGAGGGGTACACTCTGGACAGCTCACCAGGCCATCGCAGGGCCACACTCACACTCACACTCACAACTAGGGGTGATTTGGAACAGCCAATTAGCCTACCGTGTATGTTTTTGGACTATGGAAGGAAACCGGAGTACCCAGAGGAAACCCACGCAAGCACCGGGGAACATGCAAACTCCACACAGCAATGCCCGAGCCTGGAAATCGAACCCAGTACCTTCTTGCTGTGAGGTGGACATGCTAACCACTGCGCTACTGTGCCGCCGTTATGAATATGTTTTCATTCAAATTTCCATTTATCTCATGCATTGTGGGCGGCATCATGGCATAGTGCTTGGCACATTCGCCTCACAGTAAAAAGGTTCTGGGTTCAAGTCCCCGTGCTTGCCTAGAGTTCTTCCAGGAACTCCGGTTTCTTCTCACAATCCAAGCACATGCACGTTAGACTAATCGGACGCTCCAAATTGTGTAAGTTGTGTGAGTGTGAATGTTAATGGTGGTGTGTGTGTTGGCTCCATGATGGAGTACCCTGCCTTCACCCAGAGTTGGCTGAGATAGGCTCCAGCCTCCTCAAGACCCTAGTAGAAAAGCGGTTAAGCGGTTCAGCAGTTCGGCAGTTTTATAGTGTAACATAATATCAGTGTGTAAATGCAAAAACTTCAGTAAAGAGATCACATGCTGTATGTGTGAAATAAAACATTTCAAGGGTTTCTGTTGCAGGAAAATAATCAATGAGTGAAGGCATGATCAAATGCAGGCTGGCACAAAGTGCGCTCATTTACTGTTATAACCAGCAAGAGGAATTTTTCCTTTCAATAACAGATCATCTTCAATGAATTTTTGTCTTAATTTATTAACTAAGAACACAATTTATTTTTTCAAATACTGTATAAAGTTAGTTCATAATGAAGTTCATCCATTTTTTCATACCAGGAAACTCATTTCTAGGGTCGCAGGGAGGCTAGAGCCTATCTCAACCCACACCGGCGAAGGCAGGGTACACCCTGAACAGCCAGCCAGACCATCGCACGGCCAACACACACACAACCATTCACACTCACACCTAGGGGCGATTTGGAACAGCCAATTAGCCTACCGTGCATGTATTTGGACTGTACCCGGAGTACCCAGAGGAAACTCACACAAGCAAGGCGAGAACATGTAACCTCCACACAGAAACGCCCGGGCCCACGACTTGAACCCAGGACCATCCTGCTGTGAGTCTGACGTGCTAACCACTACACCACTGAACTGCCCTGTTACCAGGAAACTGCAAAATGCAGAGTCGTCCATCCTGAAGATTTTCCCAATGTCAGAAACTTTAGCTCTGATACTTTAACCTTTCACCTAAAAATGAAATAAACGTCCCTTCATAAAAAACTTCACAATATCAGTAATTACACATGCTTTCGGTTTAGCTTATTTTCCGAACTGCTTTATCCTTCAGAAGGGCCTTGGGGAGGCTGGAACCTATTCCAGACAACTCCGGGCGTAGGCGGAATACACCCTGAACAGCCTGCTAGAACACTCCAGGGCCAACACACACACAGCCATTCACACTCATAGTCACACCAAGGGGCAGTTTGGAACAGCCAGTTACATAGCAAAAATTCACATAGTAAAAATGTAAAATTTTACATCCAGCCAATAATTTTTTTGATCTATATATATTGGGAATAATACATTATGCAAGTTTAATAATATCGTTTTGAGAATTTTTCTTGTGTAATTATCTTGCTGCACTGGCGGATCATTTAGCTTGGTTGTTCTCTGCATCTTCTTGAATAAATATCAATTTCTTATATATAGATAGCTCATTTTGGCAGTGTAGCCTAATGTGCCTGTCTTTGGACTGTAGGAGGAAACTGGAATACCCAGAGTAAACCACTGCAAGCACAGGGAGAACATGCAAACTCTACTCAGAAACCGACGGCACGGTAGCATAGTGGTTAGCATGTCCACCTCACAGCTAGAGTCCCGGGCTTGGGCGTTTCCGTGTGGAGTTTGCATGTTCTCCCCATGCTGGCATGGGTTTCCTCCGGGTACTCTGGTTTCCTCCCAAAATCCAAAAACATGCACATTAGGCAAACTGGCTGTTATAAATTAGCTCTATGTGTAAGTGTGAGTGTGAAGTGTTGTGTGTGTGTGTGTGATGCCCTGCAGTGGTCAGGGTGTACCCTGCCTTTGCCAAGTGTTGGCTTGAGATAAGCTCCAGCCTCCCCGCGACCCTAATAGAAGTAAGCGGATTGGTAAATGAGTGAGTGAGTGAGTATACAGAAACACCCTCATTGGGCACAGCACTTGAACCCAAGACCTTCTTATTGTGAGGCAGATGTGCCAGCCACTATGCCACAGTGTCGCCCTCTGTTCTCTCAGGTTTCCAAGAACTTGGTAATTATTGAAAAAGAGCTATTAAAAAAATAAAAACATTAAATGCAGTTCTTTAAAATGTTGGCGTCGTTACATGTACATATGTTTACAATAATTTCCTAATGAATGTGTAGCATGTGAGCCTTTATAGTGCAGTGTTATCATCCCACTTTAATAATGGTGCAATGAATAATAATGAATGAATTCAAATGCTTTGATATAAAAATGTGATTTCCCCTGTCCCCACCCTTCAAAATCTAAAAAGTGGATGAATGTGATGCCTTGTACACCCTGTTTTATCACTGTTTTATGAAAGCGTTTTTATCCTCAAGGTTTTCATCCCTGGTTTGACTTGAAGAAACCACTCTTACTGATCTTCAAAGGACTTGCAGTTCATCAGGATGTTTTATGCAAGAGTCACCAAGGGCAGATATGAGTCAACATCTATTTCTGGTTTAGTTTCACATGGTAGTACAAATCAAATCACACTTTGCACATTATCTTCAACCTGTCAAGCATTCAACGCTCTTTTTAGCACAATTTTCCTCTTTTCTTTTTCTTTTCCTTTTCCTCCCAGTCATTATACCATCCGCTCGGTTCGTACACTTCCAACTGTTGCGCACAATTTGCTCATGCAAACAATCTTTTCGAGGTCGTCAGTTGCGCATACGCAGCTTGGACATGAAAGTTAGCCTTTGCGTAGGCCACAGCAAAGTTACACATCCATTACACCCTGAGTCGATCTCAGCGTTATTTTTATCATCCACACTAAAACAACAAAGAATAAGTAACTTCGACCACCAGGCAATGCCTAGACTCAAGACTTTTTATATATTTGGGCTTAAACTTAAAAATATGGCTTTGAGGAAATCTATCCTTGGAAGTCCAATGTTTTCACTGGATCACTCCTTTAAAACCAGAAAGGTTTGGGAAAACAAGAACAAGTGCAGAAGGATGGATAGCATAATGTTTTACACGTGGCAGAACCTTAAAAAGATCTGCTTGTATGCGACTGACTTGGCGTTTGTCAGCCATTTACTCTCGCTTGAATTACGGCGAAGAGAGAAGTGAGATTTTTAATGAAGAATAGCCTGTTCCTAGTGCACCTGCCCAACTGATGATACATTCCCTGTGAGAGGTAGCATGGTTAGCAAATCTGCTTCACAGCAAGAAGGTTTTGGGTTTAAGTCCCAGGCTTGGTAAGGGTGTTTCTGTGAAGTTTGTACGTTCTCCCCATGCTTGTGTGGGTTTCCTCCCACAGTGGGAAGACATGCATATTTGGCTAATTGTCTGTGAGTGTGAGTGTGGATGGTTGTGTGTGTTGGCCCTGTGATGGACTGGCGAGTTGTTCACGGCGTACCCTGCCTTTGCCAAGAGTCGGCTGAGATAGGCTCCAGACTGCCTGCGACCCTAGAAGGATTAAGTGGTTCAGCAAATGAGTGAATTAATGAATTATTGAGAGATGCCATGCCAATGGGCAGCCATTTGGGGGCAGCCGTTGCAGGTTTGGGACCGAAAGGTCGCTGGTTCAATTCCTGAACCAGCAGGAAAAATGTGTGGCGGTGGGGGAGTGAGCTCCACCTTCCCTTCCTCCATTCTCATGGCTGAAGGGCCCTTGAGCAAGGCACCTAACCCCCAACTGCTCTCCGGGCACCCTGGTGTGTGTGGCAGCCTACTGCTCCGAGTGTGTGTGCTCATTGTTTACGTGTGTGTGCTCACTTTGGATGGGTTAAATACAGTGAAGACAATTTCCCTCGTGGGATTAATACAGTATAGCAAAATCAAAATAAAAAAAATCTAACTCCTTGCAGGATGTAGTGGGGGTGGTGGTGATGAAGTGTGTGTGTTTTCTATCCATACATAAATATCCTAAATATCCTTTCAAGAATCTAAAAAAACAGGCTCTTATCATTCATATCAGTGCTAAGCCACCTTAAGCAACAGTCTCTCATCTTTACAAGGTTGCCTTTCTGACAGGCTGGATTTCATCTTAAACAAGTCACAGGGCTAATACAATGTTTAGGATAGAATTAACAAACACAAAATATGCTTAAGTGGCACCACTGGACATTCTAATGATTTCCTTAAAACTAATTCATTCATTATCCGTACCGCTTATGTTTGTTTAGGGTCAGTTGGAACTGGAGGGTCACCTGCAGTCAGCTGGGATCAGGAGGGAGCGGGAGTCAATCAGCTAACTCCTGGCTATGGAGGGTGTGTGTGTGGGGGTGAACAGCTTGCCAGTCCATTGCAGGGCCAACACAGACAAACAACCATTCACGTTCATGCCTAGGGGAAGTCCAGAAAAGCTAATTGGCTTTATGTGCATGTGTTTGGATGAGGAGAACATGCAAACTCCACACAGAAACATCCTCACAGACCACAGAGCCTGAACCCAGGACCTGAGAGGCGAGAGTGCTAACCACTACACCAGCATGCCCCCTGACTTAATACTAATTTCTTTTAATTAATAATTTACTTTTAATCTATTTGCACACCAGGGCTGCCCTTTTAAGGTAAGGTCACTTTATCAGTCAGTGTCACTATCTATCTATCTATCTATCTATCTATCTATCTATCTATCTATCTATCTATCTATCTATCTATCTATCTATCT
>JBCNYH010000014.1:5044555-5055861 GCA_039654325.1 Tandanus tandanus
AGAGTCGGCTGAGATGGGCACCAGCCTCCCCGCGACCCTAATTAGGAATAAGCGGTTCAGAAAATGAATGAATGGATCATTTTACAGAACGTCTGGCATATGCACAGCTATAATATAAAATAATGAAATTGCTAACATGGTATATTAGATTCTCCAGAGAATATTTCCTAAACATAAAATTAAATTTGCTAGACTGGGAATAGAATTCACAGGAACATCTACTGTTCCTCTGGTTCCTGATTGCAATGTTAAATAAATGCTTTATTAATGCTATGGTTTTGTTTTCAAGTATTTATTGTTTCTTTTGACTCATCTCTGAGCAAATTCTGAATATCATGCCATCATTCCTGGCCGCACTTCCAGGTCAGCCATGCTTCTGTAGCCGAACACTGAAAGTGGCCTTACACCAGAGCCCACACCAGAGACTTACGAAGTGGACAGATTTTTTTGACCGTGATCTTGTTTCATGTTTTGGATTTGTTTGCTTTGCTGTAAATAAACCATAAATCTTCCTAGAGGCGTCTGTCTGACACAAGCATACCAGGCTACTCGGATTTTGTAAGATCAACTGACATTTCAAGTTTCACACAAGAATAAACCTCAAAATGAGCAATTTTAGTCTTGAGCATGTTCTTTGGACTACTTAATTAATTAATGATAATTAACTCCAATATTGAAAGATTAGCTAAACTCATTTGATTTTTTTAATTGAACCTGGTGCATCACAACTTCAACTGGAAATTTGGCTTCCTTTCCTTTCCTGTCCTGCCCTGTCCTGTCCTTTCTGTTCTTTCCCTTTCCTTTCTTTTTCCCCCTCCCCTTCTCTTCCTGTCCCTGTACCTTTATTTTTTTCCCCATATAATATTTTTTATTTGTTAAATAACACATTTTATAAATGCTGAACCTAAGATTCGTTGGAAGTCTTTCAGAGCACAGTTTTACTGTAGCTTGTATACTTCATGGCCAATACGACACCCAGGCGTCAAACCTATATATGGCTGTCTGCTGCCACAAAGATGAAAGCCCACATTTATGTTCAATGTCTTTGTATGCTGTTGCGTTACAATTTTCCTTCACTGGAATTAAGAAGCCCTAATTTGGATTTCCGAGGTTGAAATAGAAGAGCTTGAGTGTCCTGCACAGAGCCTTGACCTCAACCCCACTGAACACCTTTGGGATGGCTGTGCCTTCTTGCCAGACATCAGTGCCTGACCTCACTACCGCACTTGTTGCTGAATGAACACAAATCCCCATAGCTATACGCCAAAACCTTGAGGAAAAGCTTCCCAGAAGGGTGGAGGTTAACAGCAAAGAATGACTAAATCTGGAATGAGATGTTCAACAAGCACGTAGGGGTGTGGTGAAAAGTGGTTCACAGATCTTTAGCCATATAGTGTAAATGTTTTAGTTATTGGATGAATATCGTTTGCTTCTATTTGTTTGAAATTTTTATACATATTTGTACTCCTAACAGGTCTTTGCTCTCCGTATTTCTCAATATTTGATATGTATCTCAAGCATTATAATGCTACACTCCACCCCCATCCCCCATATTCCTGCATACAACAGGTGGCATCGAACATTCTCTGTTGCATCTTAAATACTGTGCATAAAGTATTTATGAACACTGAGGCTGTGCACGAAAGCCCCAGCAACAGCGACGCCATGTGTTATTTTTTTTGACAGGTTGTGACGTCAATAGGACTGTACACAATATATTTTCTAGTGATAATGTTTGCAGCACTGGGGAATTGCACTTCCCCATCTTCATTATCCTGTGGTCCAAAGGAGATCTCTGTGGTGTAAAGCTTTTCCTCTCAGGGATGTATGGCTCACTTGTGGGCAGGAGACATCTGCTTTTGCTTCTGCTCCAACCCCTTCAGCCTGTTGCAGTGTTTTGGAGGAGCGTGTCCTGCTGAAAGAGGAGGCTGGTTAATAATTGATCCCTGTAATTAAACACTCTGGTGAGGGACGGCAGAGCTGATTGACTGTCAGATATTAAGCTCAAGCCTCGTAAGGTTGCGAGTTTGGTGTGGGGCTATCAGTGGATGTGAATAGTGCTTCTCTCTCTCTCTCTCTCTGTGTGTCTCTCTTTCTCTCTCTCTTCCACTGTCTCTCTCTGATCCCCTCTTCTCATTACCCTCATGAATAGAAAATCGTCAACGGCGGTGGAGGCGCGGCATGAAACAGAGTCCACAAGTTCATTAGCCAAATGTATTGCACCCGTACCAGGTGGTTGTTCTGGCACAGAGGGGACTGCCTCCTAGCGTGAGCTCAGCAGGAGCCCTCGAGCGTTCCATGGCAACATACTAATTTTTTACTTCTCTTGGAAAAGCTGTCAGCACCTCCTGTTTGCAAACCTTTGAGGGAGTTTATGTTTTGAATAGTTCTTTTACATTAAGCATAAATTGAACAGAAGCGGCCCATTAGCTTCATGTATTTATCTGTTTATTTTGGGATTTTCTCTGCTGTAAAGCAATCATCATGCTACAGTTATAGCCCATTATTCTTTAGTAGCCGGTTTTTTTTTTCTCTTTTTTTTTGTGACAGAAGGTATTATGAAAATTCATTCATTTATTTTTTTTTAAGTAACCACTTTATGCTGGTCAGAGTATCTTGTGGAGTCATTATGTCAAATCAATAGAGGCCACTCAACTGACCCTCATGGATTTGCGTCGTACTTTATGTAAACAGTGTCATGATGTGCAAAAGTTTTAAAAATATGGAGGCTTAAAAGGTCAGATATGATACCCATTTTAGATCTTTATTTTTGGAGAACCCAAGTACGATTCCTAAAAACGCTACATTTCTTCAAGAAGTTGCTCCTCTACCTCCCCCTGAAACGCTGATTTTAAGTGCATTCACTGGGCGACCTGTTTGGCTTCCTCCTCACATTTATGACCTTTCCACTCTTTGTGCCTCTCTGCACTGATTGGTCACCTAAAAGCTCTACACTCAATATGCTGGGAGGCAGACCAGGGTAGTCAGAAATACTGCTGTGCATGGGGTTTCAGTGGGGGAAAGCACCGCATGATGTGATCCACAACTTGTGAAAACCTTGTGTTTACGGCCAGCTCAAACAGCCCAGAGGAAAAACTGAAATGTGCTAACCTAATTATTTGACACTTTGGCATCGCCTAACATGGTTATTTAACACCAAAGACATTTATGGATCAAAAAACTGGAAAAAGCATGACATCTCCAATTCAAGAAAGGGCTTGTGGCTCTAATAAATGAGTGTTGTTAAAAAATTGCAAAAAAATTCCGTCAGTAATTACTTTTGAGCTCTTCATGCGAGATGCTTGAAGTTTTCGATGCTGGAACTTTTAAAATAATTCGCCCCCAGAAAATTTGCCAAGTTATTGTTTACTGAAAATTTTATAATTTCTTTTTTCATATTTTGGATCCCACACATCAAATCACAAAATCTTTTCCGTTTTTGATAACATATATAAACATTATATAATACTGATGTCATGGTACTCTCTTAACAACTAGATTGTAATGAAATGTAATAAAAACACAGCTGTAATGTGCAGCACTATCATACAAGTGCTTGGGGTTCAAGCCTCAGTTGATTGCGCACTGCCATCCATGGCCAGAAGCCCATTAGAGCTTAGGGAGGGGGGCATCTGATCTCTGTCACTCACACGTGACACTAGACACTAGACCCCCAAAAAGCTTTTTGGTCAATGTGTATGCTGCCTGACTGTTGGTGTGAGTAAGGCATCAATGATCAAGGATATGCACGAGAAGGACCCAAAAGAGATCCTCGATTGTGAGCCAACTGTAACTTTTAGAGGGACCATGAGTCTACTCCCAGATTGGGACCATCTTGTTTACATTTATGGTATTTTACAGACACCAATATCCATAGCGACTTACGTTTTTATCTCATTCTTACAACTAAGCAGGTGAGGGTTAAGGGCCTTGCTTAAGGGCCCAGCAGTGGCAGCTTGGTGGTACTGGGGCTTGAACCACCGATCTTCTGATAAATAACCCAAGGCCTTATCCACTGCCATCTTGTTCCTCCTCTGATGTTGCATGAATGTTGCCTGTCCACCACAGTTGGTCATGTACGCATACAGCATATTTCCTAGGAACTGTATCTGCAAGTCACACTCTTGATTTCACAGCAGTATGTTCCCTCGCTTGTGGATAATTTCTACTCTAATCCATGATGAAATTGCAGATACAGTTCCCGGGAAATATGCTGTATGTGTGTATGATGAGATGGTTACTTGGTTTGTAAATGTTTGAAAATCTGCTAAATTTACTCTGAATTGGGTTAATTGTGCAACACTTGGTGTGAGATGGGAATCAACCCCTGGATACTTTGAAACCTTCATGACTGTGGGAACAGCATACAGAACTCTATGTACACAGTGACCCAATGTCACGATTGAACATCACAGTTACAGTTGGTTCAATCGTGACATTGGTTCACTGTGTACATAGAGTTCTGTATGCTGTTCCCACAGTCATGCAGTTTATTAAATACTAAACTGAAAAAAAAAAAAAAAAGGCCAATGCCAAACCTTTTGTCTCCAAGGATCGGAATCTATTAAAGTTCACTTGGATGAACTTTACATAAAGCTGCAAATTTTTATTTAATCGAAATAAATGTATTTAGGGGCAGTGGTGGCCCGGTGGTAGAGTGGTGGATTACTGATCCCAAGGTCGGGGAATAAAAACCCATTAAACATTTTTTCATTTCTGTTTATCCCAAATCTATACCCATTAGCCTCGGAGTCACGAAAACTGTTTGACAGGTCCCAAATCTGAGCAGCACGATGGCACAGTGGTTAGCATGTCTGCCTCACAGCAAGAAGGTCCTGGGTTTGAGTCCCGACAAAGACATGCATATTAGGCTATCTGGCTGTTCCAAATGGTTGTGTGTGTTGGCTCTGCGATGGTCTGGTGAGCTGTTCAAGGTGGACCCAAACTTTGCTGTCAGTTTTACTGAGATAGGCCCCAGCCTCCCTGCGACCCAAATAGGAGTAAGCGGTTTGGAAAATGAGTGAGGTCCCAAATCATGTATATGCTTTCTTTTGAGACATTTAAATATAAATTCCTGTTTATGTGTCAGGAGAGGGCAGCTGAACATGCTTGGAGGAGAGCCCTAACTGCCATATTTTTTAATAATACATTCCATGAAGAAACACCACCATTTCCAGACACAGGACTGGTCCAGTTCTGGACTACTGGCTATGATTAGCAGTTATTCCTCATAAGCTCCCAAATGCTTTTTATTTTTTTCCCCTCACCCCAAAAATTCTGGCCTCTTGGCCATCAGTACTTGAAATGGCGATATCAGTTTTTTCCATCACCTTGACATTTCTGCTTATATGATTCTCTCAGAATGCCTGCTAGTCTGAATGTGAAGCAATACACATAGTCCTTTGATGCAAGCTCAATGTGCGGTGATGTGAAGCATAATTAAGCTAATGATGTGAGTGACTCCTCAGTGCAGAAAAAGAGTTGAATAACAGTTTCTGAGAAAGTGCGCCTTATGTACAGCTTTATTAACAGTTACTTGAGCGTGCGCTCGCCATTACTCAATATTTCTGAAAGCAAGGGTCTCAGATAAATTAAACAAAGTCTCACCAAGACAGGAACGAAGTTATTATGGAGGGTTTATTACAATATTTACATTTGCGCCTACCGTGTGAGCGTGGGCTCGCTAATCAGATGTATGCCCTCCGGACAGCTGGATCAGGCGATGACTCATCGAGCTGGATAGAGTGATGGCCTTGATTGGGGTTTGTACGAAAGCTCAAAAGCCGCAGGCATGTTGTTATTTGAATTATCATGCTCCATAATTTATTGCAGCAGATTTGTGCTGAAGGCTCACCAGGAGATGTGCATCTGTCAGTTTATCAGGGTGCAGAATGTTATCTTGTTATTGTTGATGGAGTGAGGGTGGGTGGCTCAGGGCAGTTGAAGGGAAGGGGTGTATTATGGTATACGGTGCAGCCGTGGCTAGTTTTTCTGCAGGTTGTGGGTCAAGTTATTGTTGAACTATTCTGTGATGAAAAACAAGCCCAGGTAAATGCATTTAAGTTTTTTGGCCTGCTTTACTAGGTTTGCCTGATATATACGAATATGCCAAAACCTACTTCATCAGAATTCCCAGCTGGACATATCCAAGTATCCATAGATGCTGTGTATCAGTAATTTGCTTCTGGTTTCATTTTTCCTGTTTCACTAGCAGGTCTTTTCAGTTATACCATGGATTGAAGATGGTCAGAGCGAGAAAGCAAGCGATATTTTTTTGCATTGTGACTCAGCTTCCTGACTCTGTTTTCTTAACCATCCATGGCCTGGACTGCCTAACTGGAAACTGCCTCTGGTTTAATTAAAGTGCCACAGTTGGCCTCAAGCGCCCAATTGAGAGTGCTTCAATGCAAACCCCACTGCTTTGTTTGTTGTACATGAATGTCAGTAACACAGAAATGTGTATTTATGTCCTTTTGGGGACTTTGGCTTACCCTCGCTTATTCTCAGACTGTGACAAACTCTTGCTGATTCTATTATGAATGGATTTACTTGTTATGGGTGACCATTGTGGCTTTATGTGACAGGAATTATAATGTATGACAGTTTATTTTGCCAGTGTGAAGCAGGTGTCTCGGGAGGTTATGGGTGTCTGTGAGAAGGGGGGAATCGAGTCAGGGACAGAACAGTGACTCAGAGCCTGAGGCAAATACTTTTTTTTATGACAGACCGCTACAAATAAAAGGTAATGAGCGTTTCCTTGTGATTCTGGGCTCATTGCTTACAGGGTTTTATTACAATGTCTAATACCGGATCTTGCCATAATAACCTGAATGGGCATGCGTGAGTATCATTAAATTCATTTGTACATTTTATTTCCAGCTGAATAAAAAAAAAAAAAGAAGCCAATTTTCCCCTATCCTGTAAAAATACCAGATTCTTCATAAGAAACTCAAACACCATGACTGTGCACATGGAATACATGATTATGATCTTTGTTAATAAACCCATGGTTGAGATATTTTATGATGCGATAGCGGTCGGTTCACAAATTAACATTGGACATGATTATGTTTTAATATTTAAGTTGTGTTTTAGATTGTGTTTTATTGCTCCTAAACCACAGTGATCTAATTGTCTTCTTGAAACAAGTGACTTCCTGTTCTCAGGTACATCATAGCAGCAGTATTGAGCTGTTACCTCACCAGCCCCGCCTTTTCCACTCTTGATGTTTACGTAGGGAATTCAGTTTATGAATTCAGCTTATGTACCTGAGAAACTTGGATCACATAAATTACTCTGTTAATCAGGAATTAACAGATGACTGGATTATAGATTGAAAGTTCCTATACACTCTAATCAATTCAAAATTGTACAATTTAAATGGGGAAACATGCTGTGCTTAAGATATGATAAGATCGACTTTATTAGTTCCACACCAGTAAAATTTACATGTCACAGTAACACAAGTGTCAGCAATATGGTAAAAAATAGGCTAGTGTCAGTCAAATATCATTAAAAATGATTAACAACATATGAATTCGCCTTCTATTTCAGTTAGAATGAGTGGGTGTGTCCAGACTTTCGACTGGCAATGTATGTTATAGCAGCTGTTAACAGTTCCCTCACCAGGCTCGTTTTTTTCCCTTCTCCTAAAGTTATGTTGCAATCCACTGGACCCATAACTCTGAAAAACTTTCTGCAGTTAAAGTTATAATGAGAGTGCAATGGGACGGCCGTTCAACTTGGAATCTGGGAAATCAGGAACTTGGGCAACATCCAACATGTCTGATGTTATTCCACTGATACAAACCCAGTTAATATAAATTAAATGCTACATGTATGTGAAGTTTGCATGTTCTCCCCGTGCTTGTGTGGGTTTCCTCCGTATAGTTTCAGATTCCTCTCACTGTCCAAAGATGTGCACATTAGGATAATTTTATGTGTGGTCCTTTGATGGTCTGGCGTGCTGTTCAGGGTGTACCCTGCCTTCACCCAGTGTTGGCTGAGATAGGCACAACCTTCCCTGTGACCCTACAGAAGTAGGAGTAAGTGGTTCGGCAAATGATTGAGTCTGCCGTACAAGTCTCTGTGAATAAGATGTTTCTATAGAAATGATAAAGTGGTTATTAGTAACACTGTATATTGTTTGAATTATAATTGGAATAACTGTCAGAGCTGTGCTGAATGTAGAGAATAACATGCAAATGACCGCAGTGTTATATGAGAATAATGCACACTAGAGGGGTGTGATATGGTACAGCATGCAAGGGGAGTGCTACAACCCTCCACCCCCAAAAAGTTTTATTTTTGTATGAGAGCTAATATTAGCACGTCATTAATTTTAATGGTTTATAATAAGATTTAATGTTGTTGAATAGAGCCCCCTCTTTTCCCCTGCTTTACCTGTTAGAAAGGGCTTACAGCTGAAACTCCTTTCATAAGTGTTCCATAAATGCCCACCACACACCTCATCAAAAATGATCCATATTACTTTGTTAACAGCACCACAGTTTTAACCATTTCTTAGTATTCTTTTGTTGAGCATTCACCCTGTAAGGCTGTTATTATAGAGCTTTTATTATTGAAGCACTAACATATTAGAAGGGAAGCATTAAAGGAAATTGTTCGCCTTGACCTTGTGCAAGCACTGAGCACATCAAACCACGCCTTTGCCAGAGCAAGTACCTACACAGGCTTCCCTAGGTCCCACAGAAATCACCCACTGCATACGCATGGTGCCCCATGTAACAAGGTCAGGCCCCCTTCCATACATGGTAATGCATTCTGTTATGTGTCAATGGATTTTTCCTCATAGGGAAACACTCATTTAGCTCATTTGAAATATTTTCAATGTGGATGTATAAATACATCCAAGTCTTAAAAAAAAAAAAAAAAAGAGTGGTTTTTTTATTCCAGTTATTAATTGAATCAACAGAATGTTTTCAATTTCATGAGTGATTGCCTTTAATATAAGCCTAAAATTTTTTTTAATAGCGGGCAAAGATATCCGAGCCATGTTGTTCTAGGAAAATGATGCGTACCTTCTAACCAATCAAATTTGAGCATTTATTCCTGATGGGGTTTAATAGAAAATTAATTGAATTTAGATATTCTAACAGATTTGAGAATTCAGCAGCGTTGTGTTTATCTAACAGGTACATCATAAAAGCTAGTTATTGTAAGTTCATACTTAACTAGAAAAGCCAAAAACAGCTGAGATGAGGACCTATAGTACATACAGTAGACCTCATGTCAGTGAATTCTCTAGCTTAACTAGCGACCACTCACACTCACTGCTGGTGATGTATAATGGGAACGTATTGTCTTGTATAGTTACATTGGGGTGTAGCTGTATCTTCTGCTTTGGCTCTAATACAAGTGGTGGATTGGATGCATTACCCCAAGCTGTACTGGGTTACATCTGGTGGACGTAAAGTCAGGGTGGGAACAAAAGCGAGACAAAGATACAAAAGTCCTTCCTTTGCATGGAAATGGCGTCTTGGTGGTAGGTTTGATTAGATCAGCGTATTCCAACAGACCGAAAGAAAATGGGGTACTTACTGTGGAAATTTGATCACAATCAAGGTTGGGGTAAGGTAGGGATGGCGTAAAAACTTAAGTTATTTTTAACCCAGATGATATACACCATAATAACACATTTGTAATAAAAGTTGACTACATAACCACGGTGTTATAAAAGCACTGTTAGCTGTTTATACCCATGACGTGCACAAAAGTGTCATATCACATTGCAGATATCAATGTATTATCATATCACATGGCTCTGGTTGAAGGTAATATTATTGACGGCCCTTAGTTTAATAGTGCAGACCGTCTGCATGTGCCTGATTAAAAAAAAAAACTACAAAAAAAGCACATGCTAACAAAATCTGAAAATGAAAGCATTACAGAATCCGATTAAATTCATCAGAACTTTAAGCAAGTTTATATCTGGCATATTATTCCTACTGTGCATGTAATTCTCACATTGGAATATTGACTCATAATGAAAATGTTTCTAGGCTTCACCTTGTGCCCCTTGCTCAGTTTAGTTACTTTCGGTGTTGGGTATCAAAGAGCTTTACTAGGTGACGCTACAAAGACGCGGCCTTGGTGTCAGGACACAGGCTGAAGAGCAGGTGAAATATCAGATCTGTTTCATTTCTAAAGGTGCCGTAAAAGTCTTTTGTCAGAGAGCACTTAAGGAAAAGAGACTCCCAAATCCCATTGATGACAAGCTCTTAGGATCAACGGTGGAGGAAAATTTTCACTGAGATATCTATCTAGGTGGGGGGACTTGGCTGGTACAGGATAGAAGTGGGCCAGTGATGCAGCGCTAGGTTTAGCAGCAGATAGCGAAAAATTAGTACTACATAATGTTTCCACTCCTGAGGAGATATTAGGTCTGCTATGGATTGTGGTGCTTGTTAAAAGAAAGAAAAAAAAACGATAAATGTATTTGTTAGTAATGTCACTGCAGATCATTTAAAGATCATCACTTCCAGTTATCGTGGTGCCATCTAGAAGTTACATAATGATGATATTATTATTATTATTAAATTAAATAATTTCACATAATTGATTCCACACATCTTTCTCATTTTGTTTCTAGAGTGCTCTCTAGGGGTGGGACGATAAACTCCATTTAACTGGCTGTAGTGCAGCAGCAGTTTATTCTTATTCCCATTGTGCTCCTGTTGCTCAGCAGAAATGAATTGGATTTTACAATAAATACACTATATTTGCTGTTATTTATTTATGATGATGATGATGATGATGATTATTGTTGTTATCAATTTTATTATTATTTAAAAATTTGTGTAGCAAAATTGTGCTTTTAGAAAATGGTTCCGGTTTGTAACCATTCTACTTTTTGTAAAACTTTTAAAAACATCCAATGGAAGGGATTCTTCCAAAGAGGTATATTGGAAAATATATTCATGTGCTAGATTTAGCACATTATTAGAATAACACCATATAAATTTGGTTAGCTAAGAAGGTCTATTATTAAAAAGACTGAACTTATAGCCCTAAGAGGTTCTTTAGGTTGTTCCCCTGATGAAGTCATTAAAGAACAGAGCGTTACAATCAGTTGCCTTGGAAAAACTTTGTTCTTTTCATGTTTAAAAGTGTTTTCAGCTTTGTTAAAAACATCAAATGAGTTGGAACGTAGCAAACTGGGTTAATTACAGTAGTGTACAGTGAAGATTATATACCACCACTTTTGTCTAAAAATTCAATTCAATTCAGTTTTATTTGTATAGCGCTTTTTACAATTGACATTGTCACAAAGCAGCTTTACATAG
>JBCNYH010000014.1:5064927-5083290 GCA_039654325.1 Tandanus tandanus
TGTGTGTGTGTGTGTGTGTGTGTGTGTGTGTGTGTGTGTGTGTGTGTGTGTGTGTGTGTGTGTGTATATATATTTAATTCTTTGCAAGTCATCAAGAGTCTCCATTCCATTGCCTCATGATGATAATATGAATAAGAATAAGATATTAATTATGATAATGTAAACTAATGATCGTATAAGCTATTTATTATTTGTGAACAAGCTAGAGGCTGCTCACAGTTTCACTTGTAAAAACTCCTAGAGGGTTACCTAGGCAACCAGAGCTGATGACTAGTACCTTGCTAAGCAATTCTTCGCTTGTGTCATGAAGCAATTTGCCTGTCACTCAGTGGCGAAGTGTTTGCTTGTCACCTATTGCTTTCTGTCTGTGTGGCCCTTAAGTCACTTATTAATTTCTTGACATTGTCTGAGTCGTTGCGCATCAGTAGAAACATCATTATTATCCTGTGATAAAACATTTCTATCTTGGTGGAAGCACTATCTTCTGAGATGAACGAAGTCAGTTTGTTGTTGTGAGAAATATCAAGACTGTCATTGGCCAGTGTAATGTAAGTAGTGGCAGAACTTTCATCCTATCAAATAAATTTCCCTACCTGGTGTGCTAACACTTATACAAAGATGCAAATATAAAAAAGCACCACTTATTTGTGCAGTTCACGTATCATTTCAACAATTCTCGCTTTAATTCCTTCCCAAGCAGTACTACTGAGAAGGAATACAGGAGATAAATATGTTTAGTGTGCTAATGATTTCCCTCCTGCCCTCATTGTTTGCCTGTCAATGTCAAGAGTGCAGCCTTGTGTGTTGGGCAAAGAAACAGTCTAACGCTTGTTTTACATGGTTTGTTACTGTCTTTAGAGGATGCCAGCATGTCATGGTAGAGGTTCTGCCCATAATTTATTTATATCAGCTGACGTGACATTAATGAAATAAACATAAAGGTTGTCGGTCGTTAAAAATGCGTCACATGGCTCCGTCTTGCCATTACACAACATAATTATCTGGCATTAGTGCTACGCCTGTAATTGATTTGGGTGTCCAGAGCAAGTAAAGCTAGAGAAGTGTGTGGATATGCATATTTGATTGGGTCTTTTCCACTGGGGCGTCTGGGTTCAACGTGGGAATGACAGGTTGACATAGTGTGACAGTTTGAGTCGTCTGTCCCCAGCCTCCTTCTTCCTACGCAGGTTTTGTGCAGCCCAGTAAAGTGATACCGGGGGATACTGCTTACCTCTGAGACAAAGAGCCTTGTCGAAAACTGTCTGGCTCAGCCGCCCATCCTTTATCCATCAGTACGCCAATGTTTGCTCTTCTTTATAAAGCTAAAGCAGCGAAAGTTGGTCAGGGTTATAACACGAGGTCTGTTAAACACATCGTGACTTGGTATATGTAGAAACCTCCACCTGACCTGGTTAACTGAAAATTATAGGCATGGTTTTGGATGAATTAGGTGTGTGTGTGTGGGGGGGGGGGGGGACTACATCTGTTTACACAGTCATGTTGTGGGGACTTGTCTTCCTTATGGGGATAAAATGCAAATCCCCATGATGTAATCATGAAATTTTAAGGGGAACTCATGTTTGAAGGTAAGAGTATGGGTTAGGGTTAGGCAAGTAGTGGTTATGGTAAGTCTCCAGGAAATTAATGTAAATCTGTGTATTGTCCCCTGAAGTTATGAAAACAAGACTGTGTGTGAATGTGTATACGTGTGCTTGTGGCCAGCTTGGTAAGTAGGTTGCTTGGCTGTCCTGTAGTTTTCCGTCGTTCAGTGGGTTTTTCTGTATAAAATCCTCTATGAGTTGCTAATTCTATAGTTTTAAAACACGGTGCCCAAGGCTTGCTTCAGACAAACCTCTTCTTCCTCCATAACCCCACATGCTTTTTATCCATCCTTCTTTATCTATTCATCTGTCTTTCTTTCTTTTATGTGCTGTTACTAAACGACTGGAAGCAACTTCCCATCATGAATTCTGCTTGGGGTTTCTGTCAGTCCTTCTTTTTGTCTCTCTCTCTCTCGCTCTCTCTCTCTCTCTCTCTCGCTCTCTCTCTCTCTCTCTCTCTCTGTCTGCCCATCATCACTCTGAGACAGGCATGTCTTCATTTAGCTCGGCTTTTTGTCACGTCCTAATGGCCTAATCAGCAGCCACTTCTTTGTCCACATCTACTGACATGAAATTCCCTTCAGCAGAGGACGTCGGTTTTTTTCCCCCTCTTTCCTTCTCTCTCTTTTTTTTTTTCTCCCTCTTAAATTTCAAGGCTGTAGTGCAATGTAGTTCAAGGCTTTAAAACACCCTCTCTCCCATCATTAGAGTTTAAATATAGAACACATTGTTTACTGCAGGCGATAGCATGGCACTCCTTGCTTCCTGCAAAGCCTTTGAAAGGAGCCAGCAGTCGACCGTGGCCTGCTGCTGAATTGAATAGATCATGCTAGATCAGATTTGACCCTTTTTCTTTTGTTTTGTTTGCGTTAAAGTAGGCTGTTCGGCAATGGCAAGACTTTTAAACTCGCTTTTAAATGTTATGAGGAGTATCAGGTAGGGCTGCAAAAAAAACCCCCATAATTTGTTAGTATCCGTTGTAATATGTAGCATGCAAGTCCCCGTGTATGATGTTATTATAGAAACGAGTACAATAATACAGGGTGACCCAGTAAAACCTCCCACATTTCAGGGGAAAATGAAAAAAAAAAAAAAAACCCACCCTATTAATCAAATTATTATTTGCACACATGAAACTTCATTCAGTGCAGTTTTTATACATCATGGTTTAAAGATGACATCCTCCAAGTGCTGGCTGTCATTGTTCATAGACCCGTAGAGGCGATTTCTGATGGCTGCCGTGGCTCGACTTGTCATGGTGGAAAAGCGTCTGTCTCCTGATGAACAGCACCCTTAAGGGCTTCGATAGTTTGGGATCGATGAGTATACACTCGTGATTTAAGGTAGGCCTCAGAAAATCCCCTAACGGGACCAGACTTCTCTGTCAGGGTTTCAGGGAAAGCCCAGCTGACTTTTGGCAAGAGGAACCAATCACAGCTGACTTTGGCAAGAGAAACCAATCA
This sequence comes from Tandanus tandanus, assembly GCA_039654325.1. Lineage (NCBI taxonomy): Eukaryota > Metazoa > Chordata > Actinopteri > Siluriformes > Plotosidae > Tandanus > Tandanus tandanus. The sequence goes on from JBCNYH010000014.1 coordinate 5,067,992, forward strand.
CAGCTGACATTGGCGAGAGGAACCAATTACAGCTGACTTTTGGTGAGAGGAACCAATCCCAGCTGACTTTTGGTGAGAGGAACCAATCCCAGCTGACTTTTGGCGGTAGGTGGTGTACACCCTGAAAAGGTTGCCAGACTATTGCAGGCACAAACAACCAGTCACACTCACATTCGCACCTATGGGCAATTTAGAGTAGCCAGTTGGCCTGAAGTGCAAGTCTTTGGACTGTGGGAGGAAACCAATGGAATCAGAGTAAGAACACACAAACTCCATACGGAATGGCCTTTGGCAAAGATTCGAACTCAGAACCTTCTCACAGTGTGTAAGCAGTGCTAACCACTGAGCCTCTTGCACCCAAGCCTTTTCCTGTTGCTATGTTTAAATTAGTGTGCACATGTATATGTGTGTGTATACTGTTGCCATAATAACAGATTACACAGGCGCGTGTATGATAGATATGATAGATTTACCACATAAACTAATAAAAATAAGCATGGGAATGGTGTTGATGTGGTCATGTTTCTGTGAGAAGAGGCTGATATTAACATTTTTGGAAGGAGTCTCCAGTGTGAGCACTTTTATAATAGTGAGAGGTCGGAGTTTCTGACACAGGGACGGGTCTCTTTCCGTAAGATAACGAGCAGTATTTTTTTTGGGAATGGATATTCCACGATATTAGTATTCGTGTTTGCACATTGATGTGGTATAAGATGAATACAAACACTTTTAGGGTGTATGGTTATTGGAAAAGAATTAAAATATGAAAAACGAATCCATCTCACATCTCGATTTATCAGAGAAAATTGCTGGCAATGATGGCTGAGTGGTTAAGGCTCTGGGTTATGTATTACTGTTGTGAAGGTTGTGGGTTCAAGCCCCAGTACCATCAAACTGCCATTATTTGACCCTTGAGCAAGGCCCTTAATCCTCAATTGCTCATTTGTTTAAAAATGTAAGTTGCTCTGTAAAGGGCGTCTGCCAAATGCCATAAATGACTATTGTGTTTTTAAGTGCACCCTATCCTGTTTATCTTAAATATGTTATCCAGTACTGAACCAGTGATGTACTTAAAATTGACTCCTAAAATCAGATTGGTACATTGCTAATGTGTAGCAAATTATTATTATAATATCTACAGCTACAAAATTATATGCTAAAGCAAGAAAAGGAAATACGTACATATTAAAGGGAAAAAATATAATTATTATTATCCCCCTGGCATATAATGCGTGGTGCATACCATCCGTCAGTTTGTTTGAGATTTCTTCATCAAACTTGGCAGTTACATCTATTAGGCAGTATTGTATTTTGGGATTTCTGACATGTTGAGGCCAGGGGGATATGTCATATCCCGATGACTCTTGTTATAATAATAATAATGATGATGATGATGATAATTATTATTACGTGTGTGTATATTTAATCTCTTCTAGGTCACTAGATATTAGCATGTACATGCTGTGATTGCCTAATCTACTCCTCATATATAAGCTTATGTCCTGTGAAATGAACAGTTGAAATGAACTGGTCTTTAGCCAGTGTCTGGAGATGAAAACATTGTACCCAGTGCGAAAACGCGGGAAGTGCTGCTAGCTGTTTAGAATACTCTTCCGTTAACACCGGTTTCTTCCGTCGAGGCTAATTTCAGATAAAGCAACAAAATATGGAATTAAAGTGTTTGATACTTTTTTTATTTTTAAGAATTAGACATTCTTTTCTATTAAATGTGACTTTATTGGAACGCTGCGAGAACAATCATTCAGCTAACCAGCTAGCTCCATGCTAACTGGCTCTCATGTAAAGATTTTATGGTAAGACTGTATATATATTTTTTCATTTTTAAGAATTTAAATACAATAATAAAAATGCTATATTTCTTACAATGTAGTGGAGGGAATAAAACAGTTGTTTGGCTCTGGCTCGATGGACATGACTAATAGCCCACTCAGCTTACGCCTTGTGAAGCTAAGCATTCAAATCAATTCATAGTCGATGTCACATACATACATACAGTGATTTGTGCACCTTGTGATCTTGGGTCGGCTGTTTGTCTTACTAAACCTGTGTTTTTCATCAGCTTCCCCGCGAACCTGTTCTTTCTTTACAACTCACAGGAGGTGCATGCACTCCCTTCCTAAAACACGACTACATGGTTAAACGCAGCAAGAAATTATGGCTGCAGGGAATAACATTTTAATGCAGGGTATTATCTATTCAGGCACTGCTCCATGTTCTTGCCTCATTTTTGATGAAGATGATGACAAAGGACGGCGCTGGCATGCCATGCTCATTATGGGTGCTTAGAAGAAGTTATTCGTGAGTTCTTACTCTGGAGAGGGAGAAAGTGAGAGCGGTGGAGTTATAATTCATGGGATGGGGATATGAGTCATACAGGCAATTTCTTTCACTTCACCTTCATATCAAAACATCTCATTATCAGCCGTCATTCATCGCTGCCAGACAAGACCACAACTGCACAGCTGCTCTTAAACTATTCAGCATTACCCTGTGTCACTCTCAGGCCCTCAGGAAGGTGTGTGTGTGTGTCCGGACTCTCCGTTCATTGCTTTATGTTTTGCGTCGCGTCTGGTTGTGTTACAGTGGTTATTGTCTGCAAGGATGTTTAGATGGTTTTTGACTTTTCATCGCATTGCACTGGGAATATTATGACTGTGCGGATAAGAGGATTGCGGCTTTTAATACCAGGTAAGATGACTGACATGTCGACTTTCTGAATACCGCTGCTTTGACCCCTCCCTTCTTTAACATCACTGTTATGATCTGGAACAAAGCAGTTTAAGCATAGAATGCTCAAAGAATGCAACAAAATGCCATCCAGGCCTCACTTTCCCGCAACCCCCTGAATAATGAAAGGAAATGATTTGTTTGCTCATATTTTCTTAAAATAATACCTAATCTCTTTTTATGGTGCAGCCTATAAGGCAAAGGTTTGTTGCTTTAGCAAACACAGACATGTATTGTGTCAAGAATCAAGTCGACCAATTTTTCTTTTTTCCTTTTTTTTTTTTTTTTTTTAGCTCGACTCCATAATTACACTAAGCTTTAGCTGGGTTCCGGGTCGCCGTGCTGGCGCACGTGTCACAGCCTGCGTATTGCAGAGAATTTCGCCCCTGAAGGGAAGTTACAAGAGCATATTATGTTAATTAGTGTCGACTCCAAGACGTGCGCACATACTCGCATGCTCACGTTCTCACACGCACACACTTTTACAAATGAGCTCTGTCTCCTTCAAACACTCACTTGCATTTTGAAGTCCAAATGAAATCTCGCACTCACATGCTCTCAATCCTGACTCGGCTCTCAGTCGCCTCTAGAGAAGGTGTGTAGGTGAAGCAGCTGAGCCAGTCCTCTGTGACAGGCCCCGACTTAGGACGGAGGTGGATACGTGCTGTAGATGTCATCGCTAACACCTGGTGACATGCGCGGGGGCGCCAACCCCAACATAAATCCCTTCCTCAGCCTTTCCTTACCACCACCACTTCCTCTCCGTCTCTAAGGACAGGACTATTCTTCACCCCATCCTCCTTCCCCCAGCCTCACCATTAAGTAGCAGCCTCCAGTTTTTCAGCGTGTGAGTGATCACAGGCCCTTAAAAAGAATTTACAGCCCTGACGAGGCAGTTAACCACCTGTGAAAGCAAGTTGATCAATTGTGCCAATTTATTTAACTTTTTAAGTTATGTCTTTGTTAGCTTGTTGGCCCATCAGCTCTTGGCTCCGGCCCTGTGGAATTCCATTTCTCAAGTCTTTTGAAAAATACACGCAAGAAATTTTCAATCTGCACTTGCCGTGAAGAAATTGGTAGGCTGCTCCTGATTTTCTGACAAAGCAAAACCCTTGTGTTGTGCTCTTTCAGCCTGAGAGGTGCTAGGGTATTCCTTTTCTTATAAGTCTGAATAAGACATGGCTGCCGAAGCCAAGCATTCAGCGTTAAAGAGCTCCCTTAAGGAAAAAAACCCCACTACCGTTTATTAATTTCTCATTGCTGCTGATCATTTGGGTTGTGCCAAGTGGAATCAGACCAGCTTCTGTGTACCACATCACTCATTTATGGCCACAAAGCTGCCAGGAAAAGATGAATACAGTCTAAAGTAACTTGGCTGTGTTTGAATGAAAGATAATTACGGCTCCAGTTTGAGATTCTTATATAATGTGTACACCTGAACAAAGGAAATGTTTACCATTACAACAAAATGAGGACTTTTAAAGAATTGTATTTTATACACAAGGCATTTTGTGTTGTCACAGATGTTCCTGTGTAGTGTATGTTAACTCCAACCCCCCACCCCCCTCCAAAAAATTATAATAATCAAATTTGCAAAAGAAATTTGATGCTACATAGTTTCTTTAAAATAAATAGTAACTTAAATGGCCTTTGTTTGCTTCTCTTGTGTATTACGGTACAGTTTATTCTGACATATCTGATCTAACTTCACCAGATTACTTGGCAATTAGGATCGCGGGAAGGCTGTAGCCTGTCTTAGCCGACACTGGAGGGAAGGGAGGGAACACCCTGAACAGCACACACACAACCACAATCACACTTATGTTCACACCTAGGGTCAATTGACAACTGCCAATTAGCCTAATGTGCATGTCTTTGGACTGTGGGAGGAAACCAGAGTACTCAGAAGAAACCCACGCAAGCATGGGGAGAACTCTATTCAGAAACGCCTGAGCACACGACTCGAACCCAGGACCTTCTTGCTGTGAGGCGAACTATGCCACCATGCTGCCCAATAATATTAATAATAATAATCATCATCATCGCACCTCTTTTTCTGAACCACTTTATCCTTTATTAGGGATGTGGGGATGTAGGGGCATGGGCAGGGTACACCCTGCACAGCTCACAAGACCATTGAAGGACACACAACCGTTCACACTCTCACCTGGGGGCAATCGAGAATAGCCAATTAGCCAAAAGTGCACGTTTTTGGGCTGTGGGAGGAAACCGCTGTTCCTGAAGGAAACCCATGCAATCACAGGGAGAAAATGCAAACAGAAACACCCTCGACAGGCACGTGGCTCGAACCCAGAATCGTCTTGCTATGAGGCAGACATGCTTACCCCTGTGCCACCTAGCCATTTAATAATATTAAATTATTATTGTTGTTATTGTTATTATTATTATTAATTGTTTTTTTGCATCCATTTGTCTTTTGTTCATATGTCTTCAGTGTTTCTTGAGTGAATGTCTTCATTGTTTCAGAAATTTCTTGATTATGAAAAAAATAGATAGCTTTCTGCACAGAGTGTACCCATTGCTGTATCTGGCTTCTTGAAGTGCACATGACGAGATGGGGATGAGGTGATTTGGACTGAACGGACAATGGAAAGTTACAGGATTGCCTATAGAGTGAAACACACAGCACACATTCAGACACAATGCAGAACCTGAGGGCTGCACCTGGAAGTGATCACCATCACAGGTGCTGCTTATGGTTTTTTTTATTGCCTCGTTAAGTTTTAGAGTCAAATGACGACTTTTTCATTCTTTATTCCTCGCTTGAAGTGAACACACACGCACACAAATGTATATGCGTACTCACATTCATTTGCATGCCAAGTCACTTCTCAGTCCTCACTCACACCGACAGTGAGATGTTCTTCAAGCACAAGCCTCTTCTGCCAGTTTTCAGCACGTGAAGTAGTTGTTTAGTCTGGAGCAGCCAAGCCATGCTTTCCGTGGGCTTAGTTTTCACGGTGAGGGTTTTAGCCCTCTGCCTAGTGACTTACAGACGTACATAGCTGAGGATTGTGGTGTTTTTTTTGGCACCAGACAAAAGACTGATCTGCTTGACAAAAAAAAAAAATTAAATCTTCGTGATGGAAAAGCCTTTCCTTTTTCATGTAAGGATTTTTGAACAAATGCACTATGCAGGTTGTAATGGTGCCACGGTTCAGCTTTTCAATCACGAATCTTAACCTCCCAAGTGTTCCCTGCTATCGTCTGTAGGTCTTCCTCAGATCTTATTCAAACAAATGGTCAAGGGCAAGAGAGCACATGCTCCTCGGCGGCCTACTTCAGTGGTTACAGTCAACAACCCTATTACAACTTGGCAGAGCAATTGCCAGAAGCTTTTCCTGTATTTTGGCAGGCAAAGCACCTTGTTGGCTGTCTAGCCTTCACTCTTTCTCTCTCTTCTTGACTCTATGTTTACAGAGTGCTACATTTGGCAATGATCCAATTGTGAGCATTAAAGGTTTTTGAGGCAGGCTTTTGTTAGGTTGAACATTGTCGAGACTGCACACTTCCACCTAGTTAACATTCATCCGTCAAATATTTCATCTGCCAAAGCTCTTTCTGGAGGCCATGTTGGATTCTGCTGTGACTTGTATGGCATTTACAGTAAAGTAGGAGTTTTTCTTTTCTTTTTGTTAAATCTGATTTCTATAAAATTACCTATTCATAGGCAAAAAAATTCTGCTATTCACAGGAGGTTTAAAGAAGTGAATTTTCTGTACTTAGGACTAATGTGGAAGTTTTAACATGATTTTATTTTATGGTGTTCGATTTTGTTTTTGAATTCTCATTTCTCATCACTAAGAATTTTTCTGAACAACTGGGCTCGCCAGTCCATCACAGGGCCAGCAAACACACAACCATTCACACTCACACCTAGGAGCAATTTGGAGCAGCCAATTAGCCTAATGTGCATGTCTTTGGACAGTTTAAGGGAACTGGAGTATCTGGAGGAAACCCACACCAGCACAGGGAGAACATGCAAACTCCACACAGAAACGCCCTGACCGAGTCCTCTGAAGAACTCGACCCCAGGACCTTCTTGCTGTGAGGCCAGCATGCTACCCGGGTTCTAGTAATGTTCACTTTTTAATGCGTTTCAGTTCTGTGCTAACAAGTTACACATAGAGCCCATGAACGGAGTAGAACAGTGTAATCAGGGTGGTGGTGGCACAGTGCTTAAGGCTCTGGGTTCAAGCCCGAGTACCACAAAGCTGACACTGTTAGGCCCTTTAGCAAAACCATTAAACCTCAGCTGCTTAGGAGTATAAATTAGATAAAGGAAGAAAGCCGCTTTGGGTAATTGCATCTTCCCAATTCTAGAAATGTAATTGTTACATTTGGGAAAATTTATGTAAAGTGTCACCAGTGTCATTGCTTTGCCGCAGTAAAGAGGTGGTCTTCTTTCTAGCGGTTTCTGGTACAGGAAGCTTTGTCAGGTCATGGTGGAGGTTTTCGTGCTTTACAGTTTCTTGGTAACAAAATGAGAAGCTTTCACTTTTTGTCTTTACTTCAGGTGAAGTTTATTAGTATTGGTATTGGTCATCCTTGCAGCATAATTTGTGTGTATGTAATACGTTTAAGCGATACAGACTCTTATTTTAACATAAATGACCACAAAAAGCACAAAAGTGGTCATTTTATACCGTGGATTACTAGCTGGGGCTGAACTACGGGAGTTAGCAGTTTTTCCCTGGAAGTGACGTCAACATGTTGGGCGGGGTTGACGTCGCTTGTGGAGACAGTGAGACGTCATATTCTAGTGACTTTGAGGATGATTATGCTGCCAGAGATGGGCATTACGGTAAAGCCAAAATGTTGTCCGTGATTTCTGTGCTTGTTGTTTGTGCAGCTCATCACTGGCCGAGAATGTGTTATGCTGCATGGGGTCAGTGATGTAGCCCAGCCCATCCAACGAGTTCACGTCACTACCAGGCTGGACAGCCAATGAGAAAGCAGCATGTCTCTGAGCATGCCCAGTGTCGTAACACACTTTAAAAACCGGCAAGGACTGATGTTGCCGGAAGGAACCGCTGATGATATATGTGATTGTTTTAAATAGCTAATAACACAAATTCACCACAGGTACACTTTAAGCAATAGAACGACTGTTTATTGTTTTAATATAAGCGATATCAGGAACAAATGTGTTTTACAGATGTTCCACATTATTAAACATAGTAATGCATTGATAAATTGTATATGTTGCAAATAATTAGCAACCAGATACATAAATAAGTAAGTAAATGGTTTGCTAATAAAAGTTCATTGTGGTTTAAAATGCTTAACTGTTATAGGAAAATAACCAGGTGGCAACGGTTAGACTGCGTCAAACCACTCTGCCGCTCATTTTTTATTTTTTTTTGACAGCACGCAGTGTAGTTTTGCATTTCTTCATTATTTAGTTTTAATTGATTAAGAACAGCTGTTTAGTGCAACCATTAAATCAACAAACCTCAAATCAAATAACAGTATTTTTTTCAGTATCTCAACATGACTCGGTGTCTTACCTGAAGGTACAAAGCTATTATGTATGTCCTCCTAATAACTCTTTTGATCACCGCAATTACGTTTGTAAAGTACAAGAAACATGGAAGGTACAAGTTGAGTGTAGATACTCTTCTTTGACATTTATCAATCAACATGTGCAGCAAATTTGCACATCTGTCACCATGCATGTCTCTTTCATAGTAGTTTTGCTTTCAGAAATAAATTGCACTACCCGCCTTAATATGTACATTAACAAGTGTTCAATTTCAGGGCCGATCAGCGTACAAAAGCAGGACATTTGGTTTTTGTGCGTTGAGAACTTCAGTCTGTTAACGTTCGCTACTGGTTAGGCAGGCTTCTCTGTAAACACCGGGGTGTGGACCACTTAGTGACTGGAAAGGCCGACCATCACCCTCTGAAAATAGATGAGTGCTCTTATACCACCAGTTTGCAAAACAAGGTTCCTGACAAACACTGTGCGCTATTGACACAGCTACACAATTACATGTAAACTGAATAATGTGCTGAGCTCCTAATGAAGGTGGAAAATATAGGAATGAGGCATCTTTTAGACTCCTGTCCACTTTGTGCCATGGCAACCGCGTGTGAGAAAAAGCGATCTTGTTCCAGGCATCTCTTTCCTTAATGGTGCGTTAGGAGTGTAAGAAGATATTTTTAAAAGTCCCCCATTGACATTTTAGACCCCCACCCTGTAACTGAACTGGACAGGAGAGCAACAGATAGAAGTACTGTCTATCATGTTCCCTTCCTCCTTTGCTTATTGCCGTGTACAACTGAGAGACGAGAGGATAAAAACTCTCTCTCTCTCTCTCTCTCTCTCTCTATCAAAAGGTCTGGTCATTGGCTCCAACACTAATGAAGGATCACGAGCTCTAGTATTGAGGATCGCTGCCTTTTTTTTTGGCATAGCTTTTTGTTTTAGTTTTGCCATTTTGTTCTGAGCTCTAGAGCAACAAGAAGGTCAAGTTGGTACATGGAGGCGCTTTTTTTTTTTTATGTCTAGTGTTCATGCCGCCCCATGATACAACCACTCCTGACTCTCCTGTTCCCTCTGCTGGTAAAGGCAGTAAATACAACCTGCAAAGGCCACCATTCCTCATCCCAACCATGAGCATCAAAGGTCCTTTTCCTTTTTTGCTTGATTACGCCCTCATGTAACACTTGTATGTATCTCTTGATGGCTTCCACAACAAATTTATACAAGAGATATATCCAAACTGAAGACTAGTGGCATCCCAGTTTTCTGTTTCCTGTGCGCATGGAAGCATGGTGGAATTTTTCTCTCCCTGCCTTTTGCTCACCTTTTCCCTTCTTTCTCTGCGCCGCATTGGTCCTGGAGGACCCAGGAAGCGCAGCTCCCAATGCCGCTCAGCATGAAATATCAATGCAGATGACTCACTTCGACTTCAGTGTAAATCACCATTGCAAATGCCAAGCCCATTATAGCCAAATCCTTTAGGGAGTTGTTACGTCCATCTCTGCCAGTAGAGAAAAGAGGTTTCTTAAAGGGGCAGCAAGTGTTTTTAACAAAGCTGCCTTAGGGTATTTCAGGCAGTGTTCATTTTTTATGTTCGTGCAAGAAAACCCAAAATGATAAGCAGGAGAAAAACCAAAGGTAACTGATTTTATGAAGTAAGTCAATCCCAGCCTTACTTCAAAAGGCATTCTCTGGAAACCGAGTTGCTCTACAGTAGGTTTCGATGGTTCAATGGTGTAACAGTAGGCATAGGTTGTTGCATTTGGTGCTCTGATGTGGCCTTTTGTGTCAGCATGGGCCGATAAAATTTATTCTATTTCAGACATCTCAAGGTTGTGTTGGAGAATATTTCATTTTGACGCAACACTGCAGAATTTCATTCCTCCCTAATTGTTGTACTTCTTCCTTCAGACTCACTGGTTTAAATAGAAAATGTGTTGCCATTGTTACTGCTATGGGATTTAAAGGGTAAAATAATCAGATCAGCATCAGGATCCCGGAGGAAATTGTGTAAAACGGTTTTTTTTTGCAGAATATTGTGCTGGCATAGGGGGAGAAAGGGTTTGCCATGGCCTGCGGGTTACTCCAGTGGAACAGTGGTAGATGGAAGAGTGCCTAGTCATGCTGAGAAGCTCAGGTATGGCTTGCCCAGGTGATGCAAGTGTAAGCAGATCTTTTCAAATGTGCCCCAGTGACATTTTAGACCTCGAGCTGTAATTGAACTCTGCTGGAGGGCCATGGGTAGAATTTATGCTGTCTCTCAGGTTCCCGGCCCTCCTTCACTTTGTTTGCAGTCGTGTACAATGGAGATGATGGGTTAACACTAGTGGATAAGTAAAACAATGCAGGCCTTGCTACCTTTTGACCTGTTGAAATGTATTCCTTTTCCCAATTTTGAAGTATGCTTCTTGAGAGTCGAGGAGAGTCCAGCCTGTAGAAACATTTTCCATCTATTGCAAAAACTAGACTTCCCAGACTGAACCTAGCTGAGTCAGATGGAGCTCACAAAAGATTTTAGGTAGTGATTTATTTTCTGATTGATTACAGCCGTCCCAGAATGCAAACACAGATATTATTGTTATCATCATTAAAATGGGAATAAAAAATATGAATTTAGAGGGCTTTCCATCCTGCCCTCTGTCTCTTTGTTCATATATCAGTCCATACAGCCAGTATCCTTTTTGACACAATACCTTAGGATTAGGTATTCAGATAACTCTCCCATCAGATGAACTTGTTCAGTTTTGGCTATTTATTGGAATATCTACTGTATAAATAATGCACATTTATATTAAAACCAATTATTGTATAATTAGTTCAAACAATATTTTGTTTACTCACTCATCACTCATTTGCTGAATCGCTTAATCTTACTAGAATTTATCGGACTATCTCAGCCGACACTGGGAGGTAGCGGTGTACACCTTGAAAGTTTGCCAGCGATGGGCACGTTAGGGTAAGAAGGAAAGCACATGAAGTTGTGTACCCAGCATGCATGGTGGCCACTGTACAAGCCTCTGTTTCATGATCTGCGGTTACGTCATTTGGTTATGTTGAGGCTCGACAATAATGAATGACCGGGTAATCTCATCAACATCAGTATCCCACAGTAAGAAGGTGATGGGTTCGAGTGCTGGGCTCGGCGATGGCGTTTCTGTGTGGCGTTTGCATATTCTCCCCGTACGTGTGTTGGTTTCCTGTGGGTACTTCAGTTTTCTCCTACTTATTGTCCATAGGTGTGAATGCGAACGGTTGTGTGTGTTGGACCTGCAATGGATTGGCTGTTCAGGGTATACCCAGCCTTCGCCCCGAGTCAGCTGAGATAGGCACCAGTCTCTGCGTGATCCTAGTTCAGCAAATGAATGAATGTTGGCATAGGCATGAAATTTAGGCTTAAGTTATAAAAGAGTGGTTCAGGGAGATTGAGGAATCGTTTTCACATGAATTGGCCACCGCAGAGTCCTGACCTTGACCCCAGTGAAACTCTGGGATGTGCTGGAAAGGACTTTTAGAAAATGGGTCCATTTTCCTGTTGTCAGTACAAGATCTTGCCGAAAAATTGATTGAAACTCTGGATGGTAATACATGCTGACATTGCAAGGTTATTAAAAACAATGTCATGGAGAATGCGTGCCAAAATTGAAGCTAGAGGTGGTTCAGTGAAATATTCGCGTGTATGAATTTTTTTAGTCAGGCAGTATAATGTATGTCTTCCTGGATAGGATGTTTATCTAATTAGTGGCTGCATAACATAAATGACAACGGTCAGCTAAGTGGCTTTATTCCCAATGCACATGAGCATCATTGTTATCCATTATTCCGTGTTAACAAGCCAAAAAATCAATTATTTATTAGATATTTGATGATGATGATCATGCAAAACTGGAAGGGGCCTGAATTTTCCAAGAAATCAGTATGTGCATATTTTGGGGATGTGACTCACTTTTAATTACAATTGGAAACCATTAAGATGGACATTTCGAATCTGAGCAAAAAGTTGAAATAGTACAAAGAAGCTTGAAATAGACAAACTAGTCTCGACAGTGGTGGTTCAGTGACTAATGCTAAGGGATGATCGTAAGGTTAGGAGTTTGAATCCTGGAGCTGCCTCTGTTGAATCCTTGAGCCGGACCTTTAATGTTAATAAGCTCAACTCACTTGTAGTTCAAATTGAATAAAAGAGTGGTAAGTGTACATAAATGAACGCTTCTTGCCTTTCTGTCAACTGAGGATTTCATTTTATTTATTTATCCCTTTTTTCGTATATTCGTATTCTTTGGCGATATTGAATGGCGCGTCAGGCGTGCTGATGGCGCTGGTTGTGACTCATCATGCTGGCCCACTCTCCCTCCCCATCTGCTGCCTGAGTCTCAGACACGAGAGGGAGACTCAGCCTGCCATCGATCACCTCCTCAACCAGCTTGCACACACACACACACACACACACACACACACACCCATGCACAAACACCACACACACGCGCAAACACTTCTACACCGACGTCACTATCGATCCCCATGCTTCTTATCATCTAGTTTCAAAAAGAAAAAAAAAACATTAACTGTAGCAGTGTAGCAATGTGTAGCACAGCAAACGAGGCCAAAGTCATATATTTTGGTGTCTAAAGTGAAAAGATAAAACGTCCATAAACCTGGATGTGCGTCATCTCTATTTTTCATGGTGCAAAGACGTTTATTTTGATGTATTTCTTATGTGTAATGACACTTAAATCTTTACTTAAATCAATTGGACAATAAGATTGTGGCATTCAAGCACAGATGGCACAGGCAGAAATTGTATTATGGAAAAACAGGTAGAAAACTGCTAGGAAATCTTTTCTAAACCCTAAGAATGGCCTTCATAGATGTACAAATTACACTTTAATTCATGAGCCCTTTAATGGATGTTTTACAGATTGAATTTTCTTGTTTGTAAAGCATCATAATTCAACTGCCAATCAACACTTCATTCATTAATTCATTCATTCAGATCCAGAGCCTATACTGGGAAATATGGCTAGGTGCTGTGATGATATAATATCAATATTGTAAATTATGAAATTATTTTTTGAGATATTGTGGATTTTCTTTTTCAGTTTATTTACATCTGACTTTTAAAATAATAATAAAAAAGCTTTATAATGTTATTATTATTATTATTATTATTTTACTTTTTTATACATAAAATTGATTATTTCATTCATTTACCAAACTGCTTAATCTTATTAGGGTTGCAGGGAGGCTGAAGCCTGTCTTAGCTGACTCTGGGTGAAGACGGGGTACACCCTGAACCACTTGCCAGTCTGTCACAGGGCCAACGCACCCACAACCATTCACACTCACACCAAGGGGCAATCTGGAACAGCCAATTATCCCAATGTGCATGTATTTGAATTGTAGGAGGAAACCAATGCAAGCATGGGGAGAACATGCAGACTCCACACAGAAACACCCTTGCCAAACCCAGGACTCGAACTCAGGACCTCCTTGCTTTAAAATAACTTTTTCAATTTATTTTAAAAAGAAAAGGTCATGGCATTTTCTCAAGCATTTTCTGAAGCCCGTCACAGGGGATACACCCTTAACAGCTCGCCAGACCATAACAGGGCCAACACACACAACCATTTACGCTCACATTCACACCTAAAGGAAATTGAGAATATCCAATTTGCTTAATGTGTATGTTTTTAGACTGTGGGAGGAGACAAGAGCACCAGGAGGAGACCTATGTAAGCACATGAAGAACATGCCTTCTCAAAGTCCACAAAGCACATGTGGACAGGTTGGACAAAGTCCCATGCCCCCTCCCGGATCCTGTAGTGTGTAGAGCTGGTCAAGAATGCTGCGGCCAAGACGAAAACCACATTGTTCTTCCTGAATACGAGGTTCAACCATCGGTCAGATCCTCCTCTCCAGTACTCCTGAATAGACTTTCCCTGGTAGGCTGAGGCACGATAGTTGGAACACACTCTCCGGTCTCCTTTTTAAAAAGGGGAACTACCACACCGGTTTGCCAATCCAGAGGTACGGCCCCCGATGACCATGCGATGTTGCAGAGACGTGTCAACCAAGACAGTCCTTTTTAACTGTATTTTTTAACTACCTCAACGACACCCCGGGTTGCAGCACGTTTGGTCTGTCGGTACCTGTCTGCTGCCTCGGGAGTCCCACAGGACAAAAGGACCTGATAGGCCTCCTTCTTCAGCTTGACGGCCCCCCTCACCGCAGGTGTCCACCACCAGGTTCGGGGGTTGCCCCCAAGGCAGGCATCGATAACTTTCCGGCCACAGCTCCGGGCTGCTGCCTCAATAATGGAGACACGGAACTGTGTCCCTGGCCTCCATTGGGAAGTAGCTGTAGCTCTGCCAGAGGTGGGAGTTGAAGGCCCTTCTGACTCCTTCCCAGGAGACCCTAACTACGCGCTTGGGTCTCCCAGGACTAAAGAGTGGCCTCCCCCGCCATCAGAGCCAGCTCACCCCCAGGTGGTGATCGGTTGACAGCTCAGCTCCTCTCTTCACCCGAGTGTCCAGAACATGCGGCTGCAAGTCTGATGACACGACTACAAAGTCGATCATTGAATTGCGGCCCAGGGTGTCCTGGTGCCAAGTGCACTTATGGACACCCTTATGTTCGAACACCGATGTTCGTGATGGTGAACCGTGACGAGCACAGAAAGGTTCAGATCGGAGAGGCCGTACCTACCAATCACTCCCATCTCACACTGTGCAAAACACCTGCAAAGGGTTTCTGAGCCTTTAAATGGTCTCTCAGTCTGGTTCAGTAGAATTTCCAATCATGGGGACTATTCTGCTGACCTGAGAGATGTGCAGAAAACCATCATTGACACCCTCCGCAAAGAGGGAAAGCCTCAAAAGGTAATTACAAAAGAAGTTAGATGTTCTCCAAGTGCTGTATCAAAGCACATTAATAGAAAGTTAAGTGGAAAGGAAAAGTGTGGAAGAAACAGGTGTACAAGCAGCAGGGATGAGCGCAGCCTGGAGAGGATTGTCAGTAAAAGGCCATTCAAAAGTGTGGGGGAGCT
>JBCNYH010000014.1:5101726-5112672 GCA_039654325.1 Tandanus tandanus
ATATATATATATATATAACTACCAAGTCACATGTTGCCATGGTCACTATTACAGTGTCAAATTCTGGCTTTTAAGACCGTTATCATATGCAAGGAGGACTGTTTGTGTATGTGTGTGTGCACGTTTCAGTGACTTCTCACATTTGTCAAATTAATTACACCAAGGCATTTATCAAATATCCCACACAATATCATTTGACAAAATGCCTGCATTGATGTGTCATAAACACTGGGCTTTAACACCTATGACAGTGTGTGTCACGACAAGCTGTGTCAGTGTCATCAGACATTTAGACGCCATCAACTTCAATCAATGTTTAATGTTTTAGGAGCAAACTTATTTGTGTTACTTGTTTGTGTTATAATAACTGTCATGTAGCATGGTACCAGCATTCCAGAACTAATAAGTCAATTATCGGATTCAGTAATTAAATAAATTGTAGCATATTTGTTTGATTTGTGGAAACTTACATGCGGTTGAGTTGCATAACAGGAACAAGGCATTTCCATTTTTAATGCTGTTTAATCATCAATGTGGATGTGTGATGTTAATGGTTTTGTGTTTATGAGAGAAAAGCTTCGTGAAGATTGCAGGGTGGTGGGGGCAGAATGTCAGCCTGGGGATTCTCTCTTTCTCCCAATTTAATCAGTACTTTTTTCCTCAGTTATTGATCTGCCGGTTGCAGGGCATATTACTGAGGTTTCCTTCCACGGCTAAAATGAGCAAGAGATGCACAGCAGTTGATTTTTATGTGATTTATTCCTCCTTTCAGAGCACTAAAACAGATCTTTTGTGGAACAGCCTCCTTTTTCTAACATAACAGTTATTTGGTCTGAATGGTGCTTTGATAAGTGGTTATTATGAAATTTTTTTTTTAAATATGTAATGGCCAAGGTGGTATGGTGGCATAACGGTTAGCACTCATGCCTCACAGCAAGAAGTTTGTGTTTGCATGTTCTCCCTGTGCTTGTGTGGGTTTCCTCCACGTGCTTTGGTTTCCTTCTACAATTCAAAGACATGAACATTAGGCTTGTTAGATACTCTTGATTGCTTCTAGGTGTGAATAAGAGTGTGTCTGTATTGGTTGCATGGCGGTCTGGTGAACTGTTCAGGGTGTACCCGGCCTTCGCCCAGTCAGCTGGGATGGGGTAAAAGTCTCCTCACGGCCCTAATAAAGGATAAAACAATTTGAAAAGTCGAATAAAATTATTGTAATGGAAAAAATAGTCCATACTGCTAGCAGTCGGAAAGGGCCAGGTCTTATTGTAAGTCAGTGTAATGGGATCAAATCTACTGTGATTTTCATTGTGCTGAAATAATTATTTTGAAAATTAACTGTTACAGCATCAACTTTTGCATGTCATGCAATAAATAGTAATATAATTATGTATACATGCATTGTACATATTTTAAATGAGATTGAACTTGATTAAAATTAATAAAGAAGCAAATCTATAAATATACCGTAAGGGTAATTTTTCAAACCTGGCTCCACACTTACATTATATACATCGTGACAAATTCACTACCAAAACCATTTCAGCAGTATTTCAGTCACAAATCCAAAGATCGGCTCTTACATATTGCACAGATGTGTTTTTGAGAACATAGTAATCCTCTAATTACAGTTAAAGTCAATGCACGCAATTTGAAAAGTTTTCTGTTTTCAGGTTGCCGCACTGCTGCCCTATCTGCCGGTGCCTGTTGAGAATTCACTGTTTACATATCTCTGTTCTAAACCACCAAAAGTTCCAATCAATGCTTTAATTGGGAGAACGCTACAGGTGTTTGGCTGATGACCAATTTGTAGGAAGAAATCCAAATCTTTTATCTGTTGATTTATTTTTTTTTTTAATAATGTTTGAGCCGTTTGAAGTGATCTGTCTGAAGTCATGCCACAATGGGTCCGTCTTCCGATAAATCGTTCAAGCAAAGCGTTTGTAAAGGTTCCATTGCTTACTGACATTTTCAATCTATTATTATCAAAGTTCAAAGTTCTACCAGGCTTCAAGAAAACCACTATTGGTTTTCTGTTGTGTCATGCTGGAGTTATTACCCACTTCGCATCATTTGAAAATTTTCCCAGACTCCTAAAGTTCTCTAACTAGCGGAGGGGGAGTTAGAGCCTTGAGAGTCTTTTAGTTTAAACCTCAGGCCCTGGTGGAAATCTTAAAAAGTGTATCATGATAATCTCATAACCCTTGTCACTGGAAGTGATGTCTGAGTCTAGCTGTTCTTATAGTTTGCCCACTTGGGGCTTTACTTGAAGTGATTTAAAGAAACTTGAGAAGCAGAAGGCATTAAAGCTATCAGATCAGGAGCTTTAGATGCAGGGAGAAGCTCGGCACCTTCGAGGCATTAAATTGTCTGTGTATTGTCACTGAAAAGGGTAAAGGTGGCTGCCCAAGCACTTGTTTTCTATCTATCCAAACCCAATGATCCATGGTGGGTCTCGTCGTGAGAGTGTGTGGGTGAGCAGGAAAATGCCTCGCTATAGATTCTCTGACAAATTAATGAGCGAAAAGGTGGGAGCGAGAACCGAGGGAAGCCCTGCTTGTGCGTACAGACTTGCCCTTGATCTTTCAGGCTGGCTTGTGGGCGTACAGGCACAGGCACTGCATGGCCTGATGGGTAGAGCCCCCAGATAAAATGTGTGGGAGAGAAGGAGGGCTTTTTGCTCATGCAGAACAGGGAGGAAGTTTCCATCCTCTATCGCTCCCCTCTCGTTCCTTGCGTCATGGTAGACTATTTGGCAAGAAGGCAAAGGATCTCCCGATATGGTATGTGAAGCGGAGCATGGTCAGATGAAAACATGGTGGCCTTGAGGTAAGAAATGTTTCCTACCTAGTTTTGTATATAGATCTTGCTCCTTCTTCTCTGGCTGAATTTTGTGATCCGTAGCTACTCACCTGGGACATGCTTCATTTGCACACTAACCTACAAAAGGTCACATGAAAAATGTATGGTGCCTCATCAATCAGGCAGGTGTTCAGTAAAAGAGAGGACGAGAAATCACAAAGCGGTGTGACGTGTCTTAGACTGCAAGCCCACTCATTTGACTATGTTTTCCAATCAACCTGCCAGTGCTTGAAGTTCACTAGGAAGTGTATGTGGAAATAAATTGCACTGTAAAAACTGGAATGATTTTCCACTTCCACTGTAAAATGAAACCATCTCTGGCACCACACATGTTGATGTCTGTGCAAGCACTGATGCGTACTCTCAGTGTGTGTTGGCGAGTGCCGAATTAACATGGATGTTGCAGCAGATCTCTTTCCCCACCCCGTCTCTCTCTTTTTTTCTTGGTGTCTCCAAGGTGCTAAACAAATGGAATGTTACCTTCGCTGTGGGATGCATATTATTTGGTTTGCTATCTCTCTCTCTCTCTCTCTCTCTCTCTCTCTCTCTCTCTCTCTCTCTCTGTCACCAATAGTTTATGAACTGCAGTAGTCAGACGCCCACTAGGACCTTAGCAACTGGGTAACCAGCTGTACATTACAGCAGAAGTGCACTTTTCACTTTTCCGTTTGTTTCCGTTCCTGACTCCATGAGCCTGTAGCCAGGATGTTTCCCCTGAATATAGTCCAGAGATATGAACTTGTCCCTGTATTTTTTTTATTTTTTTTAAATAATTGAGCTGTTAAAGAGACAAACATATGCTGTACATTTCTGCCAGTGACCAGAAAGAAGTCTAATTGTTGCAAGAAGATAGAGACAACTAACTGTGAGCTCCGAAGGAAACAGTAAATAGAACTAGTGGCAAAATTGAACAACAGACAATTTTGTGAAAGTCATTTGAAACAATTACTGTAATGTTTAATAGTGTAATACACACAACAGGGAGGAACTAAAGCTAGGAGTCACCTTAAAGAATAAAAAGAGAAGAGAGAGAAAATAAAACACAAAACCACACTCGGAGTGAGAGTGCAGATTTTACTTCTACATCAATATCAAAGTGATTTTAAAAGAGCCGAGTCTTCAATCATTTCAGGTTGTGAGAGAGTCTACCAGACAAATATGCAAAAGCCGGACAAATCATTTCACCAAAAAATGTTAACTCTTTTGGGGATTTGAATAGGAACCCTTTTGCATCTCTTATTCATACAGTTCTACAAAGTACCTTAAAGTCAGTATCCCACTGAACGATAAATGTTTGGTCAAAGCAGGGACTAGCGGTTTGACATTGAACTATTCAACTTTCCACCATTCAGTGAGAAACTAATTGGCAATTAGTTAACGACTTTCTAGTGAGTAGTTTTCTGGTGAGTAGTTGATGAACAGTTCAGGAACAGTCGGCGAATCCCTGCGAACAGTCAGTGGCATTGTGAGAAATGTGGCGCCAGTGGCAGCCGTGCCAATTTTTCTCTGATGCTCGCAGAGTCGCCGTCCCGTAGCGCCATGCTCACATAATGGTCACGTAACCACAGACGTTGCAGAGTTTGCAAACTGTTCACCTAGTATTCTTTAACAAGTCACCAGATTCCTGAGGGAGCTGAATGATTGACGACCACAAAAAAGTTTTGCAGACTTGGTGACTGTTTGGTCAGACTTAGGGACTGAGTATTTGCAGACCATTTCACCAAAAGGCATGTTCTACAAAGGTTCCTCAAATTTTTGAAGATGTTCAAAACTCCTCGGCGAATGAAAGTGAGATTGGGGGGGATGGTTGGCGCACATGGCGACTACTTGGAGACTTTTTTGCAGAAAGAATAGCAAATGTGGCAGCAAATGTGCATTTGCCACAGTTGCCAACTGTTCGCCAGCCCAGTTAGATGCACATTTAAAAGCTTCCACAAAAGGGACAAATGGAACAAAACCAATGAAGCCTTTTCCCCCCTCATAACTTCCACATTTTGCTTGATGGAAGATCCAGATCCACTACTGCATTTCGACCATGAGCAATTTTTGTGTTCAGTCAGTAGAACGTTTATATAGTCCAGTCCTAAGTTGAAGAGTGTCTTGACAAGGAAAGAAACATGCTCCAAATTCAGATCTCCCAGATGTTTATGCAAAAGCATTTGAGATAGCCATGGTATGATTGGTGAAGGGTTGGTGGTTGCCATGTGTTAGTTGATGGTTTCCCTGGGATAGCAAACTGAACTTAACAGTAAATTTGTGTAAAAGGGGAAAGGATAAGCTCTGATTTTGATAGGGTGTCTTTGGCAGTGGACCTTTATTAATAATATACCATAATTGAGAAGTTCTTTGGATGGGAAAACAGGTAGAGATTAGTGTTATAACTGTACCAATTTTAGAATCCGTGTGATTTTCTTTGTTAATGGTCACACTGATGTGCTGTACAGATAGGTCTTGTCCATCAGGGCAGTGGTGGTGCCAGTCGCGGTGCGTATCCAGTTCTGTCTTTGTTGGTGCCTTTTGAGAACTGGCCCACATTTCAAGAGGTTTGAAAACCAAAAATTACAAAGCAGATTTTGTTTACTTTTGTTGAAATGTTATTTGTGTAACATTCGTATATGGATGCGATAAAGAGAAAAATCCACGCTCTTCACACACACAGGGATGGCACAAATGAGTGCATGCTAAGCTTGAAATTTTATCTTTATCACACCCGAAGACATTAGACCTGCCGTTTTAAGTTTCTTGTATTTTCATTCATTTATTAATTTCTGTACGGTTTAATCCTACTAGGCTCATTTAATCGGGGAGGCTGGAGCCTATCTTAACTGACTCTGGGCAAAGGCAGGATACACCCTGGACAGTTTGCCAGTCTATCGCAGGGCCCACACACACACACAAAACCTTTCACATACAAGCATGGGAAGAACATGCAAACTCCACACAGAAATGCCCTCGTTGAGCCCATGTCTCGAATCCAGGATCTTCTTGCTGAGAGGTGTTCGTGCTAGCCATTACGTCAGCCTGACGCTCTATTTCTTGTATGTTTTGATACAAAAAGATGAATAAACTTGACTGAGAAAAAAAAATGCAGTCCTTAAAAGGTCTGTTAAACCGAACTTGAATATTGGTAAAAGTGATTGTTAATGTGCAAAATGTGAGTAACAGCTTAAGGGAAAATAAAAAATAAAAAAATACAGAGAGAATGTATCTGCTTTGCTTGCTTTTTTTTTTTTAATTTATTTATTTTTTTAATCAATTTGCTTTTAAAGAAATTACATCTTGCATTTGAAGTTTGGATGCACGATTCTGGTTTCACTCCTGTTTTATCAACATGGCTGTGAATTTCTTGCAGTAGCCCCTCTAAAGAGAAGGGATGGCAAGTTGGGGTATATCAGGTGCACAAATAGGTTGGTCAATTCATTGGTCCCAATGATGTGGTGTCTCTTAAGAAGAGTGTTGCCTTGGGTAACTTGGACTCCTTTTGCCTCCATGGCACCATAATGAAAGATCTTTGTGATTAGTAACAATGCCATGATTTATCGAGTCAAAGGTTGGGGATAGATCTAACAGAGTACAGACTGTCAACTCTTGTAGGAATCTGGGTCCTCCACAGAGCAGTTTGAGGGGAGTGGCTCCTAGTGAAGCCATTGGTTATGGTGTAGTAGGTCATTAAAAACAACACAGTCAAGAGTTCTATGCCTCATTCTAATATTTCTCTCTGAAGGGGCCAGGTCAAACCCGTCCTTGGGCGTTTCAGTGAATTGAAGGACCTGTTCGTCGACCTTGGGTTGGGAAACAGGAGTGTGGATGCTGCCCTGTTGGATGCTGGCTGCTCATCAATGCAGATGGATGTGGCAGAGAGAGGCTTTTCTCTCAGCAAGGATGGACCACTGGACATGAGAATGGATGGAGACAGGTGCCTTATACAACTATTTTATGTTTCTACATAGACCAGCTCTGAATACCACCATTAATATTTTAGTTAATGTTGTTTTGCTGTTACATTTACTACCACCTACCTTTACTGCTGCTGTAAAAAGGTTTCATCTAGGTTGCAAAGGGTTAGAGTGTACATGCAGCAAGTAAATTATGAAGAGTCTAATCCTGGAAAGATTCCAAGTAGGATCCTTTAAAGGCATTTAACGTTTATCCATTCAAATAACCCTTTAGGAACCCTTCTTTAATAAAAATCATAATAATCATCATCATCATCATAATAAGTGGGGCGATACTCTGGCGCAGTGGTTAGCACATCTGTATCACAGCAAGAAGGTCCCGGGCTCGATTCCCAGGCTCGGGCATTTCGGAGTGGAGGTTGCATGTTCTTCCCGCGCTTGCATGGGTTTTCTCCGGGTTCTCCGGTTTCCTCCCACAGTTGAAAAACATACACGGTAGGCTAATTAGATGTTCCAAATCACCCCTAGGTGTGAGTGTGAGTGGTTGTATGTGTGTTGCCCTGCAATGGGCTGGCGAGCTGTTCAGGGTGTACCCCGCCTTCGCCCAGAGTCGGCTGAGATGGGCACCAGCTTCTAATCCCTAATTAGGATTATGCGGCTTAGAAAATGAATGAATGAATGAATAATAATAATTATTATGTAAAGACTTTCATTGACTTTCAGAGTTTATTTCATAAAATTACTCAGACTCACTCATTTACCAAACCACTTAATCCTAATATTAGCGTTACAAGGAGGCTGGAGCCCAACATTGGGTAAAGGTGGGGGTACACCCTGAACAGCTCGCCAGACCTTCGCAGGGCAACACACATACAAACCTTCACACTCACCCACACCTAGGGGCAATTTTGAACAGCCAGTTAGCCTAATGTGCATGTCTTTGGACCGTGGGAGGAAACCCCCACAAGCCCGGTGAGAACATGCAAACTCCACACAGAAACGCCCGAGCCCAGGACTCGACTTCTTGTGGTGAGGCGGACGTCCTAACCGCTTCACCACCGTGCCATCCTAGATTACTTACAGTGCATGATAATTAGTTCTGTACATCGTGTTTACTTTTGCCTCAAATCTGTATAAAATGTACACACAGGAAGAAATTATTTAATTAAATTTGGATGCGATACATAAATGAAAGTACTCCAGAGAGATGTACACAAGCTTTTGGAGTTCTTGTGGGTTTGTCAGCTGTTCTTAATGATGGCATATCGCAAGTATCCAGCGCTCCGTAGAAATACGCACCACAACCTGTTAAAGCAAGCATGAGGGACATTGCTAAGGCATTCCCTTGAGTGCATAAGAATGGGATGAGATAAAACTGGGAAAGAGAGGGAGACTGGGAGAAAAGGGAAAGGGCGAGAGTGTGAAATGGGTATTTACAAGCTGGAGTGTGGGCGAGTAGGTGTGTGAGTATGGTGGTAATCTCCCCTCATTTAAGCTGTAAGGCTGTTTCAAGATGAATCAGCCACCCACACGCTGGAAGCTTTCACTAATGGAGAGATAACACCCTTAGAAAAAAATGATCCCGACATTATCAAGCTCCAATCCCGTGGGGGGGAAAAATTGTTTTTGCAAACATGAAGAAAAGCCAGAAGAATGGGACACAAGTCAACTTGATGATCAACAAGTTTTCCCAAGTAAACAATCTAAAATTACCAGCGATGAGCACAGCATTTTACATAATTTGGTGAAGAATGTGACCGTATGAAAACGTGCCAGCTAAAACCAACACACTTTGTCTTTATGCATAGCTGCCAATGCTAAACCAACTAAAATTTACAAAACAGTTGTGTGCTAATAGCAGCCATTTGTTTTGTTTACTTGTGGGTTTTTTTTACTTGCCAGAATTAATATCTAATTGTCGAACAAAGCCCTCATTATCCATCCCTCTAATCATTTTGAAAAATGGGTAGAACTTTTTGTTTTTTTAAGAAGTGAGAGGGAAGTTTGCTGCATGATAATGAACTGGATAAAACACCCACCATGACTGAGTCCTGAAATATTATGGGGGCGAGATGGAGTTGGGAGAAAGCGAGAGAGAGGGAGAGAGAGAGAGAGAGGAATAAGACAGACAGAGAGAGAGAGAGAGAGAGAAAAGTTTTTAGCAGGTCGAGCGAAGCCCAGCCCACAGAGTCTGTAAATGCTAATCCTTTTCTTCTCATCGCCCAACACTACCAACAGCAACTAAACTTTAAAGCCATGTGATGCACTCATTCAACTCCCACTGACCTTCAAAGGGAAGAAAAGGTGGTTTATGCTCTTTTCCCTTCATGTCTGAGTAATGCTTCCAGCGCTATGTATTGTGCCCACGTAAGTAACGAAACATCCCCGTTAAAGCCACCGTAGATGTCCCTGTGCTCTGGAAAATAAGGATCACGATTCGTTTTTGATAGAAAAAAAAAGGCCGGGGGGGGTGCCAACATCTCAAGGCCTTCTGCCAATTACAGAAGAGTATTGTGTGACTGGCTTTCTCTCAAGGGACATTTGTAGACGATGAGCATTTTACAGTGGACGTTCAACATCTATATATAGGACCTGAAGGTTTAGATGTTTATTTTCCACTCTGGAGAGGTACATTAAGTCTTTTCTTGCCTAAATGTGCAGGAAGAAAGGTTGTGTCTACCTATTTTTAGTTTTGCCTACATGCTCACCTACAGCATGTATCACTTATAACCACATAGTTTTACATCATTTGGTGTGACTATGTGAAACCATGCTCGTGTTTGAAAGGAAGTGATGTGTTGATGTTATGTGATTAACGTTTACCAAAAGAAAAGAGTTTGATATTGTTAGTTTGTGCTTCAGTATTGAGATTGCAGATTGCCTTCAGTATTTCCCCTGAGCATCTAAAGGTGAAATTAGTATATTAGTTTGCATTAGGGATCTTTTCCATCCACTTTGAAACGCTTTAAATTGCATTGTTTATATTGCTTCTAATGGTGAATCATATCAGCGAAAGGGGCGGAGCTTATCTAGTGCTTTGTTTGAGCAGCTCTGGGTCATAAAGTGCTATCCCTTAATTTCCTTATTAATTTTATTAAAGACGTAGCACTTCATTTTAATGCTGTGGATTCATGTATTCTCTCTCTCTCTCTCTCTCTCTCTCTCTCTCTCTCTCTCCCTCTCTCTCCTCCTTCACTTTCCCCCCCCCACTGTTTGGAGATGTAGGTGCCTTTAGCGGAGAACTCCACCATTCATAGCTCAAAGACAAATGAATTGTGGGATTATTTTAGACATTGGGGTTGAGATCCATATATTTGCTATCTACCACCTCTTTCTCTCTTTCTCACACATACACATCCACACACTCTTTTTATAGATCTTGAGCCCACATATCCCAGAGTGGGAAGGGGAAGAAAAGAGGAGGAGGGAGTGAGGGAGGGTGTTTTTTTTTTTTTCTTTCTTTCTTTCTTTCTTTGCGGTGTTGTCGAAGAGCCGTCAGCCTTTGCTCCTGTCGGCGAGGAACTCGTGACGTCAAGTGGCTTAATTGGGCTCCTGTTTGTGCGTAGGTACCCCGGCATGCCCTGCGCGGCTGACGCCGTCAGCGCTTTAGATCAGCGGGCGCTTGCGTGTGTGCTGGCTGCGTACGGGGAGGAGCAACACGCCAAGAAAATTGCGGCGGCCATCGTGCAGGCACGCAGCCTGTATCCCATCAGCCGGACGCAGCAACTGGCCAGCATTGTCGCAGGTACCCCCCAAAATTAATTCAACACACCATCTCGTTTAATTACAAAAAAAAACAACGATACACAAAGAGAGGCAGAGAGAGAGAAATATTAATCTGAAGTCTCCCTTTGGGATCTATTTATCATGGACCCAGGGAGGCTAGGAGCGAGAAATACAGAACAATGCTGTGTATAGTGTGAAATTCTTGTCCTCCTTCCGGTTGGTTCCTATTTCACTTTCTTATTAATAGTCTTAATAATAAAAAGGTGAGACAAACATAGAGTGAAGAAATAGAGAGGGAAGGATCTATCTGGAAGGCATTCTTTATAAAAAAAAAAAAAAAAAAAAAAAAAAAAAAAAAAAAAAAAAAAAAGGTAAAAAAAGGGACCAACTCTTCCACCACCACTCCTCACCTTTGCTAAACAAACCAACACAAACCCTTCCAAAAAACTCCCCCCCCCCGAAGGG
>JBCNYH010000014.1:5158754-5169243 GCA_039654325.1 Tandanus tandanus
GCGTTTAACACCATAATTCCCTCCATACTCACCACTAAGTTGGAGATCCTGGGCCTCAGCCCATCCCTGTGTCGCTGAATCTCCAACTTCCTGACAGACAGACCACAGGCAGTACGGTTGGGCAACCATGTCTCACCCTCACTTACCCTCAGCAGTGGAGACCCCCAGAGCTGTGTTCTGAGCACCCTGCTGTACTCTCTGTATACCTACGATTGTGTGGCCACTTCCAGCTCCACCAACATCATTAAGTTTGCGGACGACACTGTGGTGGTGGTCCTGATCTCTAACAATGACGAGACAGCCTACCTAGAGGAGGTTACAAACCTGGAATTATGGTGCCAAGTCAACAATCTCCTCCTGAAGATCAGCAAGACTAAGGAGCTGATAGTGGACTTCAGCACAAAGTAAGAGAGGAATTACCAGCCCCTGACTATCAACGGGACCCCAGTGAAGAGAGTGCACAGTTTCCGGTACCAAGGTGTTTACATCACGCAGGACCTGACATGGTCCTGTCATGTTAACACCCTGGTGAAGAAGGCCCGGCAGCGTTTTTATCATGTTGAACGCCTGACGGACTTCAGTCTGCCCTCAAGGGTGCTAAATACTTTCTACACCTGCACCATGGAGAGCATTCTGATGGGAAATATCACAGCCTGGTTTGGAAACGGCACCAAACAGGACATACAAGCTCTCCAGAGGGTGGTGCGATCAGCAGAGCATACCATCCGTATCAAGCTTTCCCGACCTGGACACTATATACAGCAAGCGTTGCTGGACCAAGGCCAGGAAGATAATGAAGGACCTCAGCTATCCCAACAATGGACTCTTCTCTCTGTTGCGGTCAGTGAAACGTTTCCGTTATTTGAAGGCAAACACTGAGAGAATGAGGAGGAGCTTCTTCCCGCAGGCCAATCGGGCCCTCAACCAGAACACTAGTACCTGGACTTTGTAGACCTACCCTACACATGATCACAACATTCTAGCTCAGCTGATTGTTGCACACACAAATTGCACTCCTTGTACAGCCTGCACTACTCTGCACACACAACAACCACACTCACTGGCATCTTTGTGTGCATACTGCACTGACACTTTACATACTGTATTATTTATCGTCACTACATTTATATTTGACTTTTAACTATTGGTGTTTTTTTATAATAGTTATTGATATATAAAAGATATTGATAGTTTTTATTCTATGATATTGGTAGGTTTATTCTTCAAACATAGGACAGTCATAATAAGCATTTCACTACATATTTTACTGTGTATGATTTTGTATGTGACAAATAAAATTTTAATTTATTTATTCTAGGTTACAATTATTATTGAGAGCTACAAACAGCTTGAATAATGCAGGGGCAGCACAGCTGTAGCGTGGACTCAAATACCCAGAAAAAGACTAACAAAAGGAGGACATGCAAATTAATGCTGATGTGTTTGCAGCATTTTGCCATGAAATGTGCTTTGGTACTTTACATTTTTTGCCTTGAAGCTTCACTGCACATTTCAGTGCACCATGACTTAGAACAAGTTTATTATAACAGGGAATCGTTATAAAGTATTAAAACTTCATTTGTGCATTATTTAAAAAATGATTGAATTGTAAATTAAATTAAATTGTAAATAATGAGTAAAACAATTAAAATGTTCTAAATGTTTTTCTAAAGTGTCTTCTGATTGTGGACTCACCTGAAACATGCACGGTGGATCTAAGTAAAGAAGTTCACTGTAATATTTAACCTCTCCCTGGATCAGTCTATAATCCCGACGTGCTTAAAACAGTCCACCATTGTTCCGGTCCCCAAGAAACCCCAGCCCGCCTGCCTGAACGACTTCCGCCCAGTGACCCTTACCTCAGTAGTGATGAAGTGCTTCGAAGGACTAATTACAATTACTGATCTCTAACAACGATGAGACGGCCTACCTAGAGGAGGTTAGAAACCTGGGATTATGGTGCCAGGACAACAATCTCCTCCTGAACATCAGCAAGACTAAGGAGCTGATGGTGGACTTCAGCACAAAGCAGGAGAGGAATTACCAGACTATCAACAGGACCCGAGTGGAGAGAGTGGACAGTTTCCAGTACCTAGGTGTTTATATCACGCAGTAAGCAAACTCTGAGAGAATGCGGAGGAGCTTCTTGCCGCAGGCCATTCGGGCCCTCAACCAGAACACCTAGTACCTGGACCTTGTAGACCTACCCTACACATGATCATTACATTCTACCTCAGCTGATTGTTATACACACAAATTTATGTTATACGCACTACTCTGCGCACACAACAACCCACACCCTCTGGCCATCTTTGTGTGCATACTGCACCGACACTTTACACACCGTATTATTTATCGTCACTACATTTATATTTTGTATTTTTATATTTATATTCGACTTTTAACTATTGGTGTCCTTTAAATAGTTAGTTATTTTTATTCTTCTTCTAATATAGGACAGTAGTAACAAGCATTTCACTACATATTGCACTGTGTATGATTTTGTATCTGACAAATCAATTTTAATTTGAAGTTGGAACACACATATACACACACACACACACACACACACACACACACACACACTACGAGACTGCTTGATTTGGGGTCAACAGTGTCACATGTGACATGCAGCCAAATTGTGACATTGTCAATTGAAAAAAGCGCTATACAAATAAAATTTAATTGAATTGAAATTGAAATATCCACAAAACAGCCACCTGTTCTCATTATGTGAATAAGGTGGTCAGCTGTTTTGCAAAATAAGTTTTATAAACAACAGAAAAACTTGTCAGTCATCTTCATCATCTCCATATTACAGGTGGGTTTCAGTAGTGGACTGTGATTCTCTAACTATTTATTATTAGTTATCCATTGGGAGGGATTATCCTCTCTTATCCTGCCCTGCATCTTCCACAGTAGTCCACTGTTCATACCAGTGAGGTTTGAACAGCCATCTGTATTTATATTCAGTAATTCACTCTGTGGCAGTATCTGTCTCTCTGAACTCTCCTTTCTTGCTGTATTCTACTTTATAAAAACATTCTGCCTGGTAGTTATATTGGAAGACGATGTGTATGTCCCCCCGGGATTGATTTCTTCCAAAAGCTGCAAAATAAAATGATTTATGTATATGGGTCATTCTGGGATAAACAGCAACATTTCCGGGACATAGAATCTCAAAAAGTTGTCTTTCTGGTTAGATTTTGTTACTAATACAATTTTTGACAGTCTATCTTTTAACAAATGATAAGGAAAAGATAGCTGCACAAGTTTTTATGAGATAATGTTGAACCATCTTCCGGGTTGTTAAAATGTTATGTTACTTTGTCGATAGTTGACCTACAGTTTTCAATTAACAGCAGCAACTCCAAAGAATTCCTTCACATAAAATGTTTGGAACACTTATGTTGGTTAAACATTTTATGCTGCAGATATCATTAGATAAATTAACTGCATTAGTTAAGTGTGATGGACGTTACCCAGTCGGTTCCCTGAATTTATTTTTTCATTACATGATACAGTGGATTTTATAATGGCTAACATGCTAGAAATTGGAATTAAGTAAACATGTTACGTAATTTCATAAATTTTAAAGCTTGTTTACTTCCATCTAGGCAAGAACTAAATAAATCCAGATGAATTTGAGATTCTATGTCACGGAAATGTTGCTGTTTATCCCAGAATGAGCCATATACACACAGAGAACTCTGCTACACATCAATGCAGGAGGCCATTAGTTAATGGGGTGTTGCTGAAGTGGTTAATAGAGCATCAATCCCTTTTTTCCATCATGTGAAATGACATCATAGATCTTCCTTCTATTATCACAATATTTAGAATCTCATCCGTAGATCCATCCATTTGAAATAATTATGATTAAAATGACCCTACAATTTCCAGATTGATCATGGGTTTGATTTCACCTCACTGCCAAAAATGCTGCCCCTAGTGAGCGCAGTGATGCCCCTAGTGAGCGCAGCGCTAGAAGAGGCAGTGATGATTTTATAGAGCAGTGATAATGACATTGTGTATGATGAATGTTATATCTGATCATTGATACATTACACATCTACACTAACCACAACCTGATAAACTCATTCACTCTCTTTCTGTGCTTAAGTTTGCAGTTGATGGGATGGAATTTGGTTTTGTTTATGTCTGGAGTCCAAGGTAAAATAAAACCAAATGGAAATGAGTTTGTATAGGTGTTGTCGTCATGTCTCCATGTTTAAGGAGGGGACAGGTGAAATAAATAGGTACGCATTTTGCAGTGTTCAAGCAGTGAAAATCTAAAACAGAGCTACTGAAAAACACCAGCCTTCACAGTTTAATATTACAGGTAGGTTTTATTCTACAATATTTATTAATATTGTTAGAATTTATTAAAACTTAATTTATGTACCCTGTTGGTCTTATATGATTAACTTAGATATTTAGTGTCCTCTTTAAAAACATAAAGGTGTAATGTACTGAAAATCAGAATATTGCATTAGATATTTATCAGTGTGCTGATTGATAGTAAATATTCCATTCCTTAAGAGTTGTACAGACAAATTAAAATAATTACTGAACTTTGCCTGAGAATGCTTGTAAATTTCCTTTCTGATGTTCCAGACAGTTTAGAGATGGATGAAAGTGCAGAATGTTTTATTTAAATTGAAACATAGACTATGACTATGTAATATAAATATAGACTAGACAAACATGAACACGGTATGGATCAGACCATTTATACAAGTAATACATTACTTACCACAGACACTATTGTTATACATACATGATGTAAAAACTAGTGCTTCACTGTACATGGCGTGGTACGGGTGCTGGAGATCATGTGACTCTGTTTTGTATCAGTGCTTACCTGAAACCTGATAAGGATAACAATATAAAGATTCATTACAGAATCATTTGTAAAGTTACACAAATAAAGCACTTTGTACAGTTTTTAAGATTGTGATTTTTTTCCCGCCTCAGCAACCTGTCCATCATGAAGCTGAATCTTTTTATTTTCCTGTATCTCACTGGTGAGAACATTTTATTAAACATTTACTGGTAATTGATTGTGTTGTTTACAAAATTATAATTAATATTAGACAAATTGAAATAACATTTTTCACCTCTAATTTTATTTCAAATTAATTTAATAAACTGTGTGGAATTCCCAATTAATTGTCTCTCTAATGAGAAAAAATATTAGTGAATATAAAAATTATCCATACTGGAGTTAAAAACTATAGTATGGGGCGGAGTTAGACAAAATTGGCTAATAAATGTCTGTGGCTGGTGCTGTGATTGTTTTAGTAAAATACAACTTTTTTAAAGTCTCACACTGATAACAGAACTGAGGAAAAAGGGAAACTTTTTTTAAAGGGAGAAGGTATCAAAATACTAATTAGGATTAAGCGGGTCAGAAAATAAATGAATGAATAAATGTACATGTAAAAGACTGGTCACCTAGGGTGTATTGTATAGCTTCAGTCACTTTACCTACATCTAGCTTTAAAAGTTTTTGGGCTTCAACATTCACCTCATTTCTCTCTAAAAAATTAAAAAGTTTGCCACATTTAGGTTTACGAAAATTTCTGATGAGAAACCGGGATTTTTTTTATGCGGCCTAACAGGAAAGAACTGAGTCCATTAGGTATGACAGAAAAACTGTGACTCATAACCAAGCAACAATGCCGCAAAAGTCCTGCCCCATAATTAAAGCTGGCAACGAATAAGCAAATTTAGCATGTAACCAGTAATATAGAGTAAACCCTGCCTTTCTCAATAACATAATTACCACTTACAGTACATAACCGAACCTGGTCAGAGCTTAACAGGGGCAAGCACAGCAAACAAAAACAAAACAAAACAAAAAAAATTAGAAAAGGGAGAAACATTTTACAAACCAAATCTGGCCATTTTATGGCACTTTTCTAATTTATCTTAAGAAAATACATACAACATACATAAGCATGCATAATACATTATAAATTTATTTCTTCCAGTGCTCCTTTTGATTGGCAGCATATTACGGAGACAACTTCAAAGAAATCATTAAACCAAAATTATTAAACATTTTCATATTTTTAACATGAACACATGAAAAAAAAAAAAAGCAGGTCCCCAAAATAGATAGATGTCTCCCTATGATAATATACTTCAGTAAAGTTTGCTTTATTCAAGTATATACACACTTGCAGAGAAGTATTTATCTTAACTAACATCAGTAATAACTTCTACAACTTGTATAATATTTTGCCAATTGTAACTGCATGCAAAGCTCCTGGCACAGTGCACTCAGAGATTTTGATAATTCTTGACTGGGACCATGGCCTTTTACATCACAAAGGCTCCAACCTACCCATCCCACCTGCTGGCCCACAAGCTCCCACCTGCTTGAGCTAAAAGAACACCAGGTGAGAGCAACTCTTAAGACTGTAAACCCACACAAAGCAGCAGGTCCAGATGGAGTACTGGGCAAAGTACTAAAGGCCTGCGCTGATCAACTGTCAGGTGTCCTGACAAGGATCTTTAACACCTCCCTGGAACAGGCCATTATACCACTAGCCTCAAAGCAGCAAGCATCATCCCAGTGCCCAAGATATCCACCATCAGCATCCTCAATGACTACAGACTGGTTGCATTAACGTCTGTAGTAATGAAATGCTTTGAGAGGCTTAATCTTCACCACCTCAAGTCCTGCCTTCCTCTGGACTTCAACCAGCATCAGTTTGCTTATAAAGCAAATAGATCATCAGCTGATGTGATCTCTACTGTTCTCCACACTGCAGCAAGCCACACAGAGAAACAGAGGAATTACATCGGGATGCTTTTTGTGGACTTTAGGTCAGCATTTAACACCATACCGCCAAACATTCTCATCAGAAAGGTGACTGACCTGGACTTCCTTTCTCTCACCTGTGAGTGGATCTACAGTTTCCTGATGGACTGCCTACAATTAGTGTCGGTTGGGAAGCATACATCTTCACCAGTAACATTCAGCACAGGCTTCCCTCAGGGCTGCGTGCTGAGTCCCTTCCTGTATGCTTTGTTTACATATGACTGCATCCCCTCCCACCACTCAAACATCATGTCATGTACGCGGACGATACCACAGTGGTGGGTCTCATTTCTGGCGGGGACGAGGCAGCTTACAGGGAGGAGGTCCAGAGGCTCGAAGCCTGGTGTTCGGCAAATAACCTTCTGCTGAAAACCAGCAAAACCAAGGAGATTATACTGGACTGGAGGAAGAGAAAAGCAAACCACACTTAACTGCAGATAGATGGAGTCTGTGTGGAACAAGTCTCCTTCTTTAAGTTTCTCGCCATGCATGTGGCTGACGACCTCTCATGGCACAGCAACACGGCCGCTGTGGTTGGCAAGGCTCAGAAGTGACTCCATTTTTTAAGACTTTTGAAAAAATGCCACCTGGAGGTCAAACTGCTGCAGACCTTTTTTTGTTCCACAGTGGAGAGAGTGATGTAGTACTGCATCACGGTGTGATATGCCAGCTGCACAGCTGGGGACAGAAAAGCCCTGCAGGAGGTTATAAAGAGTGCGGAGAGGATCACTGGCTGCCCCCTGCCCTCACTGGAGGACATTGCAAACTCTTGCAGACTCAAGAGGCCACGCAAGATTCTTGCTGGCCCCTCACACCCCGGCCATGGTCTTTTCAACCTTTTGCCCTCTGGTAGGAGATACTGGAGCATCAAGAGCTGAACAACACCTTCTATGCGTGGGCGATCAGGCTCCTCAGTTGTCTACCTCAGAGACAATCACAAACACTCAGCTATGTGCAATAAAGATTCACGTACAAATGTGTCTAAATGTTGAAGTATTTATTTATTTATCTTTTTTATGTTGAAATTTGCATTTTATTAGAAGTTATTAATTTATTTTTAATGTGTTTGATTGACTGCACAATGGGCCAAAAGTAATTTCTTTGTTGGGTACATGACAATAAAAAGCTATTCTATTCAAAGTACAGACATATTATGATCCTCTGTGACACAGAGGATCATAATATGTCTGTACTATGATCCTCTGTGACAGAAAAATCGTTCTGTCAAATATAAACCAGTCACACAGACTTCGTTTGTTGATCACACACAATGTTGACACAGGTTTATGATACTTGATCAAACTACATCCCCCACCCCCAAAATAAATAAATAAATTAATACATAGACACATATCCTCGTATTTTCATGATTCACAAGAATGACCCCTAGACATCACGAAAACATTGCTTAAAGCTACTGGGTTTTCACAGATTGAAATCTGGTTAAAATTTAGAAGCATTTATCCACACCCATTTCTAAATGAACTAAAGGCATGGATACACAGACTGGCAGAAATCCCAGAAGAGGCCAAGCAGCACACTCTCTCTCTGTTTGAGAGAGAATTCGGCTTACTATTTAAACATGCCTAACTTCACCACAAAATGCACCATCATATAATTATTTATATGAACCTTTCTGGACATGTGAACATGTATGCTGCATTTATATTAATACAGGAGAACTAGGGTTAGAAAAGAGAAAGGAACATGCCCTCTATGGAGAACCATGTGCTCTGCCTGGCCCCAGCTGACATGATGAGGACACTAATCAAATCTATCAAGTCAAATCAAGTCAAATCATGCCCAGAAATGTGCTCAGGCATGGGAATGACCAGATGGCAGGTGTCCTCACTATTTAAACATCTCCTTGAGCCAGTCTGTGGTCCCTGCAAGCTTCAATAAAGACAATCATTAGTCCGGTTTCAAAAAAGTCAATGCTAACAGGTCGCGTGCTTTGTGCATCTAATCATGAGACTGCCTAGATCATGTTACTTCATACTTCCTACGTCACTGGACCCCTTGCCTTTCCCCAACCACCCCACTGATAAAATCTCCTACACCCATCCCTCTGCTTTATTACACCTGGACACAAAGGAGACATATGTTAGAAGGCTGTTTTAGTATTAAAATTATCCTTTAATACAATCGTCCCCAGCAGCTATGGGGCACCAAATGTAAAAATATGACTGAAAAGGTTTAGCGCACACATTTTCAATATTTAGCTTATTTTCCGCATATTTAGCACATTTCCCCTCACATTTAAAACAGCATCTTACAAGTTAAATCTAAATGTTACACCTAAATCTAAATCTAAATGTTAAAGCCAAATGGTAAATCTAAATTTGAATGTTATATCTAAATCCAAATGTTAAATCTAAATCTAAGTAATAAATATAAATCTAAATGTTAAATCTAAGTAATAAATATAAATCTAAATGTTATATCTAAATCTTATATCTAAATCTAAATGCTAAATCTAAATGCTGCACCTAAATATTTAGAAAATATGCTAATTGCCCACGCCTCCGGGCGGTACCTTAGCATAACCACACCCACAACTCAGGACCATGCAGGATAGATTAACATGGCCGCCTGCTCTCTCCAAGCAGGAGAGATAGAACAGGCGCTAATGGCAGGTGTGTGAGCTGCACTAATAAAGTGCACTTCCTCCGGTACCATTCACGCCATCTGTGGTAAGTAAAGAAGTTTAAATTTGACCTTCTTAATTGATTCGAGAGTGAGTATTATTAAGCTAACCTACATTTGCCGTTCTTCTGTTTGACTTCTGCAGATTCGTCAAGACGATAACACTTGTTCAAAGTGAAATCTGCTGCTCCACTTTGCTATTCACTAAAGTGAAACGTGTGATGTCTCAAAACATATGAAAAAATTAATAAAAAAGCAAAAATAAATTAATAAAATAAAAAAAGTTCTCGATAAGTAAATGAATTCGAACCCAGGTCAGCACGTTAACAGAAATGCTCCTCTGTCAGCACAGCGATTATCCACTGCACAACAACTCAGCCGACTGAAGTGTGTATAATCTATGGTTGAAAAGTCTCTTCCAAGAACATGCCAATATTCGTGTTTATTTTTGTCATTCACAAGATAACACAGTTATCTTATAAAATTAAAGTCTATTTTGTCCTCTTTATCAAGGCCTCCTATTTGTCCTGCTTAATCAATATTGTGATCGGATTTTTACAGTTCCCTATATTTCTGTAGCCTTTGATTGCAACAGTTAACTCAATGTTTATGGAGTGTGGATCTTTAACAAATATGAATGTCTTTCTTTTCACTTTCAAGTTGTGTAGGCTGCATTATTTCACATTAAACATTGTCTATGGGAATATGACAATATGTAATGTGAAATAATGCAGCACATTAGCGTAAACATTGGGTTAACTGTTTCAATCAAATGCTACAGAAATTAGATTAGATTAAACTGTCATTACACATGTATATACAAGGTAAGGAAAAGCAGATTAGCATCTAATCAGTAGTGCAAGAGCAGCAAGTGCAGTATTACAGTATACACAGTATGTACAGATAAAGGCAGTAAGACTCCCGAGTGGCGCATCGACTATCAACCCGGAGATCGCAAGTTCGAATCCGGGTTGATGCCATAGCCATCCATGACCGGGAGTCCATGGGAGC
>JBCNYH010000014.1:5197988-5208812 GCA_039654325.1 Tandanus tandanus
TTACAGATTAATAAAGAAAAAATAAGTTACTTTCAGGAAGTATTCTGCACTTCTCTACACATGGTACACAGTCTACACTACTTGCGTTTTGTCAGTGCTGAGTGCGCCATACAATCCCATACATATTTAAATTCCAGAACTCATGTTTAGTTCACCTCTGTAGGATCAGAACTACTACATTATTCAACTGCATTCTTACCAATGAGGCAATGGCATAGTAGTGCCTGAAATTTATGTAGTTTAGGAACTTATCACGTTTGCAGGCAGTCTTCCACACCATGCCAGGCATTTATAGGAGAGAATCTTCAGAGCCTTTGAACATACCTTAAATATTATTTGATTGGAAAAATCCTTTTAGGTATTTCATTTTCATTTTGAAAATAAGGACCGCCCTAGGACATGTGACGCACTGGTGGGACATCGTGGCGGACAGAGACATGGAGTCTGGCCCCTGAATAGAGCACCACTAAGTGGTCTGCATCCCACAATAAAATTGAATGGAACTGAACTGAATTGAGTTACTTGGCATGCGGCACCAAGTGTGCCTAGCTTCCACATAAAATGCACACCGCACCACACCTTGGTGAATGTGAGTCATAGACCACTGTTTTACTTCTCACTGGCTTGAAAAAAAGCCTCACAAAATGTATTTAACTCTCAAAGCAAATGGCCCAGAAAATAGAAGCACAATCTGTTGCTCTAATATTAATCGCTGGATTAAACGCTGACCGAATCACATTCTCAGGACAAATAATTAAAGTGATACGGTGTAGAGTTCAGTGTTGGAAAGGCAGCTGGAGCTTTGCTTCTCCTGAATATAGTAATATATATCAAAATAATTTGGGTGGAGCAATTATTTCTGTAAACTCTCTCTTTTTTAACACAACAGTGCTGTTGCAAAACAGGATGGGGATATGCTTGAAAAATGAAGTGGTGCATGAACATGTACTCAAGAACCTGCTTTTATTTTAAATGCTTCACTACACGATGGTTTAAGAGAGTAATTTATGGTTGCAGTAGAGGAAACATGCTGTGTTAAATCAGAAGCCTATGTTGTGTTTACTGGATAGTTTGCGGTAAATTTCACATGATTACCCAGGAGAGTCAGAGAGCATGACTACGATCATAAGAAATGAAAAAGCAAAAAAAATTTTTTTTAAAAGAACAGTGTTGCCTGTAGAGGTTTTATAACACCTGTAATCAACACCACATTTCACAGGGATAGAATTCTCACACCACTCAGGTTGAAACTCACTCTTTCTTAGTAGTCAGAAATTTGGGCTGGGCTAGATATTTGTTACATGTTACTTACTGGTTAATGGCAGTGGTGGCTCATTGGTTAAGGCTCTGGCTTACTGATCGGAAGGGAATTGGTTCAAGCCCCAGTACCACCAATCTGCCACTATTGGGCCCTGAGGAAGGCACTTAACCCTCAAGTGCTCATTTTGTATAAAAATTACAAATGTAAGTCGCCTAAAGGCAGAGCTCCCGATAGATATCTTTTACTGATAGGTGTCTGAGGATGGTGTTATCAGACTAGCAGAGTTCTTTTAAGAGCTGAACAGCTTCTTATAGCATGCATGTTAGCATCAACTTCAGCCCTGGAGGAAATAAAAAAAATAAGTCTCCCCTGTGTTTCCTGACTACAGTTTGAAGTGATAGCCAGAAAAGGTAACACTAGGTTTTCTTTTCACCACCTTTCACTTCCTGATTTCTGCATTCATTTGTACCACCTGTCTTGTTAGATTAATTATCCATGTAACGAGTTTATGTTCTGTGTTCCCGTTCATAATTTGCATTGTTTTGCTCAACAAAAACGTCTATCTGCCTACCCGAGTTAGACTGTGTTTTTTATTGCTGTCATGCAGTGTCTATCCATCCATGGTCCGACCATCTGTCCATAGTTGCATACCTTGCACTAATTAAAAAATGCCACAGATCATTACCATTTTTGGTGTGGATGTTGAGACTGGGTAACTACACAAGGCGGTCAATTTTCATTGTGGTCTGATATCTAATATGGCCACTGCAGCTTCCATCTTAAAGTTGCTTTCCTTGTATTACTTAGAAACACCATCACCAATCGTCACAATTTTTTGTGTGGATATTGGAACTGTATAACTGCACAAGTCTATCGTTTCAGTCCAATATCCAATATGGCCACCACAGCTACCATCTTTAATTTGTATTTCGCACACTAGTTCAAAAACGCTATCACCAATCATCAACATTTTTGGTGTGAATATTGGGATTGTGTAACTGCACAAGCCTATAGGTTTTTTCCATGGTCCAATATCCAATATGGGCATCGCAGCCATCTTGAATTTGCATGCTCCACAATAGCTCAAAAAACCCCATAACTGATCATCAACATTTTTGGTGTGGATGTTGGGACTGGCTAACTACACAGGCCTATCGTCTTTCGTTGTGGTCCGATATCCAATATGGTTGCCATAGCTGCCACGTTGAATTTGCATTAGATAAAAAACGTCATCATTGTTCAT
This sequence comes from Tandanus tandanus, assembly GCA_039654325.1. Taxonomy (NCBI): domain Eukaryota; kingdom Metazoa; phylum Chordata; class Actinopteri; order Siluriformes; family Plotosidae; genus Tandanus; species Tandanus tandanus. The sequence continues at coordinate 5,200,493 of JBCNYH010000014.1, forward strand.
CACCATTTTTGGTATCCATTATGGGAACGGATATACCTTTTATAATGGGGTGCATGGGCTGAGGGCTGTTGCCCACTTTGTGGGACTATTTTTTATTCTGTGGGAATCTGAGTACTTATGTGTGAGCCTTTATTTTTTTGGGGGGTGGTTCAGCTTTGGTATTGATAAATAATCTTTTTTATTGCTGCTCATTGTCATGTTAGTCAGTGATACATAAGAGCCAATCAGCATCTACTCAGCAGCCTGTGGTGGGCACGTATGGACCCAGGACAAACACACAATTCATGTTCCATGCCTAGGCTGCTCCATTCAGGGGCTCTGCTAAAAAAAAATTCAAGAGCAATAGAAATTGAAAGTGTATACTGTATTAGTTGTGTACTTTAAAGTCTTATATTCTAAACTGAAATAAAGTAATGAAAAAAGTTGCACATTTAAATGCATGAACGCAATGGCAATTAATTAGCAGCGTATTAATCAATCAGCCAAGGATTGCACTACATGCATGCATTGTATCCTTCACCAAATAAGTTAGATTTTACTTCTGGTATGTGTGTTTGTTATTAGCAGGATTACGCAAAAAAGTTATGTGCGGATTTAAGTTAAATTCATTTACATGAAAGGTGGGGCTTTGGACAAGGAAGACACAGTTAGATGATCTGGATGAAATTCCGGATCCAGAAATTTTTTAAAGGACTCTTTAACATTGTAATATACAACTTTTTTTTTTTTTAAGTATTGTATTACAGAAAGTATCCTTTCTTTCTTTTTTCTTTCTTTGTTCCTCAGAAAGAAGTATTTAAGAACATATATATTTTTCCTTCATTATAAAGGACATTTATGAGCATATTTATGATAGGCCTTATATTCCAGTAATTATGGTAATTTATGGTAATATTACATTTCTGTTATCTTGCCACTCATATAACTTTGTCAATCCAAAACTGCACTACTGTAGCAGCACTTTCATCGTTGCAAGATTTGGATCTTATATATGTATATAATAGAAAAAGAGTAAATGTTTGAGCCATGGTAGGAGCCATTTATTGATCTAGTTTGCCAAGAAACTTGGAAAAATACAACTTTTCACAGTCATGGGGTTCTTCTCTTGGAAACTTTGTTTATGTTGCTGCTTCTGCTGCTTAAAATTTGTCGGAGAAGTCCTGAAATCTTGTAAATGTAATACATTTAGATAACATATTCTCAGTGTGTTGAGGCTGAAGAGCTGGAAATCTCTCTCTCTCTCTATCTCTCTCTGTCTCTCTCTCTCACTTGCAGAAAAGAGAGCTGACCGAGCAACATCTCCGCCTAACGTTTCACCTGATCAATTATTCAGACGGGCACTATTGGCCGTATGTCAGTGGCTGCGGCGTGCTGACAGATTTGATATTCATCACCTTTTCAGTCTGGCTCCTGAAGAAACAGCACTTGTTTCTCTCTCTCTCTCTCTTTCTTTACCCATCCCTTTCTCTAGCATGTTCTTTCTTTAAGTATCCATGACCCACTCTGGCCCTGAGTGCTCTTTTGGGATAGACAAACACTGACGTCAAGCATCAGTTCTGTAAAGACATAAAGCAGATCAGGTTGTCATACTGTACTTCAGCTCATGAGAAACACACATGCATACACAGACACAGACACAGATACACACTCACACTCATTCATCTTTTTAAGGAAAAAAGGAGCAGGAAGAAGCCAGAAAAAGAATCTGACACATCCCATCCTCACTGCCTATAAAAAGACAGTGTGCGTCTTCACTGAGCTTATCCGAGACACAGCCTACGCAATACGCACTCAATTTTCAACTAGCATGCTATTTTCATTCAGTTAAATATAAATTTGGTGCCAACTTAGAAACCGGAATAGTGGGGGGGTATCAAGCTGTGGAGAGAAAATGGGGAACAGTCAGTGCCAAGCAGGCTTTTCTTTTTTTTTCTTTTTCAGAAAGGATGTTGCCTGCAAACTACAAATCTCGTCTCCTTTCAGCTGAACCGAGTGTGACGCCAGAGCAACAGCTGGCTACGTCAGTCCTTGGTAACCAAGCCTGATGCTAAATTCAGCTCTCAGACTTTATTTCTAAACTAAACTTAGAAGGTCTAAAGTTGTTTTGTTTTCAGGTGCAACATGAGTCTTCATTCAAAATCCCAAAGCACATGTGTGTGTATGTGAATAAAATTTTTAAAAATGTTTGCATGCAAACATGCAAACCACCATTTCTGATATCTGCATGCAAATTCCATGCAAACACATTTCCCCTCATGTTTTCCTTTGCTGCAATCTGGGGCAGAATCACTGCTAGGTATCACTGAGATCATTTATAGAGTATAGGCATGAGTTGTTTTGTATCCAAAAATAATCTCACTCTTGCAGGAGATATGCGATACTAATGGAGAATGAGACACGAGCATTAAGCAGTCGCTGCACAGCTGTGGGTGTTTATGTGAGCGTTGACTGTGTGCTGTTTTGGAAGAGACTGCAGCACAGGGAATTCTGTTCCAACCTCACTGCTTTATTTGGGCTGCTGCTGGCTTTGTGAATGGACCTTTGTGCCCCTCCCAATATTCAGGTGCTGCACTGTGATTGGCTGACACACCTCTGCATGCCAACTGCGACATCAGAGCTTCATTAATGCCCTTCTGTCTCACTTCTTCTTCATATATCCTTCATCCTGTGTTGTTCCGTCTCCATGTCTTTGGTCTCACAGTCAACCTATTTGTGTATGCATGTGTGTGTGTGTGTGTGTGTGTGTGTGTGTCTGTATGAGAGAGAGAGAGAGAGAAAGAGCATGGAAAAACTGTGAAGGAAGGATGTTGAAAAAGATGGAGAAAGGAGCCAGCCAGCTTGACGAAAGAGGTCTGCACCACATACAACATTCAAACAGATTACTAACGTCAGCACATCAATAATTAACGATGGTTATTCAAAGCTCAGGAGAGGGAGAAAAAAATCAATTGATAAATCACACATTCACTCTGACTAACTTCAAACAGACTTACAGGCCATTTGTGTATGTTTTTCTCCTAATTATAACACACACACACACACACACACACACACACACACACACACACAGAGAGAGAGAGAGAGAGAGAGAGAGAGAGAGAGAGAGAGAGAGAGGATGCTACAGATGATACACACCCCAGTTTCTAAATATAGCTCCATCGCAATTACCCACATGCCAAAATCAGGGTGCAGCCCTCTGCCTATAGCAATGTCAAGAGGCAGAGAAATAGCTGACATAACACACATAGCTTCTGAGTCACCCGCTCCTATTATAGCCCAGCTATTTGGGGATGATGAAGCGTGTCTCCCCGAATCCTTCACTTCATTATTCACACATGGACTTCTGATCATATTTACACATTCCTGCTCCGCGCAAGAGTTGGAGATAATCAGCTGAGTGAAGATGGAGTGGACAGAATGTTCGAGGTGTGTGAAGGCGAACAGACGTAGAATCACAATCCTCCCACATTCAATCAGAGACAGGGAGAGGGATATAAATAGTTCATTATTGTCTTAAACAATTAAAGCCTATTGTAATATGTAGAAATATATCATCATTATCATCATCATCTTTATTGATAGACTAGAAATGTCCATTTCTGATAGCCTTCCTTGTTCAAAATCACTTTTAAGTTGTACAACTCTCCCACTTTACCACCACCAAAGCACCTCCAGACCATCACATTTCCCCACACCATGTTTGACAGAGCATCTTTTCCTTGATTCTGCAACTTTGAAATGGTCTTCCTTGTGACCCAAACATCTTAAATTTAGATTAAACTATCTATAGCACTTTTTCCTCAATTTTCACTGTCCAATGTTTGTGTTCTGTTCCCATCTTATTCTTTACCTTTTTCTCACCAGATGCTTTGCAACTACAGGAGTCACTTTTGAAGTTGAGGCTAATGTTACTGGTGGTACTATTTAATGAAGCGGCCAGTTGAGGACCTGTCAGGCATCTGTTTCTCAAAGTTTTGGTCAGCTGTGCACCAGGGCCTTCGACTTCTCTTTCTGACTTGGGTAGAGCCAGTTTGGGCTGGTCTGTGAATTGAGTAGTACACACGTTGTATGAGATCTTCACTTTCTTTGGAACAGTCTCTACTCTCTTATATGGAATAGTCTTCATTTCTCAGAACAAGTATAAACTGAAAATTTTCAAAAGAATGTTTGTTTTTCTGGCCTGCTGATTCCCCCCGATATTCAACTAGCCAGAAGAAGAGCAATTTTATTGCTTTTTAAATCAGCACAACCGTTTTCAGCTGTGCTGACATAATTGTAGAAGAGTATTATAAATATTAATTACACTTTTAACATGAGAGACTTTCATTAGCTAACACAATAGGCCATTGGAACACAAGTATGATGGTTGATGAAAATGGACCTCTGTACACTTATGTAGACATTCCATTAAAAATCCAGCATTCCATTAAAAATCCAGCATTCCATTAAAAATTCTCACCTATAATAATCATATACAACATTGCCAGAGTCTAGACTGTCTTCCTGATCAATTTTCTATCGATTCTTATTGAAAAAAGTGTTTTTCTTTCTTTTGTCTCAAAAACAAATTATAAGTGACCCAAAACTTTTGAATAAATTATTGCAAGTTTTGCCACTGATTCTCAATTGGATTTAGGTCTGGACTTTGACTGTGCCATTCTAACACATGAAGATGCTTTGATCTAAACCATTTCATTGTATCACTGGCTGTATGGTTAGGGTCAATGTCCCGCTGAAAGGTGACACCCCCATCTCAAGTCTTTTGCAGACTCTAACTGCTTTTCTTCCAAAATCACCCTGTATTTGGCTCCATCCATTTTCCCATCAATTCTTCCCTGTCCCTGCTACGGAAAAGCATCCCCACTGTACGTTGCTGCCACCACCATGTTTCAGGTGGGGATGGTGTTAGCTTTCATGCATAGTGTTTTTGCACTGAGGCCAAAAAGGTAAATTGAATACAAATGCATGCTACACTTTTTAGATTTTGTTTGTAAAAAAAAATAATAAATAAATAAATAAAACAATTTAACCATATATCATTTTCCTTCCACTTCACAATTACATACCTCTTTGTGTTGTCTATCACATAAAATCCCCATAAAAATATATATATGCCATGTCATAAAGTCATGTGTTCTGTGTTTATTACTAATTTAAAACACTTAAAGTAAGGCATGATTCATGATTCCACTTTTAGCTAAAAGGAGGCACTTTAGTTTTTTAGTATACAGAATTACATCTCTGTCAACACAGATCCAGAGATACTCTGTTTAAAAATAGACCACAGGCATCCAGACGCTCCCGCCAAAAGGACCATTTCATAACATGCCAATATAGAACAAGCATAGCAAGTTTGAAAGCTCCAGCTTCAGTGCGCGTCAAGTAAATGTCCGGAAACCTAATATACAGTTTTGCCTCTGTGACCTTGAAAAGTAGGTCAAGGTCACTCACAAACAAACTCATCCTAGCACTCATAGTAGCGAGCAAGCATACCAAGTTTGAAAGACCCAGCTTCAGCGCACGGCGAGTAAATGTCCGGAAACTAAAGTGTGATGGACAGACAGACAGATGAATCCCATTCCTATAGCTCCCAAGGTGCGGGAGCTAAAAGGGTTTCCATGACCATTTAGTGTTCTACACACATCATCATCTTTGATAGCAACACCTGGACATCTGTATATTCATGCCATTATTCAATCAGCCAATCACATTGCAGCAGTGCAGTGCATATAATCATTGTCAAGAGTTTCAGCTCAGCTTCACATCAAACATTAGAATAGAGGAAAAATATGATCTCTGTGGCTTTGAGCTCACAGGGGCATGGTCTTCAGTGCATGATGACTGGTTTGAGTATTTCAGAAAATGGGTTTTTATCACTCAGCAACAGTCAACAACATGGTGCAAAAAACCCCAAACAAACAAAACCATACAACATTCAGCAGTTTTGTGGGCAGAGATGTCTTGCTGTTAAGAAAGATCAGAGGATCTTCAGAGCAGATTGATTCAAGCTGACAGGAAGGCTAAAGTAACGTAAATGTCTGCTCTTTACAAAGGGGTAAGCAGAAAAGCATCTCAAAAAGCACAACACACTACGTCCCCCATTTTTATTCGTAGCCAATTCCCACCCATCAGGTATTGCCTATCACATGTGACCAACACCAACCATAAGAAGCGTGAGCAAGGACATGCTTCCTTCAAGAAACGTGATGCTTGCTACCCTCATCTTTTTGAACTGCTGTGCATGCATATTCAGGGGAAGCATTATACATATTATAATTTTTTTTGAAATTGAAGGTTGAAGGCCTTGCTCAAGGGCCCAACAGTGGCAGCATTTTTGCTTTTTTTTTTTTATTGAATCCCTGACCTTTGGATCACCAACCCAATCACTGAGTCACCACCGCCCCACCAATCAACTGTGATGTGCTCCCAGCTGCAGATGACTGCATGCATCAACCTAGATTCAAACTCACAATCTTCAGGATGATATCGTATTGTTAATGCGCCACTCAGGAGCCAAACACAGCAAACCATGAGGTAGGTAATTCAATGATCCACTGTATTAAATACAGAATTCATGCATCTCATTTCCAACAAGAAAAAAACTGTGCAACCTTGGAAAGAGCCACTTTTATCTGAACCTATATATGTTAATGTCTTTAAAGATGCACTATATAATACTTAAAATTTCTCTGATTGTCCTTCTAGAAGAACCCTTAGAGGTTCTGTGTAAAGCCTTCTGACTGAGTCAAAGAGTTACAAGTACTCTACGGTTCCAGGTTATCATCATATTTACAGGATTGATCCTATACTGTAAGATGGACAGTTTAAATTTTTCCCTCTCAGCATTAGTATTAGCGCCTCTCAGGGTTCAGTTCATGGTCCGCTTTTGTTTTCCCTTGACGTTAATCAATAGGCTTAGTGGTCAAGTCTCATGGGATCCCTTATCACTGCTACACTGATGACCAATGACACTCAACTTCATATCTGTTTTCTTCAGTACACCTCCCATGTTGCTCTCTGACATGTCTTCTTGGATGAAGACTAATCATCTGAAACCCTACCTCGAAATATCTGATTTGACGTACCTGCGTGGTGATGAATTTCCTTGTGATGAACCTATCAATCACCATCAACACAATCGATCTAGCATATGCATCTAAGAATAGCGGTATACTTTTAAATGGTGGACATATCTACTGTGATCACCTTACAAGATCTTCTTGATGGTCCTCCTTCACATACCATTTCTCATACAGAGAACATACAGAATGCTGCCGATCACCTGGTTCACATCCTCCAAAAGTTCTCTCATATGAAACCCCAGAGATCACTGGCTTTCTGTTGCAGCAAGTATCGATTTCAAAAAACAATAGCTTGGTATCAAAGACATGCGAACCACAATATCTATGCATGCTGCTTAGGAACTCTGGTTCTCAACTTCTGGGTACATGGCATGTTTCTTTCAGAAGTTTAAACATGATTATAGCAAAAAGGCTCAGTGTTTTTGCATACTAGCTCATCTAGAATGGAAAGACTTATGAACTAGTAGTAGAGTAAGCTTGACTCTTAATTCAGAAGCAACCACATGTCTCTACTCTATCCACAAAGGTCTAAAGACCTTTTCAGTTTTTAATCCTTTTCCACCAAAATTTTCCATTTCCAAAATATGAAAATATATATAGAATATTTAGACGTATGCATAACTTATGTTCCCCAAAATGAAAATACCGGAATGTATTATGTACTATAATACCTTTCTTTCTCTGAACTGCATTTGCTCTTATTGCCTTTGGTGAGATATTTTTTAAATATTGCATTATTAATTTGTGTTTGGTGCTTTACATCCTCTCTAAATTCCCATGTGGCTTTCCTCTGAGTTCCCTGGATTCCTCCCAACTCTCCAAATCTGGACTGCCTCTAAATTGCTCTAGATAAATGTGTTTGTATGGTGCCCTGAATTAGACTACCATCCCATCCAAGGTGAGTTCTGGCTTCATGCCCAGCATTCCTGGGATAAATTTTCTTACCACCTAGACCACTCACATTTGTCTCGTCTTTTGGGTTGTGACTGCTTGCAAATTCACTATGCCGCACCATCGACTGTTTGCCTATTTTGCAAGTTGTGCTGGATAATCTGGCCAATGATTAAATGTTAACACTGGTATTATAAGCAAATCAGAAAATAGTTAAAATTGGTATCATTGTGTACCAACACCAGTAGCTGTAAAAATCATTGTTTATATCTGTTAGGGATATACACAGGGAAAAGGATCCACACGCAGACAGAAGAGGTGTAGAGCACAATATTTAATAAGTAGGC
>JBCNYH010000014.1:5247974-5273404 GCA_039654325.1 Tandanus tandanus
CAGAGTCGGCTGAGATGGGCGCCAGCCTCCCCGCGACCCTAATTAGGATTAAGCGGTTCAGAAAATGAATGAATGAGATTATTTCATCAACTCATCAGGTTAAACTCATTTCAGAATGTAAAATATAAAAGTAAAGCTAAATTTACATTTATGGCCTTTGGCAGACCCTCGCCCAGAGTTGGCTGAGAAGGGCACCAGCTTCCCCGCGACCCAAATAAGGATTAAACGGTTCAGAAAATGAACGAATGGCATTTGGCAGACACCCTTATCCAGTGTGACTTACACTTAAGGGTATTACTTAAGGGTATTGAGGGTTAAAGGCCTTGCTCAAGTGCCCACAGTGGCACCATAGTGGTACTAGGACTTGAACCCCTGACCTTCAGATCAGTTATCCAGAGACATATCCACTGAGCCACCACTGCCCAAATCTATTATCACAATCGAATACTATTTTTATTAGTTGCTCAATAACGAGTAAAGAGGCCATTTTGTGTAAATTGATTTGCAGATATTTCGCCTGTGGAAGGAAACCAGGGTTCCCAGAAGAAACCCACACAGACACAGGCACAGGCACCCACGCAATCATTTGCCGAGCCTAGGACCTTCTTGCTGATAGGCGGACATGCAGCCACTACGCCACTGTGCTGCCCCACCCTTTTTTTTATTGTCTTTTGCTTTTATATTCCTTATTCAGTCCACTTTTTTAATTCCTGATTTTTTTTTTTTTCTTTCAGGCAGTTTATTCGTCATTTCCAGATACTTCTACTCAACCCTGGAGGCATGACGGTAATTTAGATAATCTGATTAACACACCCACAAAATCTACCTAAGTAGCTGCATAACTCACCTCTGAATAGACATAACTTCCTACCTAAAACAATATTCCCATACCATTTTGACTTAAGTCACAGAAATTTAATATAACTCTCTGTGTATCATCGGCGGCACGGTGGTGTAGTGGTCAGCACGTTCGCCTCACAGCAAGAAGGTCCCGCGTTCGATTCCCAGGCTCAGGGCGTTTGTGTGTGGAGTTCGCATGTTCTCCCCGTGCTTGTGTGGGTTTCCTTCCAGTGTGAGTGTGTGCGTGAATGGTTGTATGTGTGTTGGCCCTGCGATGGCCTGGCAAGCAGTTCAGGGTGTACCCCGCCTTCGCTGAGTCGGCTGACCCGCGACCCTACTTAGAATTAAGCGGCTTAGAAAATGAATGAATAAATGTGTATCATCATAATGGTTGATGGTTGATTTTTACAATAACTTTTATGTTGTTTAACCAGACTCCCTGACATAACCTCAACCACACTTCTAACAGATCAATCTGGCAACCTTCAGTTCATTTCTGCAATTTTCCTATTAGGAATTTAATATTCTAAAATATTTATCTCCCACACATACACACTAAATCAATGCTGCTACACAAACAATCTTACGGTCTTACTCAGATATGCAGGACATGTAGTCACATGGTATTGGGTGCCTTTTCACACCTGTCACACATATAGGTTTGCCTTCAGGGGTCACACAGTGATAGCCATGTATTCAATTTCGCCTGCAACCTCCACCCATAAGAACAAAACACATCTGCCATCTCAATTTCTTTGTACCCTCGGCCCGCCATAGTGACTGTCTTGACGCTTTTAAGTTCATAAAGAGTCAAACGCATTCATCAACATATCCTTTTAATTACTGACACAATGGCACGGGTGGGGTACATCAAACCTGTTGCGGCAGATGGAAAAGGGAACAAAGTGAGAACCAAAACCAACATCCGTTATTATAAAATCCCACAGTTGATGGTTGACAGCAAGCAGTACAGCATATCAATGCACGTCCTCTCCTCCACACATCTGTTCTACACAAGCAGATAACAAAAGAGGGAAGATAAAGTAGCTACAGTATTCTGACGAACCCATATTTAAGCACTGTGCACAGCTTTCATGTTTGATACATGTATGATAACCATCTCACCTCTCTTCAGAGATAGACAGAGGAGGTCTATCGGTCTTGTCGGGACATGACAGAGGTGTTATGTTGGTCATAAATTTGGAAGAGCTTATCTACACGCTGCGCATTTATCACTGCGATGCTTTGTGAAGTCTTACATATTTATAAAGCTCAGGACTACGGAAAGCATATTTTCAGTATGACCAGCTTTGCTGAATGTATGGTACTACAGTATTCTAGATCATTCGGGCCAAACAAAGACTTTGTTATTGCATTTTGTTTTAAGAAACTTCGCAAGCCCTTTAATTAAAGTCATGGCTTATTATACATCTTCATATTTTTATTCTGTAATTACAGTTCATTATTTGGTAAACAGACATAAATGAATAGACAAAGAATGTCAAGTGAAATATTCTGTGTTTAAGTGATGCCTTGGAATGACTTCACCATGGACGATTTTTAGCCATCTGGTGGTCAACCGTCATTAACCATTATACCATATACCACTTCCAGTAGAATATGTGAGAGCTGGAGAGCTGTGTTGGTTTCCAGGATGGCATGGCTTTCAATCAATGTAAGTTTGGTCATGTTGCAATTAACCATGAGCAGCACGGTGACGTAGTACTTAGCACGTCCGCCTCACAACTAGAAGGTCCTGGGTTTGAGTCTTGGGCTCAGTCATGGTGTTTCTCTGTGCTCCGGGTACTCCAATTTCCTCCCACAGTCCAAAAACGTGCACATTAGGCAAATTGGCTGTTCCAAATGAACCCTGGCTCTGTGTGTTTGTGTGCATACAGTTGTGTGTGTGTGTTTTGCAATGCAATGGTCTGGCAAGCTGATCATGGTGTACCCCACCTTTGCCTAGTGTCGGCTGAGATAGGCTTCAGCCTCCTTGTGGCTCTAATAGGATTTAGCAGTTTGGCAAATGTGTGAGTGATAGAAATTACAACAGTGAATGCATCCGTGAGGCAAACATGGCTTATCGGCTGTTACCGTAAATTTCTGTGGAGGTAAAATAATGTACGTGGAAATGTACAGCGATTACCACATACCCATTCAAGTTAGGGGGTGATCACACTTGAGGTGCGATAGAAAAGCAACTGATGCAAATCAGTTTTTTGGGAATTTTTTGCGACTGCACATGCAAGCGAATATTTTACAGCTTAAATACGTATATCGCATGAAAGCTGCCAGAAGGTCGCGCAACAACTTTTGCTACTGGTTGGTTTGTGGATGTTTGGTGAAAAAAGGCGAATCTCCTGTCGTAAATCAGTCGTGTTTTTGTTCGCTTTTTGTTCTCAAACTATTTGCTTTTAATTTGCGCGTTATAAGCATGAAAATGCGAATAAAATGCAAATGATGTCAAAATATATGGAATACACTTTTCCTTGCAAGCAAAAAACAAATCGTTTGCAAGCACTCCGACAACTTTGCAACCTCACGACATGTACGGACTGTTTGGGAAGAGTTTGAGATTATTCCGCGCCAGAACCTCGTTTTGTGACATTCGCGGTTAAACATGTAAACATGTTAGAATTTTTTTGCGATGAGTTCACGAACCAGGCGACCAAAATGCCATGCATGCAAATGTCGTAGCGACAAATTTGAGAATGAAAAGCGAGAGCCGCGAATTGCCATTCGCATCAGTCACTTTTCTATCGCACCCCATGTGTGATCACCGCCTTACTACCTGTAAACTTGATGCTACGATGCATGCATTGCAGTTTCTGCCTGTAAACATGACAGTTTCTCAGTGAGTCGAATGATTTTCTGTTCACACATTTTCTGTTCACCTTCGTCAGGAGGTTATGTTTTTACCTGTGTTGGTTTGTTTGTTTGTTTGCAGTATAACTCATAAAGTTATTCACGGATTTCATGAATTTTCTTTCCAGTGTAGGATCTCTTACAAGTAACAAACCATTACATTTTAAAGGTGATCCATGCATGGAATCGTGTTGATAGATAGATAGATAGATAGATAGATAGATAGATAGATAGATAGATAGATAGATAGATAGATAGATAGACAGACAGACAGACAGACAGACAGACAGGCAGGCAGGCAGGCAGGCAGGCAGGCAGACAGATAGTCCCGAAAAATCCCTTTAATCATCAATTCAATTAATTTTTTTAAATCATATTTTAGCCGAGGTCAAGGTCATAAGTAAAGATTTGGTTTAAAAAAAATCACTATTTCTCAAGATTTTGTAGACAGAAATCTTTTCTGAAGTTTTAACTCAAGTATCTATGGATCATTATCTGGCAGACTGTATAATAAAACTATAAGCTAATTTGCATACATTTGCATAATTAGGCCAATTAGTGCATAATTAAGAGAAATAATGTGTGAATGAATGTTCATCAGATGCCACTAGGGGGGACATTTCATTATAACATTACCAAGTTATAATAATGAAACCTGTATCCTTAGCCAGATTTTTTAGGTTAATAAATCCACCTGTCTCTTTTTCCTCTGTCCGCTTCTAATCTGGCAGCTTCAGCAGGGTAACGGTAAAGTCACATATCGTATCAAGCTAAGCATTTGTATATATAGTGTAGCCCAGTACTGGCATAGACCCATCAGGGCCTTTACAGCACATGCACAATAGCACTCATACATTTGTTGATTCAGGTAGGTAAGCATATTTTCATGACTTTGCAATGACGAAATTATCAAAATGGTGAACATCATACTGTCAGAATTGTGTTAAAGCTGTGAAAAGAGTGCTATTGAAATCGCTGCTAGCAAGAAATTTTGGCTCTGCATTTGACCCATCCAAAGTGAACACACACATGTAAACAGTGAGCACACACACACACACACACACACACACTCTGAGCAGTGGGCTGCCACACAGCGCCTGGAGAGGAGAGCAGTTAGGGGTTAGGTGCCTTGCTTAAGGGCACTTCAGCCATGAAGGTGGAGGAAGGGAAGGTGCAGCTCACCCCCACACATTTTTCCTGCTGGTTTGGGAATCAAAGCAGCGACCATTAGGTCCCAAACCGGCTTCTCTAACCATTAGGCCACGGCTGCCCCCAATGCTAAGTCAATTTTGCCTTAATTATTTATTTATTTATTTATTTATTTTTATTTCCAATTTATTTAAGGGGCAGCGTTTTAACACTTTACATGACTTTTGTTAGGGAAGAGTATTTTAAGAGACTGCTTAGTTAATTCCTTCCAACACATAGCTTTCTTTCCAGTGTAATAACCCCAATTCTAATACACACACCCACGTTTTGGTAGGATACACAGTATCTTACCTTATTACCAGCATTTGTTTGGGCTGCCACTACATCTAAGGTGCACAAATGTGAGTGTAATTATGTTTTCTGTACTTATTTGGCACCTATATGCTGAAAAATTACAGAGATGGCGAGACCAACGTGGAAAATTCCTGCGATCAATATGAATTTCAGCACTTGCATCTTAAAGGTATCCAAAAATATCTCGTAAACAGCCAATACAACCTGCTCTGGGGTAGAATATAAAGTTTCATTGCAGTCTCCAGCCTCTGGCTTTTTGCTACTAATGTATTAGGCTAACATCATTATCACGGGAAAGCTATGCACGCTCAAATCATCCCCCTTCTTTATGTGTTCATTTGATAATTAAGGGCTCTTAGCCTTTAAAAAGGTTTCTCTTTGGACTCTCTTTCTGACAGGGAAGGGCTCTGTTGTGGGGTTCTACACACAGCCGTTATGAGTTCCTCCAGAGAATATGTTGCAGTGATTAGCTGTGCAACTTGGTTTTTTTTGTATGACCTTAAACTTAGACAAATGGGTATTTCTGAAATATTTGTAAGCCACTGTGCAAACTGATAAAAACATTTTTGATGTATTTTAATTGGGTTTTTTTAAAAAACTGGACCGACTATGAAGAGAAAAGCCAAGCTAGGACAAAATATTTAACCTATTATAAGGTCAAAAACATTCCTAATGTATAAAAGGGTACTATGTTGGTACAGTGTTTAGTATTGCTGTCTCACATGAGCTGAACAGCTCTTCCAGAATAATAAACGTTTCATTCATTTATTTTATTTTCCGAACTGTTATATTGATTATTAGGGTTGCAGGAAGGCTGGAGGCTATCCCAGCCAACTCCAGCCGAAGGTGGGGTACATCCTGAACAGCTCATCAGACCATTTCAGGGCCAAAACACACAACTATTCACACTCACACCTAGGGGCAATTTTGAACAGCCAATTAGCCTAATGTGCAGGTTTTTGAACCGTGGGAGGAAACCTGAGTACCCAGAGGAAACCCACGCCAGCAGGGGGAGAGCATGCAAACGAGTCCAAGACTTGAACCCAGGACTTTCTTGCTGGTTCATTTCCTAAAGGTTGCTGGTTCATTTCCAGGATTCTTATCCAGAGCGACTTTCAAGCAATTATTATTTTTATACAACTGAGCAATTGAGGGTTACACATCGGTGATATTGGGGTATGAACCGCTGACCTTCGGATCAGTATCGGATCAACATCGCCTTAACCACTAAGCCACCACTGCCTTGCTGTGCCACTCTTGCTGTGAGGCCTACATGCTAACCACTACACCTAGATTGGAAATCTAAAATCCAAAATCTCCCACAGGTTCTTCATTGAGTTGAGATTTGGTGAGTGTCAAGATCATAGCGTATAATTTTTTATCAATTTTCATCTCCCTCCTCCTCAGGATGTCGAAGCCTGGTCATGATTGCCATGTGTGTTGTGTGGGACACATGTTGCGAGTGTGCTGGGCTGATCGCCGCTCACTTTAACTCTCTTATCCACCACTAGACACTAGGTTTACAGGAAAAGAGGGATTTTCCGAAACACTATAAATGTTTGCACGGTATGCAGGCTATACTTTTTAAGCTGAGCTTCTCATGCAAGTCACCATGTGAGAGTCCAGGACATCCTCTTCTAATGAACTGTGATTAGGCCGTGTGAGACAGAGTTGGTGAGAAATGATGAAAAGGAGTTGTTTGGAGAGGTACTACAGCCGCATGTGAAGTGCCATACCTTATCTACCATTACAAAAAGAGATAGATTGCATACCTTGTGCTCTCTTTTTTTCAGCGTGTTGTGTATTTATTTTTTTTAACATAACCAGCTTCTGTGTAAGCCATGAGACCAGGAAATGTCATTCAGGGCTTGTGACATGATAGGCAGGAATTACACAGTGTTCCCTCTCAAGCAGATCATACAAACACACACACACACACACACACACACACACACACGTACACACGTTCAGCCACCCCCAGCTGCCCATTCACACCTCCCTCTCTCTGCCACTGCTTCACCAAACCATAGACAATAACTCTTAATGTTAGGTGCAGGAGAACAGTGTGGGGCCTCATTATCCCCTCACTGCTTTAAGGCTTTCCGCTTTTCCGCCCACCTACCGCTGACCTATGACTCACAGCAGCCATCTTATTACATTAGCCACTATCACATAGTACTGAGAGGAAACCAACACTGTTCTTCCCTCAACGGCCTGTTGCTGAACGGATGGCTGTGAACGTGCTTGTGGCAACTCATTTTAGCTTGTTGTAAGTGGGGATTAGTTTGTGTGTGTGTGTGTGTGTGTGTGTGTGTGTGTGTGTGTGTGTGTGTGTGTGTTGTGTACTTATTATTGCGATTTTAAGTGCATAAGTGTGTTCACAATGTAAACTTCAGCAACATGCAGTGCATTAAGCACCCAGTGGTGTACTCAGAAGGGTCAGACTGTTGAGTACACACTTGCCATAAAGTTCAAGAAGCTTTATTGTCATTTCAACCACATATAGCTGACGCAGTACTTAGTGAAACGAAACAACATTTCTCCAGGACCAGGTGCTACATGAACATACAACAAAGGTCAAATTCGACAACAACAATAACAACAACAACAACAACAACAACAACACAGAGCTAGGACCTAGCCACATAAAGTGCAAAGTGTACAACTATGTGCAAACAGTGCGAAGACGATACAGTGCAAAAAGAGTACAAAAAGAAAAGGACAACACAAGAATAAGACACTTAGCGACGAAAGAATGAAAAAGATGAGATGGGATAAAAAACAAATTTAATGATGTACAGAGAAGCAGCGGTTTAGGTAGTGCAAATGGGATATAGGCCTAGACATAAATATAAACATAGCAGCATAATGAAATAACCATCAGTGTAATGAAATAATCGTCAGTGGATGAAATGGTCATCAGTGGTCTCCATCTTAGCTACATAACAGAAGGGGAGGGACCACAGAAGAGGAAGGTGCTGAGATTTCTACGATGCAGAGAAGTTGTTAGACGATTAGATGATTGTAGTTCCTGAATCTGAACCACACTCGAGTAATGGAATATATATACACCAGTGTTTAGTATGATCCTGGCATGTGCACAGTTCAGATTTTACTACAGATCAGAGAGTAAACATCAAATTTTATATCAAACTCAATAAATCAGTAGCAAACATCTGTGAAATGCTTCACAAGCCTACAGGAATAAAGCATTTATGCTCCAAGAGGGGAAGATTTCGTCCTTCAGTGATGTGACATAATGGTTAGCACTCTGTCTCACAGCAAGAATGTCCTGGGTTCGAGTAGCGGGCTCAACTAGGGTGTCTCTGTGTAGTGTTTGCATGCTCTCCTGGTACTCGCGTGGGTTTCCTCTGTGTACTCAGGTTTCCTCCCACAGTCAAAAGACATGCACGCTAGGTGAATTGGTTGTTCCAAATTGCCCCTAGGTGTGAATGTGAGTGTGAATGGTTGTGTGGGTTCAACTAGCAAGCTGTTCAGGGTGTACATTGCCTTCACCCAGAGTTGGTTGACCTAGAGACCCTAGTAGGATTAAGCGGTTCGGCAAATGAATGAATGAATGAATGAATGATATCTGATATTTAGTATGAGTATTGTATTCTATTATAGTATTATAATAGTACATGATGCAGCACATATGGACATTGAGAAATATATTTATTTTTATAGTGTGCATCAACATTTATTCATGTATATAGATTAATGAAGCCACAAGAGATGAAACCAGGTCATATTTATGAATAGAAGAGAGTTTAAATTCACTATTTAGATTTCTTGAATTATTAATGTGGGGCAGTGGCTTGGTGGTTAAGGTGCTGGCTTACTGATCCAAAGGTCGAGAGTTCAAGCCTCACTATCACCGAGTTGTTACTGCTGCCCCCCCAGGTGCAGCTAACCGGGTTATCAAAGGCCAGCCATGTCTCTCACTGTCTGTGGTGAGAGGCATGTAAAAGAACCATTGCTGTTGTTCATAAAGAGTAGGCCATTGGGTTGCCGTCAGGCGTGTTTCCGCCCTGCGATGGCCTGGCGAGCTGCCAGGGTGTACCCCACCCTCG
This sequence comes from Tandanus tandanus, assembly GCA_039654325.1. Taxonomy (NCBI): domain Eukaryota; kingdom Metazoa; phylum Chordata; class Actinopteri; order Siluriformes; family Plotosidae; genus Tandanus; species Tandanus tandanus. The sequence goes on from JBCNYH010000014.1 coordinate 5,257,256, forward strand.
CTCAGAGTCAGCTGAGATGGGCGCCAGCCTCCCTGCAACCTTAATTAAGATTAAGCGGTTCAGAAAATGAATGAAAGAATGAATTATGAAGGTAATAACAATGACTTTTGTTAATCCGATAGCGTTTCCTGTAAAGAAAACATCCTACACTTATAGTTAATTAATTTTAACTAACTTTAGCTCATTTTAATTTTATCCATAGAATATTTAGTTCTGGAGGCACATAACTCATCTGTAGTTAAATTACACCCTCAGGAGAGAAGCATATTTAATGAAAACTTGTTTTAAACACATTTTAATATGATCAACATTGAGAAATAATGGTTTTCACCAATTAAAAATGTAGCGCTTCTTCAAATTAAAAACAATTTGAGTTTATTCTGGATGTCAAATATCAGTACACACACAGGGCATAAAACCCACTGGAATTCAAATTACGGTTGTGGAAAAGAAACAATCAGTTATTTATACTGATGAATCATTCACAATATTGAGGAGATTTATTTTTAACTTTCACTATAACAATTTAAAACTCCCTGGACCTGTTGGTGGGTCACACTTATACACTGTCCGGACAAAAAAAAGTTGCACACTCTAATATTTACTTGGAGAGCCTTTAGCCTCTACATAACATTTATTTCCATCCAGTGTCGGGTTCATTTCTCACCGACGTCTTGAATTGATGAGGGAAAAACTGAACCACTCCATAAAGTCTTCCCAGCACATCCGGAAAACCTTCAATAGGGTTAAGGTCAGGACTCGGGGGTGCCAATACATATGTGAAAAAGATTCCTCATACTCCCTGAAGCATTCATTCATTCATTTTCTGAACCGCTTAATCCTAATTAGGGTCACGGGGAGGCTCATTTACTACATTCAGCTCATCAGCTGACTTCATTTTATTGCCATATTAATGTTGCTGAGCCTCGACCTGACCTACTGGAGCAACAATGTCATGGAGATTACATGCTGAGATCAAGGCTAAATGCTCTCCAAGAAAATATTAGAGTATGTAATTATTTTTTTTTGACCGGGCAGTGTTCATACAGAACATGTACATGTTCAGTGTACCTGAAGTTGGTGAATTAATAAGTTACTGTATAATGTGCCTTTTCATTGGTATGAGTAATACATTTTGAGGTATTAAAGTTATGCTCAGGTGACATGGAGGTGCAGTGGTTAGTACGTCCACCTCACAGCAAGAAGGTCCTGGGTTTGAGTCCCGGGCTCTGTGAGGGCGTTTCTGTGTGGAATGTGCATGTTCCTGCCGTGTTTGCATGGGTTTTCTTTGGGTAGTCTGGTTGCCTCCCACAGTCCAAAGACATGAACATTAGGCTAATTGGCTCTTCATATTGCCCCTAGATGTGAGTGTGAATAGTTGTGTGTGTTGGTCTGGCGAGCTGTTCAGGGTGTATCCTGCCTTCGTCCAGTTGTTGGGTGACATAGGTGCCAGCCTCCCCGTGATTCTAATAGAATTAAGTGAGTGAGTGCAAATGAGTGAGTGAGTCTCGTTCCATAACAAACAAGCAGACCATAACCTGCATGGATATTCTTTATAGTGTTCAGTATTCAGCCATCATTTCCCAACATTATGCCCTGATTCGTCATGCAGTCACTAATCCTAATCTGTGGCTTAATTACAGTTTGAATAATTCATCATCCGTGCCCAGGGCTCTGACAGGAAGACTAATAGAGTAAAAAGTCTGCTTCTATATTTGTTGCCACCATTTCCTGAAGAGAGTAAAACCAGGAGCTACGTAATACATGACACCATTCATAGGGAATTGTATTCATCGGCGACTCATTACTCTGTCTATGATTCAGCTTCCTCACTTTTGGGGCCGTATTCAATTGATCACAATCTCAGGAAGTGAAAATATCATGTTTTTGTGGCTTCACAAAGTGCCTCATTGTGGAAATGGAAAACTACTTTTCTCAGTCTACGCAAACAGACTCAAAGATTTACAAAAGGTTGCAAACAAACATTGGCATAGGTAGAGATAAGTCTGTTGGGCTTTTTACACCGGAGCCTACGGGCTCATCAGGACCGGCGCTTATCCCTGGTTTCCGTAGTCTGAAGCGACTAGGAGTTCAACTGCTCCTGGATGGGATGCTAGTCCATCACCAGTTACTTTCCCAGTATATTTTTACTGGTACCCATTTATACTGCTGGGTGGATAGAATCACACTTGTGGATAAGACCTTGCCCAGGATGGGGGTCAAATGGGGATTTAAACCGAAGACCTCTTGATCATGAGCCCAGCACCATAACCACTACACCACCGGTTACAAAAATGTTGGCATACTCTTCTGCTAAAAGGAAATGCAAAAAAAAAAAAAAAAAAGATGATAACCATTAAAATATTGAAGAAGGAACAATACAATTGTGAATGTTGTTTGGTTAACAGCAGATATACTTTTTACACATTCCTGACCCATAAATATCATCAGCTGTGTTAGTTGACGCCAGAGGGTCAAATAACGAGGCTAGCGCATCTTTAAGTTTTCCCTCTGGGCTGTTTTGAGCTGGCCGTGAACACAAGGTTTTCAAATGTATTTATTTATTTATTTTTGGCCACACTAGTGCTGGGCCTTCTAATAAGCAGGCCTATTCCAGTTTCATGCATATTAATCTACTGTCAAAGCTGCTGATTTAGAAAATTCACATTTATAAAAATATATATATCACATATTCACTTCAAAATACTCATTAGTTACCTCCTCCAAATTCCTTTATATTCTTTAAACAGCAAAATTTATATATTTGGCTCTATAAAATTTATTGGAATTATTTTTATGTCGATACACTGTAAAATAGGAGGCTGATTATGCTTTTTTCCATCCAAAAACTGAGGGAGATACAAACCTTTGCACTTAATTAGACATCTCAGGCAATAAACCTTATGTGTTTCTGCGTTTCTCTTTTTTTTCACACATCCAACAATTTCCAGGCAATATCTCAAGAAAGATTTGCCAATCCTCATCAAACTTTACATACTTACTCCTTTGGGGCATGTCCAGGACGTTACCATTGTTCAAAATGCTACATTAAGGTTTCCCCGTGACCCTAATTAGGATTAAGTGGTTCAGAAAATGATGATGATGATGATGATGATGATGATATAACAATAACAGTTAAGATTAAGTCTAGGTTTGATGACCCTTTTTCCATTCACACAATACACAGGTTCTGTTTTTAGCTAGAAAAAGTGATGTCAGCCATCTCGAAGTTGCATGTGACCTTGATGCTGCTGGAATTAATTTATGTCAGATTTAAGGAATGTTCCAGAGCAGAAATCGAGGTCTGTCCCAAGCTAGGCTGTAGCCATGTGCTAGCATAAACTACCACATTCTGAGCTGACAGGTGTTTGGTGCACAGCAGGGCCAAGTGGTATTTTTGATTGAAACTGTTTGGAGTACATGCCAGGAAGTGCGACTGGAAACTATAATACTGCTCATCTTAATTTCTCTTGGTGATGAGCTTCTATTTCAAACCACTGCACACTGTGTGTCAAGCGCACGTTCAATTTGGAGTTGAATTAATTCATTCACAGCAAGAATTCTGTTTATGTAACTGCTCGGCGCCTTTGGAGGCATTGTTTTGGGTTCTGCTTATACAAAACTGCAAGGCCTTTGAAGCCGCTATTTCGTAATTATATAAAACGAGTAGTCTCATTTTCAGCATCAATAGCAGAGCTCAAAAGGCAATCTTTCAAATTCTTTACACATATGTTAGTGATTAAAATGTTTAAGTACATATAATAAAATCAACAATATAGTTTACCCAGCCATTATCTACTGTTTAGCTGTAAAGGTCACTGGGGAAGCTGGAGCCAATCCCAGCTGAATTCAGGCGAGAGGCGGGGTACATCCTGAACAGGCCGCCAACTTATCACAGGGCTAATGCAGACACAAACAGCCACACTCACATTCACACCTATGGACAATTTAGAGTAGCCACTTGACCTAACTGTTATGTCTTTGGACCGTGGAAGGAAACTGGAGTACCTAGAGGAAACCCACACAAGCTAATGGTGAACCAGTCATCTGCGAGCCACTGCACCACCCTCAAAAATATACTCAGTATTTACTCATTTCATTAGCCAGACAGCTTAATCCTATTAGGGTCACTGGGCGACACTGGACGAAGGCTGGGCACTCAACACTTGAGAGTTTCACATTTTTTATTCATAAAGTTGTTTTCAAGATTTATTTCAATGAAATTTAGGTTAATAAAAAAACAATCAATCAATACAGGGTTTTTTTAGGCATTACCCACCTTGGCTAGAAGTTCCAATGCTCTATTGTGAGAAGTCCCATGTAATGAGTAGACAGCTTAGTGGTACACTCGGCGGTCTCTCTGTCTCTCACCCTGTCCTGCTGTAGGTGGATAGAAATGCAAAGGGTTGTTTTTACTACCCTCCTGCAGAACTTTACTCAAATTAATTCCAAGCAATTTATACAACATTGAACCATTTATTTTTTTTTTTCTAACTAGAGCCGAGTCCCTGCTGTGTCATGTACTTTACTGTACTCCAGTCTGGAACTTAGGGTCCCTCCTGCTGCTCCTGTGTTACATTTTTTGTGAATATGTTACTAAGTAAGCATGTCCGCCTCACAGCATGCAGGTCCTGGGTTCAAGTCTCAGGCTCAGTGAGGATGTTTCTGTGTGGAGTTTGCATGTTCCCCCATGCTTGCGTGGATTTAATCTGGGTACTCCGGTTTTCTCCTACAGTCCAAAGACATGCATATTAGGCTAACTGCCTGTTCCAAATTGCCTCTAGGTGTAAGTGTGAATGGTTGCACGTTTACATTTTTTTACATTTATAGCATTTGGCACAACTGTTCGGTTAAGCGTTAAGGGCTTTGCTCAAGGGTCCCGTGTTGGCAGCCTTGGCTGTATGTGTGATGGCCCTGAGATGAATGGGGTTTCCTTCGGGTACTCCCACAGTTTTCCTCCCACAGTCCAAAGACATGTGCATTAGGCTGATTGGCTATTCCAAAATTCCCCTAGGTGTGAGGGTGAGTGTGAATGGTTGTGTGTGTATTACCCTGCGATTGTTCGGTGAGCTGTTCAGGGTGTACCCAGCCTTGGCACAGTGTTGGCTGAGATAGGGTCCAGGCTCCCCGCGACCCTAATAGGATTTAGCGGTTTGACAAATGAATGAATAAATGATATTGAATTTTGCTAAAAAAATGTCGAGTGAGAAAAGAACCTGATGCTCATTTGTTTTTATGAGTGAATATTGAAACCTGACTGTTTGAGATACACTTCTATTGTCCGCTTGTGTCATAACAGAGGACTAACAAAAATACATCACGAAACAACAATTCCGTACTAAAATATATCAATATAAAATATTTATCATGTTTAGAGGTGGCATTAAGTGTTAGTCATATACTGCGGCGAGTGATATAGTCATTCTGAATGGGCTCGATTAGATGACTTGCATCTGTTTTCACTCTAAACGCACTGTTATTCTGCAAACTGACAAATATCAAGCTGCGCAGAATCTCAAGCTGTGTTATTGTTATCTACTGATGCTTCATGAAAAATATTCCATCACAAATCGTCAAATCAAGTAAAAGCCAGTTTGCCATTACAAACACTGTCAGGCCTGATTAGAAATTATGTGCAGAAAACAATCTGAGTAAGACTCTTCACGCATTGCTCACAGTATATAGGTATGGATGGATGGCGAGGCATCAGAAAACTGTGCAGTATGCCGTGTCTGACTCATCGTTCCCACATTACTGCAAACATAGCAAAAGCAAACTGTGCAGTGAGCAGAGCATTTGGTTTAGTCTGCTGTTTATTTTGCAAGGCTCCATAGCGCTGCAGTTCCATCCAATCAGAATCCAGGAATGTGCCAAGCGCCCAGTCTCATCTGGGCCGCGGCATGAACAGGAGGAAGAGGAGCGGTTGTCAAGGCGATCAGAACTGAATGGAAGAGTCCACCGGTTGGCATGGCAACTTGAGAACAGCCAGAGGGAAGGTTCATTAGAAGCAGCACGATGCTATGCCAAAACAATCAACCAACAAAGGTGCTTGAAATTGAATCCTTGTATCTAATAGTTCACTTGTATATGTCTCAAAGAGAGATAGACAGAAAGAGAAATAAGAGGTGGAAGCTTTGCCCATAGTTTCACTGTGGCACAGAAATCACTTGTGTGATTAATCATTTGTGTGAGTGCAAACTTTTCAATGTTTTCTTGAAAATGGCATTTTTGAAATGTTGATGAAACACAAGACCGTTTCCTGGGCAACAGCTTCACACTGACTCGTCTGTCATGGATTCAGTCATTCATGCACAATGGTTCTTCATCACTGCTCTCTATTCTCCAGTCTTAATATCACATGTGTTGCACTGTAAAAGATGAATTAATAGTTGCTTTGGATATTGTAGCTTTGTAACGAAGAATGTCCGCTGTAATCCTAAAGACTGTCGTCTACTCATCTCAGGACTCTTCTTCCCAATATTCATTCATTATCCTGTTTAAGGTCACATGAACACTGGAGTCAATCCCAGCTGACTCTAACCACTACTTACATGATTTGTAATCCCATTATTCATTACCACCCAAAAAAATGGCTGGGCGGGACAGTGGTGTCTTGGTTAGCATGTCTGCCTTACAGCAAAAAAGCTTCCTGAGTTCTCCCTGTGCTTGCATGGGTTTCCTTCCAGACACTCCGGTTTCCTCCTGCAGTCCAAAGACACAAAAGCAAATTAGCTGTTCCAAATTGCCCCTAGGTGTGAAAATGAATGTGCATGGTTGTCTGTGTGTTGCCCTGCAATGGACTGGTGAGCTGTTCAGTGTGTGTATCCTGCCTTCACCCAGGGATAGCTGACATGGGCTCCAGCCTCCCCACTGCAAAGATGGGTACTCTTCTCTCTTATGTTGTCTCTGTGACTTTTCCTTTGGTCCTGTTGCCTCTGGTTTGCTTATTAAGGCTCTCAATCTACATCCAGATTTCTGTAAAGCTGCTTTGTGAGCATGTCTAAGGAGGGACTGAGGACTAAGCACAAACAAGTGACTCATACTACAGTATATTTGCACCCAAGTCACGTCTATTAACTAATAATAAATACTGGCCAATTACTCAGTAAGTAATAATAAAGTAATGATTTGGCATGATAGTACATTGTGGCTTGGTTGATTATGAATGAAGTGATAATTACAGAGTTAGAGAATAATTGTACTGCAATAATAAGTAAAACTTTACTATTTTATTAAATCAATAATGCTCGTTTTTGGGGCGGCACAGTGGTGTAGTGGTTACCACGTTAGCCTCACAGCAATAAGGTCCTGGGTTCGAGTTCCGGACTCAGGTGTTTTTGTTTAGAGTTTACATGTTCTCCCCGTGCTTGCGTGAGTTTCTTCTGGGTACTACGGTTTCCTCCCACAGTCCAAAGGCATGCAGATTAGGCTAACTGACTGTTCCAAATTGCCCCTCGGTATGAGAGTGAGTGTGAATGGTTGTGTGTGTGTTGGTCCTGCAAAGTTCTGCTGAGCTGTTCAGGGTGAACCTCACCTTCGCCCAGTGACAGCTGAGATAGGCTCCAGCCTCCCCGCGACCCTAATAGCATTTAGCAGGTATAGGCTTATAGGTTTCTTCAATGAGGAGTATTATGGATACTGTAAAATTTCTTATCAATAACACATAATTTCATTTGATTTCATTTTTTGAGCTGCTTTATGCTTCATTAGGGTTGTGCCTGACCATTGCACGGCTACATAAATACTCACATTCACACCTAGGGGCAATTTGGGATACCCAATTAGACTAATGTGCATGTCTTTGGGCTGTGGGAGGAAACCGGAGCACCCGGAGGAAACCCAAGCACGGGGAGAACATGCAAACTCCACACAAGAAAGCCCTCACCAAGCCTGACTCAAACCCAGGACCTTCTTGCTGTGAGATGGACGTGCTAACCACTACACCACCATGCTGCCCAAAGCTCAAAATATATAGTTTAATAGTTGGACCCACTGATCAGTCAGTCCTGAAAAATGTAGGCTTCTTTGCTGCCGAGTATATTATGAGAAACATCTTGAGCTCATATAGTATTCTTTTGACTGCTGAGTGTTGCTGTTGGAAAGAAGAGACTGCACACCTTCATCAGAAGAGCTATGAATATCAACAAGAAATGAGCTCCAGGATCAAAACGCTGCAAAGAGATTGACATTCGAAAAGAGGATGCAAGAATCTTTATTCATCAAGCTTTGATTCCCGCTTCGCTCCTTTTACCTCTGAGCTTCTCGAACTTGCCTGCGTGTCATGACTCTGGAAGAGAGGATCTTCACCATGCCTTTATACCTTCCTCCTCTCATCCCTTTCAATTTTTATTTATTTATAAAAAATTTTTTACAAACCTTTGCGTTCCTGCAAAGTAGGCAGCAACACAGGACTGGAGTGTATAGCTCTTTTTGTTGTTGTTTTTGCTTCTTCTTCTTCCACATGGGCAGAATTACAAGAGCAACTTATGTGCGTCATCACATCGGGTTCATGCTCTCTCCTGGATGAGATGACCGGCTTCAGAGACAAAAGAGCCACTCCTACCCGACCACCCCTCCCCTTCCAGCTCTCAACACTCCAGCATGACTGACGCCTGCTGATCGGGATTGGGGTAACGCTGCCCTCATTTCTCTCACTCCTTTCATGCATCTCTTGCTCCCTCACTCGAATCTGTATCAGTGTGCTGGCTGGCCATTGAAGGATGCTGTTTAGTCTGGTAGTGCTGAGAAGATTTTCACTGGCTACATGTAGCTATAAGTAAAGAGAGAATAAATAAAACAAATGGCACATTACCATATCAACATTATTTTTCTTCGTCTTATTCGGGTTCCATCTAGTTGACATTATTAACTTAAATGCATTCATTCATTCATTCATTCATTCAATGAACCACTTACTCCTACTAGGGACGCGGGAGGCTGGGTCCTATCACAGCCGACTCTGGGCAAAGACTACATTCTGAACAGCTAGACTCTAAATATTGATAAGCAAATTTATCCTTTTAGGTCATTAGCTACACTTATGATGTGGTGTTGTAGCATGTCTGCCACACAGCAAGAAGGTCCTGGGTTCAATTCCCAGGTTTGGGTGTTTCTTTGTGGAGTTTGCATGTTTTCTTTGTGTTTGCATGGGTTTCTTCCAGGTACTCCAGTTTCCTCCTACAGTTCAAAAAATGCACATTAGGCAAACCGTTTGGTCCAATTTGCTCCTAGGTGTGAGTGTAAGTATGAATGGTTGTGTGTGTGTGTGTTGCCCTGCAATGGACTGTTCAGGGTGCACCCAGCCTTTTCCAAGAGTCAGCTGAGATAGACTTCAGTCTCCTTTCAACTCTAGTAGGATTACGCAGTTCGATGAATGAATGAATAAATGTCACGTGATGTGCTTTGAAAAGATCTAAATGGCATGACGCATAAAGTTCATTTATACCTATCTCACCCATTCAGTGTTGGTGAGTTACATGGTGCATAAATCATCATCATCATCATTATCATCTTCTTCTTCCATTTGATCCGGGGTCGGGTCACGGGGGCAGCAGCCTAAGCAGTGAGGTCCAGACGTCCCTCTCCACAGCCACTTCCTTCAGCTCTTCCGGGGCGTTCCCAGACCAGCCGAGAGACGTAGTCCCTCCAGCGTGTTCTGGGTCTCGTCCTGGTACAATGTGCCTGAAAAACCACGTTCGCGAGGCATTCTAACCAGATGCCCGAGCCATTTCAACTGGCTCCTGTCAACGTGAAGAAGCAGCGGTTCTACTCCGAGCTCCTCCTGGATGGCCGAGCTTCTCACCCTATCTCTGAGCAAGATCCTCACCACCCTGCAAAACCACCTGCTATTATTTAAAGGATTAAAGGAATACTTTAAGTTTTTTCTACAGTAAGAAAAATAATATAAGTTTGAGATATCATCTTACATGCCGTCTTACAAGACAATTATTTCCGTTTCCGTTGCTACCTTTTTTTTGCATGCATGGTTTTAACGCCCACAGTGTCATCTTTCTGTTGATGACTCTTGTTGTTTATTAAAAGATAGATGGCTAAATGTGTGTGACAGAAAGCTTTACTGAGCTGGATATTCCTACATTACAGCTACATCTTTATTTGTAAAAGGTCTCTTATCCTCTGTTGCCCTTCATATCATTATCTATACCTATCCATTTCTGTTTCTCTCTCCCTCTCTCCCCCTTTCCTGTCCTCTCTCTCTCTCTCTCTGGCTTGCTCTGTTTCTCTCATCCCCGTTGATGACTCATCGGCCAGCCTTATTAAGGATTAGAGAGACTCAGAGCATGCGTGCTCAGGCCTGGACTACACTGCACTAATTATTTTATTGCACATGCCTCTGTAATGAAATAGAGGGCAAAACAGCTCAGTGAGAAGGGAAAGGGGGGCTTGGTGGAAAATTGCTTTTGAAACGCTTCAAACACAGTTATGGTAATGAGATTCAAATATGAAGAGGTAAATGAAACTCTAACAAATGGTTCTCCATTGCAATCTAAAATGTCATCTCTGTGCTTGTGACTGACTGGCAGACTGACTGACTGCCTGACTGAATGGGACTCACTGACTGGCAGTCTGACTCACTGACTGACTGACTGACTCACTGTCTGACCGAATGTTACTCACGGACTGGCAGACTGACTCACTGACTGACTGACTGACTCACTGTCTGACTGAATGGGACTCATTGACTGACTGATTTACTCACTGACCCTGTGACTGACAGACTGACTCATTGATATATTGGCTGACCAACAGACTGATTCACTGACTGACTGACATACTGACTCATTGTATTAAGTGTATCCATGCCTTTTGATTGATTCACTGACTGATTGACTGACTGACTCACTAATTGACAGACTGACACAATCACTGACAGACTGATTGACTGACTGACAGACAGACTCAAGGTCTAATTGACTGACAGAATGACTGACTGAAAGACTGACTGATAGACTCACTGAATGACTTACTGACTGTCTGTCTGACTGACTGAAGGTCTGATTTACTGACGGAGTCATGCCAAAACTCCTCTTCCATGTTGTAAAATAAAAATGTGCCAATATCAGCATAGGGACAGTTTAGCAAAGACAGTTTAGATGACACAAGTGAAATAGAAAATAGACTAATTAATCATTGAAACACATGGGGATACAGTATACACATTATACTGAAGCCAGGCAGAAGGGGTGCTAGACCTGTGATTGCTTCACTCACTACTGTCTGTCAGACTCACTGACTGACAGGTGACTCACTACTGTCTGCCAGACTCACTGACTGACACATGACTTACTACTGTCTGACAGACTCACCGACTGTCTCACTAACTGAAAGGCTGACTGACTACTGTCTAACTGACTCAGTTACTGACCTTTTGACTGACTGTCTGATTGACAGAATGACTTAGTGACTGATTCTCTGACTGACTTAATCACTATCTGACTGACTTTCTGGGTGCTAGACCTGTGATTGCTTCACTTTTTAGGAACATTGCACTATCCACATTTCTTACAGTCACTGATTTGATTGACTGACAGAATGTGTGTCTGTCTGTCTGACTGACTGTCTGACTAACTCCCTCAATAATTGACTAAATGACAGGCTGACTCACTACTGTCTGACAGACTCACCGACTGTCTGACTAACTGACAGGCTGACTCACTACTGTCTGACAGACTCACTGAGTGACCGGTGATTCACTACCGTCTGCCAGAGTCACTGACTGATAGGTGACTCACTACTGTCTGACAGACTCACCGACTGTCTGACTAACTGATAGGTGACTCACTACTGTCCGACTAACTAAAAGGCTGACTCACTATTATCTGACGAACTCAGTGACTGAACTTTTGACTGACTGTCTGACTGACTGAATGACTTAATCACTTAATCACTGACTGACTACCTGACTGACTGTCTCATTGACTTACTGTCTATCTAAATGATGGTCTAAATGACTGACTGACTAAAAGATTCTGGAAATTTCTAGCTTTGTTTTTATTTTCAAAACCACGTTTTCCATTATTAGGGTCACAGGGAGGCTGGAACGCATCCCAGTCAACTCTGGGCACAGGAGGGGCTATATAGCTTTGCCCAATGAATAGCTCACCAGACCATCACAGGGCCTTAGTATCAATTTTCCGAATTTTAGACCTGTAATTTGGCTCATTGTGCTCATTGCTGCTATATCAATTCAAGTTCATTTATGTACTTTAGCACATTCTCACAGAGATATCACTGTAAATGTGACCAAGAACCAGAAAAAAAATAATAATAAAGGTAAAATTTAAAAAAGCTTAAAAAATTTTAAGTACTTTAAAAGAACTCAAGCATTACAAAGATAATGGGAACAGATAAAAGTGCAGGTTTTTACAATGGTAAAAGTAAAGCCAGATGATTAGTTGAAGTCAGTGGAAAGCAAAGGAGCTTTTAGATTCTTTTTAAAGCTGGCAGCAGTTGGGGCAGATCTGATCTCCAAGGGGAGCTGGTTCCAGCAGTAGGCAGCATAATGGCTAAATGCATTTTCGCCCTGTTTCGTGCTCCTGCTGATCTAAGAGACCAACCAGCCTTATATTCAGCCAACTTTTATTGAGCAAAGATATATTTAGTACCCAAACTATTAGGTGACGTATAAACAGTGAATAATACTTTGAAACTCTTCTGTTCTGTAGCTAATATAGTATGGAAGCTAGTATAAGGACCTTAGAATAAGTCGCAACATTCCGTCTTTTTGCTCAAACAGTATTATTACTGAACTTTTTGGTCATTTGGTGAAAGATCTAGATATATCTGAGTGTGGTCTACATAGCTATGAGAAGCCATCTTGTGCTCTTGAACAAAGGAGGCTCAAGAATCCATTCATGTGGGACTCCACATGACTTGATTTCTTTGACTGATTCATAGGTGCTAATAGAGCAAAAAGAAAAAAGAAAACCCCTGTTTGTTAAATACATTCTGAACCATCTGAGGTCTAGCAGTACTAAGACAGATATTTTGCCTAAGTCTGTATTCATACATTTAATAAATTTACTAAATAATAAAATTAATTTGAATTTGAAAATACTAATAATTTATGAGAGGAAAAAGTCGGCAACGTGACCATTTAAGTTCCAGTAATCGCTGATCTGACTGAAAACTATTTTTAATAGCCTTGCTGAAGGATGGGAGATTTAAAAATAGGCCTATAATTGTAAAGCTTGATGGTATCCAAGCTTCTCTCAAGAGTCATTCACAAGTCACAGAAACTTGAAGGCTAAACAACTGAAAGTAATTTTTCTTCTTATAAAGTAGATGGTTTAAAATGCAGCAATGTTTCTTTTGAGTTATGCAATCAGTAGCAGCCATTATAAACATGAAGGCCATAGTTTTTATGCATGTAGACATAGATTTTTTTTATGTCACTGCTTGAATGGATGGACCTAATGCTTAGTCGAATATTTGAAAATTTGTGATGGGGGGAAAAAAAGATGCAAACATATTTTAGATGATATTATATTAACTCTAGAGGTCACTGGGTAGAGAGATTTATTAACCTATCCACGGTAGCAGAAAAGCATTAGTGTTGTTAATCTTCCTGTTAATAATATTAGAGAAATGAGAGGTCTATCTCTTTTTGACTCAGTGTTGCACATGCAGATTCTCTCTTTCAGCATATTATAATCAATCTGATGCTACTGTGGCACGGTTGACAAAATGGTTAGTAAACCTGCCTTACAACAAGGTGGGCATGGGTTTGAGCCCCTTGGCTGGCAGGGCATTTTCTTTGTGGACTTTTCATATTCTCAGCCTATCTGTGCAGGTTTCATCTAGGTACTCTGGTTTCCTCCCATAGTCCAAAATTAAATCTACTTATATATAATTTAAATAAACATATATCCATATTGTATCAACTGGCTACTCTAAATCTCCCATTAGGGTGAATGTGAGAGTGAGTGGTTGTTTGTGGCTGTGGTAGATCTGCAATATTCTGGCGAACTGTTCAGGATATACCCTAACTATTTGCCAAAGTCAACAGGGATTGGCTCCAGCTTCCCTCGCTACCCTGATGGATAAGCGGTATAGATAATAGATATATCAATGGATGGATAATAATCTGAATACTGATTGATTGGGGAGACTTTCATGCAGTTAGTGACATATGCAGTATTTGTAATACATAGTACCATCATTCCCTTTCTTCCTCTTGACTATATGTCTATGACCATATTTGGAGTTCCAGGTAACCTATCCTACAAAGCTATTCTCTTCTTCTCTTCAGTCGCTGTGCTTTTTTGTATATGACTATTATTTTTTTAGCATCTGATAGCTTGTTTACAGTGCGTTTACAGTAGTTCAGGTTAGAGTCCCATTTCTCACTTTGCTTTGCTGTCTTGCTTGCGCTCTTCCTCTGTCCTCTTTAGAACATTCCCCCACCATAGCTTTGCTTTTGACAACACAACAAACTCAGCAGACAGATTTAGTCCCTGGTACACGGTTAAATAACCCCAATCCTCTGAGTTTCCCAGTAAAGAAATCAAAGACTTGCTGGCCACCATGGGTCAGTTGAAATCAATGATTTAGGGACTGAGAACATACATTCTGCAAGCTTGTGCAACAGGGCCCTCTGTACAGTCATCCTTTCCAGATGACAGCAAGGACACAGGGTCTATGTCTACAGTCGCTTCTGGGAAAATTCTCTGGGAGCTTACAGATGGATAATGAATAAGCAGTTGAGCTGCCATGTTCAGCAGGGTCTGGGTCTACATGTTGCAGCTCACAGACGATGCTGACAAGCTCTAACCTTGCCGTGGCAGGCACTGGAAAGTTGCTGCTGGGTGAGTAAGACTAGATAGTGCAATGCAAGTTGTTGAAATACATTTTACTGAACATACGTTGTTGTTTACCACATTCTTTATGAACTACTTTACTTTTATCTCTAATCCATACTGACAATAAGCTTGGCCAAGCCTCCCACAGCAAGTCATTGGTCAGATTCTCTCCAAGGACAGAGAAACAACGGTCTGATTTTAGGCAAGATAGCAATTTTTTTTTTTTTTTTTGACTGAAAACAACTGAGTTTCTTGCAACATCTTCCATCCTGCTAGCGGGTGTGTGGGTCAGAACAGGCCAGAAGAAAATTGGAACTGGTGCACAAACCATATCCCAATGTTTTATGGCTGTCTGTGTGACCTCCAGTGTGTCACAAAAGTTTGTAGAGATGCTGGAAGCATCTCACTCTTTCGCTCTGTCTCTCCCCCACCCCCCCCCCCTCTCTCTCCCTCTCTCTCTCTCTCTCTCTCTTTCTTTCATTCCCCTCGTTCAATCTCTGAGATTTGGCAAGGGCTTAATGAGGAAGCTGGTGAGTCAGCCTCTCTGCTGCTGGGGGTGAGAATTACATGGTGACAGAGAGAGCGAGAAAGGGAAAGACAGAGAAGTGTGATGGATATGCCCAAATAAGGGGAGAAAGTACAAGGGGCACGGACAGAAAAATATGTATGAAGATGAGTATAGGACATGGAGGAACATAGTTAAATAGGACATGGTCTCCCATGTTAAAAATGTTTAGAGTTATGGATGAATTTTATTGAATTTCTTATGAATAAAGCCACAAGAAAAGATAATCACTTAATAATTGTTGAGTCATGTGAATTGTTACTAATCCAAAAGGCTATGCTGGAAAAGCTGGCCACTAGTGAAATACAAAGTAAAGCCATATTAAATAAAACTGAACTAAAAAAATAAAACTCCATTAATGGCTCTTATTTTATTGCCCCCTCAGTGGGAATTTTAAATGTTTTTACTTTAAATTTGAAACCCCACGACATGTAAGGACTGTTTAAGGAAAAGTAATGAATGAAGCACTGAAGGGTATACTGCTGTTAAGAAAATAATTAACACTGGGGTCACTGGCCCAATGAAATCTTCTGAGGTTTTGATTTATTTATTTTTTGTCTTATACAACAGCAGTTGGGTGGCACAGAGGGGTAGTGATTTGCACTCCTGCCTAACAGCAAGAAGGTCCTGGGATCGAGCCCCATGGCTGGCAAAGGCACATCTGTTTAGAGTTTGCATGCTCTGTCAAGTTGGTTTGAAGGGTCGTTGCTTTATATCTATAGTGTTTTTGTCTCCTCTTTCTTCTTTTTGCTTTCCCTTTTGCTT